>JAOUZG010026507.1:1577859-1696270 GCA_026289955.1 Argiope argentata | reverse complement strand
TATAATATTATTACATTGTAAAAATATACTTCGAATATTATCACATTCATTAATAATGTTCGATAAAATTCCAATTGCCATTAAAAATGTCATCTTTATTATTAAAGGCTTTTGTTGTGTTTTTAATAATATTTTGCTTGATGAATAATTAAATTAAATTATATATTTTACATTTTAACTGTTTGCAATTAATTAATTTATCGAAGAGTAAAATGGCCAATTTTTAGACTTACTCTCTAATATCTTTATATCTAATCTAATATAATTTTTTATCTATCTAATATCTTTATATCTAAACATTTCATATGATAACTAAATTAAACATTTGATATTCACTATTATATAGGTATATAATAGTGAAAATATAAGACCGTTTATATTCTGAGATATAAAGCAGAATAAATATAAAGTTATTAACTGTGATATAAATATAAAGTTATTTAACTGTGATATAAAGCAGAAATACATTTTTCTGTCTGTTATTAGAATTATTCTTTAAAATTCTCGTTGCTGCAACTCATGCTTATAATTATAATCATCTATCTGTTTAGATGATCTCTTCTTTGCTATTTCTTGAATGTTGTGGAAAAGTGATAATTTAATTATTTACAGTTGGAAAGAGTCGCAAGAAAGTCACACGGCAGTGACCCTATTAAAACAATAATTAATTCATGGAGAAAATTAGCATTTGGGGCTTTTTAAATTGTTTGATTTAACTGATATTTTTATTTTAATTGAGTATCATAGACCATATAAGCATTTTGTATAATATTTTACATTTTTACGATAAAATATATTTTAAGAGGTTGATTATATTGAAAATATTAGACGTGAAATTTTTTTCATTCGGAGCAATGCCAGTATATTGGATAGTTAAACCTATAAACACATTTTCAAAATATTAGCTACTTGGTAAAAACAATGAATACATTTGATAATTCCAAAAAAAATTCATATAAATGCATCTGATAATCAAAACTGAACTTTAAGAAACTATAAGAAATTTCTTTATTCGAATTCAGGAGTTATTCTATCAAAAATTTTGAATTCCTTTTTAGAAATTATAAAGTTAGCATTCTAAATGAAAAAGAAATAACTTAAATCCAAAAATGGTTTCGTAGATCAACAGAATATATTATTACGAATTTTTAAAAGATGAATTTTCCTTAGTGATTTTATTCTTCTATTGCTTACAGATCGTGGATTCTAAGTCATAAATCTCATGGATTTGTACATATGGTAATTCGCTACATCGTTTGAAATATGTATTAAGTTAAGAATCTGGAGTGATCCTGTGATGTCTGACACTTGTACATGCCATTTAAAGATTATTGTATATTACCTTATGTTTGTCTTCCTTCAAAATGTGCAATGGATTCCAAAATTAAATTGTCCCTGCCAGTTTGACTTGAATCAAATGTTACGAATTTATCCACTAAATGGAATTATCAATGTTTTGTTTTAAATAATAGTTTAACATCCAATTAATCTACTGTTTATAATTTTTTATTTATTATATCAATTATTCAATATGTTTACTTCATATTTCTAACTTTTTTATGATGAGGAATGTAAAAATGTTGATTAAACAAAATTCTTTAAACTTTTGTTACTTCAATCAGCATGATTGTTCATGATTTGAGGAAAGTATTTTTTCATATTTTAGTTTTTCAGATTAAGTTTTTTTTATTATACTTAGATTATTTTGTGTCATTTGAGTTTACTAAAAATAATATTCTTAAAATAATCGTTTTAATTTAAATTATTACAATCACAATCCTTAAAAAATTTAATTCATCTAAAAATATATTTGATCAGACTTTTATTTCGAAAATTTATCGTGCTCTTAACTTATTCTGTAAATTAGATGCATTCAATTATATTTGCTTCAAATATTACAGAAAATGTGAACTAAAATCTACCTAGGAATTTTCATAACCATTCCATTCTTATCCTGTCCTCTTTATTCTCTTGAGACTCATTTTAATTAACTGCAGCAATTATTTTTGGCTTGAAAGAAACAAAAATAAAAGAATAAAAGTCAGAATATTTTTTTATAAAAAAATCCTTTAATCAACTACATTTTGATTTATTTTTTTATTCTTTTTATTATGAAACATTTTTACTATACTCTATCTTTCTCATACTTGTAAAAATGGAGTTTTGTAACCGATTTTTCATTCATTTGCTGTTATTATAAACCAAAGTTTCTCAAATTTTTAATTGCGATTCACTTTTTAGTAATCGAATCTGTAAATTTTCCGTTGATTATCTGCTCAATAATTTTTTTGAGATTAAAGGCACTCGTTCTGTTAAGAAATTTGAATTGATATTATGGACGCAAGACGAATTTTTATCAAAAGAACTTTTATTATTAAATATAATAAATATAAATATTTACACAAATGACAAAGAATCGCTTTGAAATAAACTCGTAAGCAAATTGAAAAGAATGTCCATAGTATTTCAAATTAGATGGCTGCGGAGGTAAGGAATGTTTATGGTAGACACTTAACTCTCATATTATATTCTAGAAACATGAATTAGTAGGTAATTATTAATAGGTAATATTATTCCTTGTGTTTATTTCAAAAAAATATTTCTAATTATTTATTTCTGTTGTGAATTGCAATTTATGAATTAAAAGCAGACGATTTATTTTGTTAGCTATTTTAATTAAAATACAAGTTTAGAATATAGCATTGACAACGAAAAATAGTACTATATATTATTCTTTTCTTTTTACCCGAGTTGGTATATGTATTCCTAAGCTGAGAAATGGAAAATTCGTTTTTATAACGCCATAAGATGGCTAGAATATTTCTTCAATGTGTTTTCAGTTATGGAAACTCCTGTACTAGACTTATAAATAATTTTGTTCACGTATATTTTCGATGGTGTACTATCAATCTAGATTATCTTTGTGTGTTATTTTAATAATCTCAATAGTTAATCATCTATTAAATGATTGAGCTAATTAATGTTTGATACCATATCAGCGACGCATCTTTTTCTAAATTGAAAAGGAAAGTTTGTTTCAAAAATTCTGTGGTATTTATAATGAATTATAACTAAGGACCAAAAGACTAAAGCAGATTCATTTAAAGAGCTATTACTTTTCGTACATAATTGGTTTTTATTAATTTAAAAATTGGGTTTTATTAATTTATTGCGTTATGATTAAAAAGTGCGTAATTCAGGCTTGAATTTAATATTAAACATTAAAAATAAAGTATTTTAAATTCGAAAACATTTTTTACGTGAGTGTATTAAAGGGAATATTGCTTAGGTATTTTTTGTAAAAATATTCCATATTATTTGTATTAACAACGAAAGAAGTGTATCTTAATTCTTAAAAGACTATTATAAAATTGCACAAAAATAAATTCTATAGCTTGTAACTACAATGGATAACATTGAATTTTAGTAAAATCAGCTTACAAACAAAAAAGAACTCCGTTAGTAAAAATTCTAATAATAAATTCCCTTTTTATAACTTCATAAAAAAATCTAAACCAAGTATTCCATTACCATTTTTATTTCCGAATTCCTATTGCTATTTTGGATTGTAAAATCGTCTGAAAAAAGAACCGGAAGAACAAACATGAATAATTTTTAGTCTTTTTTTAATTCTTCTTCCTTTCCTGTGTATAAATAGTAACAGTAATGATTTTCAAGTAGGAGCAGGCGGTCGGTGTTCTTGACACAGTTATGTTTTATACTTTCATGTGTTCTTATTCAAATAATGTACCAAAAAAATAAAGAAAGAAACCATAAATCAAAGTGAAATCAATCTAATTTCTTTCATGAGCAACTCATTCTTACATTAAACTGTTCTATTATTCCTGTGGTTTTCATTTCCAAATTGCAGCTGCTGTTTTTGGTTTTAAAAACGGCTCGAAATGAAAACGGAAGAATAGGAAGAAGTATTTGAATTTTGTTCAATGTCTGGCCAACCTATTAGATGCTTCGAAGCCTCCGTCCATGACCGCTGGTAAGTGGAGAAAAAGGACCGGGTGCGCACGCTAATGGGAAGATAACGCATCCAAAACGCGTATCCTTATTACGTAGACTCATTTTCTAATCAGCCAGGAAATGGTTGGACCTTCAGTTCACAAGATCGGCGACAATGACGTCATTAAGCAGCGGTTACGGTTAGATCGTCTTAATTGGCTAGCCAATAGCATGGCTCTTCTAATTTGTGCCATTGGTCATATCTCAATCCGTTGGCCCCTTTCAGGGCTAAAACGTTGGGAATAAAATTTTATATTGTTAAAGCTGCATTCTCTGTCTTGGGTGTGTATAAAATCTTCAGTTTCAGTTACAGGAAACTCTGGACATTTTATGCTCGTTCGATCTTCAGTGATATATGAATGCGAATCGAGAACGAAACCTTTTTCGGATGCCACCGGTCAGGTGAGAAATATTTTTATGGAATTTCCAATCACAGTTTTGTAAAAATATCGTTTGCTAAATTTTTTTATTTTCAACCGACTTTTATCGGAAGAGAGATTTTTTAATCAAATAAGATTTTGATATTAAGTAAGAGAAACTTAAATTTTTTTATTGAATTTGGATGAAAGGTTTTGTTGTGTGAGAACCTTCAGTAACAGGATTCACTTTTTTAAGAGTGTATTACATTTTAGGAACTGATGATTGACTTGCATGATTATTTTTTTTTTAACTTTTTGATTATTTTTATGTTTATGTTACTTATTCTAAGTATGGATATGCTATATTGAAATTATTTTGTTTTAATAATAAATAAATAAATTATACAAATGCGATTTTTTTAATGAGTAGAAATTTATCTTTTATAGTCATCTTGAAACTCCGATTTGAAAATGCTCTACATGCCTAACTGTCAGTTGAATGGAATGGGGAAGGAATTATATTTAGTACAAAATTTGCAAATACAGTGTAAAATGTTCAAAATTTGTTTAGATTATGGATATAATGATAAATTATTTGACGTTAACTCTGAAAAAAAAACTATACACCTTATATTCGACAGAATGAATAAGAGATCAATGAAGTGTTATGTGTACTGGTTTACTAAAAGAATATTTTTTATTAATAATTTACTACAATACAAAACTAAAGTTTCTGTTATCCCAAATTATACTCCTAAATGATTGATATGAGTTTGTAAAAACAAAATTCATGTCAACTTATTATTTAACTATTTTCCCAGTTGTTTAAATGCGCGGAGATTTTTAGAAAAAAATTCTGGAAGTGACTCACAATTAACTAAAATATTTTAGAAAAATCATTTCGAATCTGAGTTATCTTTCAATTGCTTTTATTTATTAAATTTTGTTAAATGATTCGTTTTGCTGTTGAATTTTTTTGTACAACCAACTCATAATTACTGTATATTTTTTTAAAAAAATAACGTAGATTCATTTAAAATATTATCCGAGTTAAAAAAAATGACAAAATAAAGAAATTTTATCTGAATTTTCAATCCTTCTTTTTAATTACTGAAAAACTTTCTTCTATTTTAATTCCGAATGATTAATGCATGTTTATATATTAAATGTATAATTTTAGGAAACAAATAAAAATTAAAACATTTCAAATATATATATGTGATACTTTTTCTTTGAGTCCAAAATGCAATTTTTGCGATTTTTGTTTTATAGACTTTAAAAAATTGTTAATTTATAATGCTTTCTATGTGCTTGTGCTCTCGATATATATCTGCATCATTAGAGGATGAGGGTAAATGTTATTTTGTATTAATTGATAATTTTTTTTCGAATATCGAGAATGGATTAGTTAATACATTTTTGGATGAATAGTTTTCTATTACGTTTACTCGTTGTTGGAAATATCTAATTATATCCATAAGTTAGTTAATTAAATGACATTATGAAGACATCTAACTAGCTCATAATAAATAGATAAATGGTTTCTTCTTAAGAGTTTGATTGCTTAGAAAATAATATAGAAAAAATATATATACTGTCAGAATACTGCGTGACTTCTATATTTGATTAAAAGTTTTACCCTGTAAGAATAATTTGGACAGTCTCAGGAGACTAGATATTCACCATTTAATAGCAAAAGAACTTTAGTGGTTAAAGTATTAATAAAATATATATTTGTTATCACATAAGGGGATTTTCTTACTCCCACCGTGATTAAACTATAATTTATACCTTTTCGCTTAATTGTATTTATTATGAATTTAGTAAAATACTAAGTCTTTCTACTTACTCACCAATACATTTAAAAATCCGTAATTTTGAAAAAAGATTTCATTTTATTTATATATTTATTAGATTCCTTTATGAAAATTTACGTTATGATTAACCGTCTTGAATGAATAATTTTTTCTCGCAATATCTTGGAACTTTATTGTCTTAAACAGTTTTGATGTTCTTATAATCATTAAAGTAATATATTCTTTTTATTTGTACCAGAAACATTTGAAATATTTAGATAACAAATATTACTTTGTAACGGTTAATATAAAAAAGCAAATTCAATCGTGCCACTAAATTGTATGAATGTCTGTTTCCTATTTTTATTTTCCGATTTTTTTTTCGTGTTTAGTTTGCTATTTTTAAGCAATTTATGATAGATGACATTTTAAGAATTAATTTTTTTTCTCTCAAGATTGGTAGTAAACAAATTTGCAAAAGATTTAAGTTCTACGTATTATAAAATGCAAGGATAATATTAAGACCTATTAAAATCTATCACGCTCATATTAATTTTATTATGCTCATTTAGTTATTTCAATATTTATAAAGTCTATTTTTACATTATTGAGTATAAACGCGGTTTTCGCTGTCACTGGCCTTTGATAAATAAATAATTTTACACATTGTTACAAATTTATTGATAAAACAATTAATCAATCCTTGCTTTTCTAAGGACCTAAATTAATCCTATTCTATAAGCAGAAAGCACGTTGAATAAAAAATTAACCAAAAATAAGTAATTAACAAATTGAAAAAACTGAAAATGCTTTGAAATGTGAAACTAAATAGACTAGTGTACTAAAAAGAGGCCCTCGTATTATCCACTGCCTAGAATTGCAGAATACCTAAATTCGTTCTTGTCTATAAGAAAAAAGTACATTATATAAAACATTATGTTATTTATTATTAAAAATTTGCAAGAAAAGAATTATTTTATTTACGCTACATATTACTCTGGATAGTAAAGATTAATTTTTAGTTAATCGGTACCCTAATAATAAGAAACGCTGAGTTTGAGTAAAATTTTATTTTTGAAATTTGATGATTGACTCACAAATCACTAATTATGGCAAACTGATATTAAAATATTTAGATTTAAGTGAAAGTTTTCTGTCATTGTGTTAGTTGAACCGTAGTTTACTATTACTTCCAATAATTTCATTATTTGTTATTTAAAAACTGCGTGTATATATACTAAATCAATAACAATGGAAATATTTTTCTTTCTAATTGGGGAGAAAAAAGAGGGGAAGTGAATTTTTGCGTTATTAGTGTAGGAACTTCATTTCATTTGGTCTAAATTTTGTTCAACGATGAACCGTCTGACAAATAAATTAATTTTTCAGACTAGAGCAAGTTTAAAAAGTAGAGGCACTAAAATATAGAGATCGAATTTTTCGACAACTTAGTTTTTTTAAAAGGCAAAATTCAAAGATTAACAACAAGGTAGAAACTCAGTTACATTCAATAGAATACGGCTGAAATGATAATTATTGTGTCAAAAACGAGAACACTCTACAAGCAGATACTAAACAGATCTGGGACATTAGCATACATCACAGACAGGTTTTGCTTCACTCAATAACAAATGTCAACGTGTAAGATGAGTATGATCTACACATATCGAATAATTTGCTGGGTAGCTTGGACTGAAATTCAGCGGAAGGTTGATGACATGAAATGAATCATCAGTCTGAAGGTTTCGATATGCCTACCCATGTGAATTCAAAAGTGAAAACACTTTGTCATTTAAATTCATGCTAATGTGCTGTCTAGTTGAATTAAGTTACTGACTAATCAATGATGAAATTTAAGGAAATTACAAGATGAACAAGTTTTCAAATCGTTTTCTTTTCTTATACATTTTTTCAATTTCTATTATTAGTTCACACTCTCCCAATATACATATACAAATAATGCTTTTATTCATCCACACAAGTCCAAATACAATTTTTTAAAACTTGTAGTGGATGACATTCAATGTTAATACCGTTTTTTTTTCAAATATTAATTAATTAATTTGACTAATTTTTTAATAATTAATTAAAAACTAACTCTAATGCCTTAAATCTTTATTTACCCATCGCCAAATGAGTAAGATTTCAGTTTTTCCCCCACGCTAACGAGGTCAGGCTTAACATGTTTTCGACCGATTATTTCAAACGATTCTGTTTATTTTATTAGTGCTTGATGCTTTTAAAATTAAACATTGTTCATTCATTTTGAAGTATTTTTGAATTGAAATAAAACAAAATAAAGGAAATTAAAAATTTCTAATCTGAAATTTCTTCTGACCCCAGAAATTCGCGCATTTGTGTTGCCCCAATTGGGCTTGAAAATTCATACATGTGCAGTGTTTTTTTTTTATTTATTTTCAATGGATAAGGATTGGACTTTGTTTTAGACAAATATAATTTTTTGATAAATTATTTGCATTAATTGTGGTTATTTAATAAAAAGTAACTAAACCGAAAATTTTCCGTGTAGAACATGGTAGGATTTCATCGAAATTTTTTTTTATATTACTTGTTTTCATATCATTTCTTTTTGAAATTTTGCTATAGATTAGTAATTTGTATCGTATACAGAATACAATGACGTCACCAAGGGTGGATATATCACTCCCTTTATATCTAAGTGACTCTGTACAGAAAGTTAATTAATATCAGTTAATTTTGCATGTTCCAAACTAATAAATAAAAAAATATTTGTATTGGAACCGCAGCCCTGTATTGCTTTCATTTGGATGATACCTTAATACAGACTTCCTCTCAACAATTCACATTTGAATCACCGTTGATAGAGATTTGCCAATAAAACACTTTTTAAATATAAATTTAATAAATGTTTTTCTTTTTTCTAGCAGCAGATTGGATTTCAAAATGGCTAGTATTTAAAACAATATTCTGCATTCAGGATCCTTGGAATTTTTTAGACCTTCAAAAGGAATTAACATATATTAAAGAATTTAGTCTCTAGCGGATTGTTATTTCAATTCTTCTAGTTGAAATTTATATTTTGGACTATAAATGGTTTCACAATCAGATTTTAATTTAAATAACATTTTTATCTAGAAATTTGTAAGATACAATCAGACACATCTTCTTAGTTTAAAGTAAAGCATAAGGTTTAATTTCTGCCTCATTGCCAATTCAAGAAAAAATATATTGGGCTCATGTGCTTTTTATTTATGAGTAAATAAATAAAATTTTAAATTTTAAAAAAATAATTAAATTAAAACTAAAATAGTTTTGGGAGAATTGATCTTCTTGACAATATACTCAATTAAAAAATAACAATTCCGTGTTATAATTTCTTTAAATAGTATTAATTTTCTGATTTTTAGCTTTCAAACTATTATTAACATCAATGATAAACTGACCTCTAAATCTCTATTTGATTCTAATTTTTGAATCCGTAATTTTGAAATGAAAATATATATTCATTTTGGGAAATTAATATTCCACTAACAAACCAACTAACTTCTGTAAATGTTGACCGATTACATTTCATAAATTCATCTTATTGCAATTTAGAAAGAAAGGAAAAATTTTCTTCAATTAACAGCAGTTTATGACTTAAAATTTCACATTCCTTTCATGCAACAGCTACAGATTTTTTTATGGTTAAATTTCTAAAAGTAGAAAAAAAAATATGTAAATGAAACTTTTACGGATATATTATCATGTCGGAACATGATGTTATTTTGGGAATGAGGTTTGTGGCGTCAACAAAAATCCGTAAGCGAAAAATAAGAATTTTATTTTCTGCACGAGCATCTCAAATGATCAGCTTTTAATAACGCGTTGCATTTACAAAAGCTCTGATTTTTAAAAAAATTAATGACTAACGCAAATAAAACCTAGAAAAATGTCATGTTGAGCAATTTGATTATATGAAATGAAATAAATAGGAATTGTGATATTTTTTTAAACAATCAATGTGAGACAAAGTTTTTTTGTATCGTTTGCAGTTCTAAAGTGACTCAATCAATGAAATGATTAAAATGAATGAAAATGTAATTCAACTTGCACGAGCACGTAGTGCTGGGCCGTTCAAGAAATGATGTTCTGACGTGATACTTTGAAATATGCATGGTAGATTTCATTTCAATTTTTTTGCTTTTTTTCTCTTCAGAGTTCAGTTTATTGCTGTCATTTGAAGAGTTTATATTTGTTAATCCAGAAAGAGTAACAATTGATGAGATGCGAATTTTCACAACTTTTTTCGAAAATTCCAATTGCGCATTTCATTACTCAAAAATATTTCAAAAACATTCATTTTACTATTGTTGTTGTTTAGTTGAAACAAAGACATTATTGAAGCAATCAAAAACTATATGTTTGAGTGAAATTTACCAAAAAAAAACCCCCACTTTGTTGTATTATCTACATATCTACATACTTATATTTGTAAATACATGATGATGTAAAATAAATTGATTTTAAAATATTTAATTGATATTTATTTTCATATTTTATATGATCTGGTCGACTTAGAAGAAAAGTTTTCTCATATTTTTATAAAATAAAAAAATGCATGAATTATGAATTATTGATATGACAAATTACACCTTGCATATTTTAAAGTTTTAAACCTCAAATTAATTAATAGCGTTATCGAATCAAATATTGATAGTCGATTCAAGATTCGAAGCAATTAATATTTTTTCATTAAAACAACTCTTTTTTGTTAATTAAACGCTCCAACTGGCTATCCTAATTACAATAACGTATTAAAAATGCTAATCGTATTATTTGAATTGTTTTTCTTTTAATTAACTGAAACTTTCTTTGAAAATGCAGAGGGGTGGTTAAATTTACCAGAATTTACAACAGGAATGAGTTGAGACATGTTTTCGTTTTTTAAGAATGAAGAATGGCATTTCTATCAGGAAAGATAAATTTTTATTCCTATCGAAATCCAAGGTTTTATCTTAAAAGACTTTTTTGGAATAAATGACTTCGGCATAGACAAGCAAAACTGAATAAGATGTCTAGACACCTTTAGGTAATGCGAGTTTCACCTTCCCTTATCAACCTTTCACTCTCTAATTTTCGAAATTAGCTATTTTTTATTGATTTTTAAATTTAATTTTTATAAAAGCAAATTTTAAATTGCAGAAATAATACATAATTAGCAAACTAAACATTTAATTTAAATTTGCCTACAAGAGAATTAAAACAAGTACCTTGCGTATCAATAAAAAAAGTTGAAATGTAAAAATTTAATGAAATCTTTTATCTTATATTTCGAGTTATCATGTGAGAGCATCATTATTTTTAATTCATTATTGATCTTAATTAATTTAAATCATTAAACAATTTTTTAAACGCATTTGCAGTCAAAGGAGCATACATAATAATAAACCATATTAGGCGAAGTCGGGCCCTGTTGAAAGAAAATTGGACTTAGTTTTATGATTTAAAAAAAAATGATTTCAGACATTTTTATTTTTAGTCTAATCTGTTCTGTACAGAATTCTGGTCTTTTCAATAAATGATGCGGAAATAAATTTGAATAAAAAAAACCTGAAAAATTAATCTGTTCTGGTCTCAATATCAGATTGTTAAAAAGCGCTTGTACAAATATGGGTGAAACCAATTTAAAAAGTGATCTCTTTCATAAGAGATACCTCTTCAAAAAATTAAGGAAAAAATTAACTTCCTTAAATTATTAACAATTTTAATTCTCTTGTGATGGGTTATCTTACATGTACTGACTGTCTTTTCCATTTACACACAGAAGCTGTCTAACACGAAACTCAATAGAGAATAGTTGGTCCAGTAGGCTTATAATTAATCTTGATAAAATTATGTATTTGATTAATGAAATTGAACTACACAATTTTGGGGCTTGCTTATTAATCATTTAACACTAGTTATCTACAGTTGTATGCGATTTTTGAGGATTCTGTAATGGGAAAATTATGTGATTTATTCCTGTTATCATGATGTATTTTTATTAAATCTCATTTGCATTCTTTCAAGAGATATTCCTATTGATAACAATTGTTTGATGGAATTAAATATCCGCGCAAATACGAAAATTTTCCATCCATAATGATGTGAATCTCCATTTCTATTTGAGGCGTGAAAGAGTGGGAAAAATATACGGAAGCATGAAACAGCAAATCTCAGCGAAATGGTTTTAATTTTTTTCCCCTGCTGCTCATATTCCTTCGCATAGAAGACAGATCGGTGCAGCTGTTTTGTCTACTGGTAACTTGAATGGGACGAATTTGAGGTGTTCACGTAGTAGATGCTGTAAAACTTGGAGACGAGTTTTAAATGACGTAGTAAAATAAAAATTGAATGTAGCCGGCTCGATTTTGTTTTTTAGTTTTACTTGTAGATTGCTTGATTCAATTTTAATATTACTAAATCCAAATAGCTGATAAATTTAAAAAAATTTAGAATATTTAAATTTTATTTGAAAATTGTGAAATTTGTAAAATTATCAACTTAAAAATAATCTCAATGCATGTGTTATGAGCTGTAAGTAACAAAACTCAAAAGAAAATTTTTTAAAAAAACCAACATTAAAAATAATTAATTAGTTATAAAACTTTTTAAAATCTTTTTGAAAAACTTTAGCTTTGTTTTTAAAAATCAGGTTATAGTTTTGTTTATCTAAACTAAATAGACTCTTAAAATCTAAAAATACTAAAAACTTAAGAATCCGGGTGAAAGTTATTTGACCTGCCGTTTCTTATTTTTTTCCTATATTATAATTTTTAAACATATTGGTTAATATATTAAAACGTGAATTTTATTTATAAATATATTAGCTCTTAACAAAACATATTCTGCTTAAAATCTTTGAATAATAACCCATTATTTTTATTTAGATTATTTAAAGCCAAAATTTATTTTTTATAAAACCGATTTGCTTATCTTCATTATATTTTTAATCTGTGCATTTTAAAGAGTTCTTAATTTTATTTCTTGCAGTTGTTCTTTGACATTAATTTTTTGAACAATTATTCATTTTTAAACTTGTAATCAAACTTTGACCGTTGACGGTTTTGATTTTTAACTTGTGTATTTCTAAAATTTAAAAGCGTTTTCGGTTAGGATATTCGATTTTACTATCACGAACTTATCAACATTAACGATTGATGAGCGGCGATTATAGTAACTGAATAATGTTTTGATTCAATGGAAAAATCGATACTCAATTCCAAATGAATCTAAATTGCTGTAAAAATTTGATACCAAGGCTTATCATGTGAAATTTCAATATTTAATATATTTTTATTGAAATTTTAAACATCTCCAACTTTAAAACACACACGCACACAAAGCTATTTTTCATATCTTACCGGCTTATCTGTTTGCCCATGATCCTGCATCCACAAAATCAATGTTCAGTAACTTTAAAGGTTATTGCTTTTATCTATAGTATCTATGTTTATCTGTAGAATTGATATATAGAGGATTCCTCATAAGCCCAACAGATGGTTGGAATTTAATTTATAAACTTTAATAAAATCTCAGTATATCTTTAATTTTTAATTAAATCCATCAAAAGGAAGGTATACATTCCTTAAATATATTGTTACGAACGATAATAATTCTCACACAAGAGCGATAAGAAGATGCAGACTTTATTGTCTATGGAAACGCGTATTAAATATTCGCAACTCAAGATATGAAAATTCTCAGCAAATTAACTCTACTTAATCCGGTAATTTCAAATAACAGAGAAGCTACAGATCCCCATTGCAGCGAGAGAAAAGACGGTCTCTCCAGTTCAGCTAACCACGTAGCTTGTTCTCCGAACTCAACTGAACTGCCCTCCTTTAAGGCGTGTCTTAAATAGCTTTCCACTGAAGGGGGCGTGGCAACCATGGAAAGCGCTTGCTCGTTCCATGCAAGTCTAGAAATTTCTCAAATATTCTCTAATAACAAATCGTTATTTCTTAGCTTCTACTACACATTTTATCTTGTAGTAAAAACCGTTTGTGATCTCGTTATGTCTCCAACACATCTATATCACCAAATTTGTAAAATATGGCGATCTTCTGTTGTAAATTTCTTTAGAACGGTCTTTTTTCGCTGACGCACGATTCCATTACAATTAATTTTATAGAATTAAACTATTTACAAATATTTACAATATTTACTCAACAATTCAGAAATATAAACAATATTTACATCTCATTTACACAAAACTCATAACAATATCTTCGATTTTATTTCGAGTATCATGGACGCTGCTTAATGTGATCGTGGTAACTATTATTTATTTTATAGAATCAGAGTTATTTTTCCGTTTGAAATAATGAACTGACCGATCTTTCATTTTCAACCACAGTTAACGTTTTATGTTTATAAAATTTCTCATTCCACTTGTAGGGAAATATTTGGGAGCTATTTTTTTCATTGGTTGGATTTCACATTTTTTTAAATCTGAATTAAAACGGTTTGAATTGTTTTAAACGAACTGATACACTGCCAGATCAGACTTGAATTCTGTTGAATAGTCATGAACTAATGTTGCCTGTAAATGGATTGTGAAAGCTAAATAGATATTAAAAAAAGAAACAACTAATTTTAATATTAAAAACAAAATTAAAATTCTAAAAAATTGAATTCACATTTGAAAGATAACCCAATAAAAGCTCCAAAACAGTGTGTGTGTGTTAAAAATCGTGAGCAAGCCCTGAATTTTGATGATTCCAAAGGAGACATATTTATTGATGAAAAATTTGAAAAAAAAAACGCCGTCCAGTATTTGATAATTTGAAACTTGCCTGCTGCATCGCAATTTTGAAAACAAATTTTGGAAAACAATAATAATATAAATAGTATATAATTGAACTGTTAAAGAATAATTGTCAATAAGCAAATATTAAAGAATTTTTTTTAATTGCATTTATTTTTAAATAAATTATAGAGAGTATTTTTCTTTTCCCTTCATGTGATAAAAAAATTATTGATTTTATCCAATTTGGTGGTTGTTATCAGTCAGTTAATGCTATCAAAATTCTTAAGAGGTTAATGTCAAAAGACTTAAGTCACATTATGACCGCGTTAATAGCAATTATTGTGTCATAAATATGCCCTTATTCGCAAAGTTATAGCGTTTATCTTTCTATTTCTTTCGAATAAAAATAATACGCACGTTTTAAATTAGATTATTTATTTGTCCTTTCATTTCTTTAGGAAAATATTGAATTATTTATTACGATATTTGCATATATGCGTTTCTTCAAGTGGCAATGTTAAACTCATTTATTCGTGAGAATATTATTGCAATTTGAATTTTAAATGTTATTTTAACTGACGAAATTTTTAAAAATAACTTGGCAGTCAAACTTATGTTATTGAATTGACAGTTGAAAAAGAATAACTATAAAAATTGAGATGGGTGAAACAAGAATAATATTGAAAATTGGGATGGATGAAATTCTGAACCTCATTCAATGTGTTCCAAAAATATATTGAAGGACATCAATTTTATGAAAGCAAAAATACGACATTGACAAATTGCTTATTGTAAAAGTAATTGAAACCGTTTTTTAGGGATTTTTAAGGAAATTTAGTCGAAAAATTTATGCAAAGGAAAGAAAATTCACCTTATCTCATGTGAGAATCTAAGTCGTAATCTGGATAGTGGAAATCTTATCAGTATTGAAATAAGTTTTTCAAAGTACTGACATAAATTTTCGAATAATAATCAGAGATTATTATAAAGATTAAAAAATCCATATTATAATATTAAGAAAAAAAAATTACTGCATATATTCAAATAGCATATTTGCATTGATACATAGCGATCGAAATAATGAATATATTTCATTACAGGTAGATTGTTGACTGCCGTCACATATCTTCACCGTCACCAAATTTTTTCTTCTATCATCATTCTTTTTTTAATATATATTCTCTTGTTTCTGCAAAAAATGCATTCAACTTGATAAGCTTCATGCTGCTACTTTTTTTTTTCTTTTATCATGTCAGAACATGATGATATTCTGAAAATGAGATTTGTGGCATCAACAAAAATCCGTTGGCGAAAAATTGAAATTTTATTATTGGCACGAGTATCTCAAAAATCAGCCTTTAATAATGCATTGCCATTGCATTTACAAAAGCTCTGATTTTTAAAAAAATAAGTTAATGACTACAGCGAATTAAACCTAGAAAGATTTCATTTTGAGCATGTGATTATTATTATTATTATTTGAAATTTTCTGTGCTTTTATAAATTTATATGCATGGGATTAAAAAAAAACAATCAAAGAAGAAATGCTGAGTTTTGTTTCGATATTTCTTTTATCGAACTTCCTCGGACATGACGAAAACCGGGGTGTGGGGGTGGGAGTATTGGAAATTTGGAAAGACAAGATTTCAATTCTACTGAATATCGTTATGTGAAATATCCATATGAAAATAACAAGTAAATCGAGGAATGAACACATCAGACATTTTAATTTTTATTGTTGCTTCCAACAATTCTCTTTCCATTATAAACTCTTGGGATTTGTTTCTTTGCAAGAGAAATGGCAATGATGAGAGATTTGTATTCGTAAACTATTTTATAGAAACCCCTTGAATCAAATTCTTTTTTATGGTCACTAGTTATATTTGAAATAAAAAAATCATTTAATATTTCTGCAACAAAAAACATTTTTGCCAAATGAATTTTATTTGAAGGGATATCATTTTTACCCGAATTATACACAGAATCCAGGCCTTTCACAAATACTATATATTACATTTTTCTGGTGCATTTATATTGAATGATTTTTGCGCATATTTTATAAAATTCAAAATGTATTAAGTAAATATTACTCTTTTGTATTAAAGTAAATATTACTCTATATATGAGGAACACGTTTACATTTGGAATATCAAAAATGAAAATTAATCATGTCTTCATTGGCTAAAGTATTAAGCCTAAATGTAATATCCTATCACTAATTTGTTTCTTGTTATTCCTCGTCATTAGGAACATGATGAGCATTTGCAAAATAATCCCTAGAAAACTATCCACAGCTTATTTAATCATGTTGCAGCCATAGACAATTCAATTTAAGTGATTCATGAGAGGCTAATTATTCATGATTATTCGAAGCAATGAAAATTAGATAGCTATCCAAGTAAGCACATCCTGCAGTACAATATTGTGCGATATTATATTATATTAAGCAATATTCTAAAATATTAAACAATATTGCGAATATTGATTAATATTGTACAATATTTGTGTGCTACTAGGGTGTACAAATTAGATTGTCAAAGTGATAACTTGTTAGAAGTGGTGAGGGAAAGATTAAGATATCTTATCGATTCTAATTTCTATTGTTTCGTTTGCAATAAAATCTCATCGAATGCGAGTAAAAAAAAGAGAGATTTGGCAAGAGTGGAATAGAGGGAAGGGGAGCTTCAGATATACTTTACAAGACATTTACCAAAAGAGTTGGAAGTGAAGCTTGCCTGAAGTGATGAGATTTAATATATAATAGCAGAGAATGTTCCACAATATGATTCAATATTGGGAGATATTATATTATTGAATATTTAATAATGTTATACAATATTTCGATTATTGTCTAATACGCAGTATTAAACAATATATTTGTGCTATTGGGATGGTCTTAAATACTTAACTTGATTACAAATAATTATTGCAAAAGAGTTACTTAGAATAATACTATGAAATTTTTACTAGGGAAAAGAGTTGATCTTGATTTTTTCAATTCCTACAATTAGTTCACACACTCTCTTTATATATATCCTGTTCGAATTTGCAATCGTTAATAAAATACTTTTTATTCATATACTCAAGTCCCAAGTAAATTTTTTTTAACTTGGAGTGGATGACAATTGATGTTAATACAGTTTTTTTCACATATTAATTCATTCCTTAAATTTATATCTTTGTAATATGACTATTTTTGCCGATGGTATTCTAAAGAACATAGAGAATGTAACCCAAACAGCAAGAAATTAACATAAATTAAAAGTAGCAATGAAAAAGATTTAATTAATAATTAAATTAATTAAGATATTTCTATAAATTATATTTTTTCCCTAGAATTATTCTGAAAGGAGACTTAACTACTGGTGTAAAAAAGAAGTTAGAAAATTTACGGCAGCGTAATTCAGTAAATAAAGCGTTAAATAGATTTTTAACAGTTTGTAATGAAGACTACAATATATCGAAATATATAAATTCTTTACAATATATCGAAACAGCTGTATGCCAGATTGTTAGAGTTTTTTTTAATAATATTTTGTATGAATTTTTTTGACTCTGTAATTTGATTATGCGTCTTATTTGGAGCAAATAGATTTATTATATTTATTTTTGTTTCAATCTAAGTCAGAACCGCAAAAGAAATCTAAGATTTAGAAATGTATACTAGTGATTATTGTCTTTAAACACCTTAATATTTTGACAATTTCGCATTTCAATGACTTAATATTATGTGATATGATCAATGAATCATATAATTATGAAGGGATCAAAATATAGATGTATATTGCCTTAACCAACTAATAAATTCAAAGAAAAAATTCTTAAAACTTGAAACATACAGTTATGAGATGAAACGAGTGTGGTCAGGTTTCAGTGATTTCAGCCGGGCACTGTTTAATCATAGATATCGAAGAAGTATGTTGAGGGGGGAGGACAAGCTCATCAGGAATTTTAAACTAGACTGGATATGCGCATCAGTGTATATAAACATAATGTTTTAAGTAAAATCGTTGCCGAAGACTGAGAAAATATTTTGAATTTTAACTGTTTTATTACATCCCTGGAGGCATGAATTTTGTACAAACAGAAGCGAAGAAAACATCAACACAGAACGACACAAAATCGAAAATAAGGAAAAGCTAATGAAAGATTTATCCCTGTGATTATATGCTGTGAGATTTTGACAGGGATTTATCTACATGTGTCAACCCAGTTAAGGGAATTATTGGGATTTTTTCAAAAAATGTGCTAGGCTTGACATTTTTTATCCATTAATTCGGAGCATTCAGCATTTTTAAAGAGCTTCCACTGCATTAATTAAATAATAAATATGAAATTTAATCAGGAAAAAACAGAATATTTTCGAGGGAAAATATGGGCTAAATTAATCTTAAAAAATTAAGAAATTAGGAAATTAGCTAAATGTAAATTAAATTTTTAAATATCACTACACAATCACTCAGATACACACACATATCTATACACGCTCACGCGCAAAGAGAGAGACATGTGTGTGTATGGATTCTTCAAATGGTAATTTTATTAAAATTAAGTCCAACTAACTATTTAATATTATTTTTTATGAAATATTTTGTATTTTAAAAAAGAGGGATAATTTGGGACGTTTTATTCGAAACTGAAATCGATCCAAGTCAAAATTTGGATTATTCCAATTAATTTGGATTGCTCGCGAATATAAGAACAGTTCTAGGTTATATAAACAACACTGAAATAACATTTTAGAGATCAATCGATTTTAGGCAAAGCTCCAAGAATTCAATTTACATAATTAACAGCATTGCTTTAACTCCAACACAGTAAATAATATGTTTGTGTTAATTTCATTACGATACCGATAGTCCAATCGATTTGTACTTTTACCTGGAAAGAGCCGGCTTGCTGGCACGGAGGTAGCGCGTCTGCCTCGTGTTCTGGAGGTCCCGGGTTCGAGTCCCGGTTCGGGCATGGTTGTTCTTCTGTGTGTGCTATCTGTGAGATGTGTGAATGTGCCCCCCTGTAAAAAGGGGCTGTGCAAGCGTATGTGAGTGTGTTTCATCTTCATATGAGCTAGAAGTCAGACTTCTGCCCTCGGGTGCTCAGGGGTTCATACCCTCAGAAGCTACTGCACCCCTCTTTCCGCGGAAGCAGACACGACATCATCATCGTCACCTGGAAAGAAATGCATAGTAGCAGTTTTATAGATTTAAAGTTGTTGACTTAGCTATTCAAAGCAAGTTTTAAATTTGCACATAGATATATTATGGGGTAATAAAAGGGGGGGGGAGGATGAAGAAAGTTTTAAATGCGTTTATTATTATTACTATTTGAATAAAAAATTATTTATCTCTAATGAAAAATCTTAAATTAGAAAATATAAGCAATTAAAAGACCTATAGAATCAGGTAATCATGATAATTTTATTAGATGAGCGGAAAGTTTTAATTAAAAAATATTTTTTATTTTTTGTGATGTAAAAAAAGTTTTTGGAATTTCACTTTAATTTCTTTTATATAAAAGTGAATAGCTGGTAAATTTTTCGTATGAATGTTCCCAATATTTTTGAAAAATTTGACTTTATTGTGGAAAAGAATTTGGGCGATCAAATAGGCATATTAGTATTTATTTTATTAATCACTATTTGAATACCAAACTAAACTCCGGTCTTGAAAATGGTGCTTTACAATTTCAAATGTTATTAGAATGCTCAGTTTTAAAAAAAAGAGATGAAAGTTAAATTTGAAGCTAACTTTTTGTCTCAGTTATCAAATCTACATCCATCTTCTGTAGACCGTTATACTAGCTAGCTAGTCTTATTATTTTTTTTTATTTTAAATGTTTTTCAATCGCCTCAGAGTAGCTTTTCTTTTTCAAATTTAATTTTCACCACTCATTTATAGGTATTTCTAAGCGATTGTTTTTTTCTCCAAACAAAGTCAAATTTTTCAAACAACAATGTAGATTTTGATTTGAAGTTTAATTAGTTACTTTATTCTATATTTCACATATTCTAGTTAATTCTAAACATTTCGATCAAATGTAAAGTAAAATAAAAAAAAACTTTTTTTCCATTAGTACTTTCAAAAATTTACACTTGAGCTAATTAAGCTGTCACTACATTTTAAAACTCATTAAGCATAATTAAGCTGTTAATACATTTTAAAATTTACGATTTTTTAGTTCAAACTTTTTCTCTAAAAATAATAACTTTTATTAAAACATTTAAAAAATATGGTATTGTGATTTCCATTTTCCTTTACAAAAATAAATTCAAGTGCAAGCTTAGTGGTCTGTTTTGGATAGCTACTTAAATTGCTGCTGTTAATTTATTCCCCGCATTTTAGTGCCTTTTAAAGACAATTGGAATGGACTACTTTAAAAGCTAAATCAATATAATTCTTTTTTTAAGGCTTGAAAAATGAAAGGGTTCTTAATACTTTCTGATAGTTTTTCTTTCTTATATACGAAATAACTATTCAGTTTTGCATGTACTGATACTTGATACAAAAAGTCTGAAAACAATAATTTTGTAAGTTAAAAAAATGTAGTAGAAATGAAATTCTAGTTCGATACATCGTAGCATGGTAATATTTTAGATTTTATTGGCCAATCATTAATTCATTTCAGAAATTTTTCTTAATTATATAGCAGCAATAACATTTTCACGCACAAAAAAAGATTTTTTACCATTGCAAACGCGCAGTAAAAAAAAGAAAAGTATTCCTCTAAAACATATTAGAAATACTTTTTAAAATTTTTATTAAGATTAGAGAAAAACTAGGCAGAAATAAAATTAATATAGCTGAAATTTATTTAAAAAATTATTTTTAAAAACAATGCAAAGCGTTGTAAGAATAGCATTTAAAGAGTAATATATTCCGAAGTTATCGAGGAAAAGCGTTAAAATTAAGTCGGCGAAAGATTTGTTTGTTATGCGTGCGCATGAAAATTGTAAATGTAAATATGTTGATATATGAAATTTGGTATTTGTTTTTACTGTCAAATCTAGATTCGCCTTAGATGTTAGACTCAATCCGTCAAAATTTTAATTGTCTGTCAGTCTATCTATACTTGTATATATGAACATGATTATATAAACATGCAAGAAGTTAAACACATGAATAGTTTATTATCGCAGACCTTAGGAAACTTTTTTAAAGACAATAAGTGCTCTGCGTATTGTAGCATTTTTATTTTCTGTTCTTTTTTTTAGTAAAATTAATAAAAAATATTTGATTTTTACTAAATATATATCTTGCTTGTCACCTTCTTTTTCAATTTCTACTGTTAGTTCACACTCTCCCTATATATGTTTTGCTCAAACATTCAGTATTTAATGAAATACTTTCTATTTATCCAATCAAGTTCAAGTACGTTTTTTAAAACTTCAAATGGGTGAATTTGAAGCCAATGCAGTTTTTTAAATATTAATTCATTAATCAAATTTAATTAACTTTTAATACTTTAAATAGAGTCTTATCAGTTTGTAATGAAAATTGAAATCAACAGGTAGTAGCTCAATCGGTAAAATACGAGGATTTTAACATTTTTCACATGAAGGTGAAGAATGCAATTTCAATTCTTGCGAAAAATTGAAAACTTTTTGATGAATTATTTATGATAATTGTAATTATTTCATAAGAAGTAACTAAATAATTGTTTGTTGATCTAAGTAGGAATTGATAAATTTTTTTAAAAATATTATTTGTTATTTAGGTTTAAAAGATATTTGATTTTCACTAAATGTATGTCTTGCTTGTCAGCTTTTTATATTCAATGCTTATTGGACGTTTACATTAATGCTTAAATGGACATTCTGACATTTGGAAGTTTCGCCGGTACTATTTTAACCGAGCCTCCTTATGTTGAAACACAGTCAAATGTAGGAGTAAAATTAACATTCTCTAAATACTATGCAGAACATCAGTGAATTATTAGATACCATACATTAATGCTGATGCCACAGATATAGTTCAAGACCAAGAAACTTCCTTAAATTTGTATATGAAATTTGAAAAATCATATTTAATAGCGCACAATTTTAAAGTTCATTTTCAAAAAAATATTTATACAATAAAAATGATGTCTTGAAAGTTTAGCTATCATGCATCTACAGTTGCCTTTAACCCATTAGAGAAGGATTGCTCATCGTGAGTGCAATCGGTCTCAAATGGGTTTATTGCTTTTTTAGCCATCGAGACGTTCATTATGTGCTTAAGGACATATTGTGCATTAACTTTCATTTTTTCTCTTCACTTATATTTTAAAGGTTGTTGTTTAACTGTAAATTTTATCTTTTGCCTTTCCTGGTAGTTTAATAGCAATAATAATGCACCCACAGCAACAATTTCTAAACCTACGTATTGATTAATATAAAAATACTTTATTGTCATTAAGTAGGGTGCTGAATTCGAATATAACAATTTAAGTATATATATATGACCGATTTTTATATTTTCGTGGATGAAGAACAGAAAAAGCTCTGAAAAACGGGTGAACGATCGAATGTTGTCGTGAACTCTAAAACTCTAAAACAAAATGGGCCATACGAAGAAAATTTGTAATTCAATTTTGGAGAAAATCCGTTATAAGGAAGTTTATCTTACAGTGCGTAAGCAGTTAAAAACGCAATTACCTAAGTGGATGAAAATTGGGAGATGATTTTACTATCATATTTGTATCAGTTTTGCGCTAAACCATACAAAAGATTGAAAACAAATCGCCGAATATAACCATGAGCATATTTAAAAAACACAAATAGCTAATGAAATAGAATTTATTATGAGGTTTTGACAGTAAGTTTATAAATCCATAACAGTTTTGCAGTCAGTCGATGAAAGAAAAAATACAAGACGTAAATAAAAGATTTTCTTTGCTATGTAATGATAATAAATATAAATCAAGGTTATGTTTAGATTATCTAAAACACAATACCAGCTCCACAGGTTATCTAAGGTTTTGATAGGTCTTGACTCCCCTTCCATTTAGGCATTTTATAGTCTGGAATAAATGCAACCCTAAGGTTCATCGCATTTGAACAGATGATCAGAATATACTATGTGAATGTTTGATTAAAGGACAATCTTAAATCGAAACTGATAAAGTATAAAAATGAAATAAATGTTTTTAAAAATTAATATTTTTATGGTCTTACACACACACACACATTCATGAACAGTAAGCGTAGTTTATTCTATACAGTAGAGTCAAGATGGTGTGCTTGTAAAAAAATACTATATGTTATAAATTGTCAAAGAAGTTGTATATATACTAGACAAGGGAGAGGGTATATATTATGTTTTAAATATATAACCGAAGTTTGGGTCAAATCAAATGTTGAAGATTGGAATTCATGAAAGCTTTAAGTAAAGATTTGTGATTCAAATTCCCTCAGAAAATTTCTATTCTCAAGACTATTCTTGAACATGACCTCTCTCCACTAAGTGATTCTCTCCTTCTTTTAGTTTTTTTTTTTTTTTGTTACGATACTGAATGAATATTTGCTGCAGAATTGCAAGAATCTAAGAAACTTCCGAAATGATATTAGTTATGAGACACATAATTCATGTCATTTGTTAAGGTACAAATGGAAGACATACTTGCAAGTAATAAAATGAATCAAATCTCTCTTGTAACTCTATTCAAAATAGGATGGAAACTGTGGATATGAAGAAAAATTAGATAAAAAGAATGGATCCTGCTCTGAAAATATTAGGAATTTGTTAAAAGTTGTAGGAAGTCAGAAATGATTTATTCTGCCTTATGCAAATATTTTTCTTGCTTAATAGTGCCATTAATCATTTCGCCTTTACCAGTTAGTTGCATGAATTTCCAAATAAAAAAATCGCTTGGTTACTTTTGCATCTAGTAAATGTGTAACTCAGCTTAACGATTTTCAAATTGTTATCGTCCTACGGAAATTCGGGATGTCTACTTAAGAAAAAAGAAAATGTAGATTTGTGCAACTGGTATTTATTTAAATTACAGTAGGGTTTGATGGTTTTTAAACACGGCTTTAAAAAAAAATTTTTAATAAATTTTTTACATTTGAAAAACGGTTTTTAAATTAAGAAAACCGGTTTTCTGGAGCGTCTAAATATTCCTCTTTAAAAAAAAATGGGCTAGCAGCTGAAGGCTTAGGGCGACGAGATTAGCAAATGAAAGTATATTTGAATTTCTTTTAAGTGAACTAAAAATTTTAAAACATTGAAATAAATTTAAAATTGTTATATATTTCAGAAGAACTAATTCAAGACAGAAGCATTACTGATTGTTGCATTTCCAAAATCCACTAAACATTCATTTTTAATTCTGCGAAGAAATCTAATTTACTTTCTTTAGCTTTAAAAACCAAAGTTATTAAATTATCTGGAAAGATATTGTCTACAATATTTCCAAATTCTTATGTGGAAACCGATTCTGATCGATTCTGATTCGAGCAAATAGAAGACACTACTCATCAGAGTAATGCCTTTTTAAAAGAAGCCATGGAAAAAACAATTAATAAGTTTCTTGAACGCCCAAAAGAAAAACTTACAAATCCAGAGTCATTGAAAGCTGAAATTTTCTCGCATATTTTGTAATAAATGTACTTGTGTATTATTAAATATATGCCAATGTTGACCAATAGTTATGAAAGAGACTATTACTCTGTAATCTTTGCGATTATTTGCTGTATTGCTGTTAATGCAGAAGTACCAGAAAACCAAATTTATATTTTTAGTGCATTTTTTACAGCTAATTAAAACCAAAATTTGACTCAAAACTACAATTGTAGTAATAAAATTACATATTTAGGTCTTTGCGTTTTTGAGTCATGGCTTTGTATGCTTCTGAAAGTATCGACATACAGATGACCAAATTGATTCCGAATTTGGAAACTATAATTCAGATGCTAAATCTATGTAAAAAAATTTATCCACCCAAGTTTCTCGATTTTGTAGTTAAACAAATTTCAAATTTCTGAAGATTTCGTGTATAGACTATATACCAAATTTGATCCTTATACGTCTCACAATTTTTATTATCTCATAGTTTTTAGGTACATATTCGAAAACAGACACAATTCCCAAATCAATTTTTTTTTTTTTCGAATTCGGAGAGAGCTGAAGCTGGGAGATTCATCAAAAATCTTGAACTCAAATTTTTATAATGCTTTATATATTTATTTTTAAAAAGTCGAATTAAAATTATTGTGTAAGCGGGAAATGCTTCAAGTAACCATGTCATCATCCGCAGTGGGAGGTGAAAATAATGTCTATAGTCTTCATGAATGAAAGATAAATAAAGGGGATAAGGAAGGGGTACAGAAATCTGTTTTGATTGCATATTTCTGAAGGAATCAATAAATCTGTTTTTCTCATGGAAAAAAAAAATAACTGCTGTTCATTACCATATTTTGAAACTCTGTGCATTTGTGCATGCATCAGGAAGCGTTTATTTTGTTAAAAAAGGATTAAAGGAAAGGTGTAGATGTTTGTTTTTAATAAAAGGACAAACTCAAATTATTCGTAGGAATTATTATAGGGATCATAATAACCGCTCGTCTTTCTGCATAACATCCCTTAGCTAAGTACAATCACCGAATAATGCTAGTTTCTGGATCATGAAATAAAAATTTAATGTTTTAAATTTAATATTAGTTTTTAAAATTCTGTCGAGAAAGAAGATTTTTTGTATCTTAGATACGAGTATTATGAAGGATAAAACATCGAAAGAATAGATTAGCTACCCATCTATGCAGAAGAGAAAAATAAAAGTGATATTAACAATTAATAGATATTGAATATTTATTTAATGTACTAAACAAGAGAAAGAAATAATCAATAATATTAATATTTTGGCCATTTTCAAAGTGTAACCTCGTACATCTATACCTATTTAAAAAGCCCTTTCCCTCCACTTTCCCGCCATTTGTAACTAATATCCTTCTGGTTACTTGAAAACTATAAATGCGATGTTATATAATATGTAAAATGCTTGTATCAACGATTGTCTTGTATTACCGATTCAGGTTGTATCAATTATTTCCCCTTTATACCAAAGAAATCAAACGTTGTCTTCTTATATCATTTTTTGAAAAGAACAATATGATAATAAAATGTGATTAGGAGCGAAAAAATCATACCCTGACCCCGGTGAAATTGACCTTTGTTGACAGTTCTGAAGAACGAGGGAGAAAAAATCATACCCTGTCTTGTTTGCTACTTATCATAGCTGAAATAATTTGCATGACAGTGGACACAGTTACAGCAAGTTAAATATAATCTTGTGTAACATTCGTCTGCTTCCTCCTAAAAATTGTACTGTGGATTTTAAACCTATCTGATGTGAATGAACTGAATGTGTGTTATGAATTGGTGCAATAAAAAATTATATAAATTCCCGTTGTATATAGAGAAATTTATTTTATCTGTTAAAACTATCCCCCGCTTTTCTTTAAAGGAAAAAGAGGGAGATCGTTTTAAATATACACATTATTGGCTTAAAAATTATTTTCTACTTTTTTAGTTACATTATTAAAAGCATATTGCAATATTAAAATAGTTTTTTATTCTCTTTAAATGTTAAACCAGGTGTTATGAATTGGTGCAATACTTCTGATGGATAATCAAAATTCGATAATAGAAATCTATTAATTGGATTCTTTACATATCAAAATAGTGCTTTGTCGATAGGAATTTATGAATGGGCTGAAATCCACCATTTCAAACAAGTCAATTGCAAAAAAAAAAAAAAAAAAAAAAAAAAAAATAATAATAATCATTTTAATACATAATTTTGGTATTTTATTCATTTTCCTTTTTATATCTGTATAAAGACATCTTAACAAATTTAAGTAGTTTGATTATGCATAATGAAAGTGGTTTTTTTTAAAATATATAGTGATTCCCCCCCCCAGACTAAAGAGGACAATGTTCTAGAAAAAACATGCTTTAAAAAATCTAGTCTTTAAGTAAGCTATAAGATTAATTTTCTATACCATCCTATTGATTTTGTCATTTTGAGATTATGTTATTAAACAATAAAAAAGAGCATGATTTAAGATTGCAATGATTAATTTTTATGTAAAGATGAGACATTTTTTCCCCCTTGAGATCTATTAACTTTAGAAATTTTAAAAAAATGGAAAACTTGTTTAAATATTTTTTATTGTGGTAAGCAAGAATGACAATCCATTTTGCATTTATATACAATGTTTTGCTCCTTTCCCCCTTTACAAAAACTAACAGCCAACAGTTAAGTAAAAATGTTGTAAAGGATATATGTACTTTATAGCTTTAAAGCATCTGATTTTTATCTAGAACTGAAATATTGCATATTTGAGTAAATGTAGTTAATTAGATTTTATATTTTTCATTTAGTAATTGCAATGCTGAAAGCAGTTATTCTTTCCTTTTAAGTAAATTTTATTAAATCATTATGCTTTTATAAGTGTGTTATATTTTAATTTGCTTTTAAATTCACAATTACTAACAAGTATTTATTATAATATGAGGTTTCGTTATCTCAATGGTCAACAATAGATTAATTTTAAATATTTTTTTTAAAAAAGTTTAATTTCCTGAAATGAATAATCTAGAACTATAGCTATTTTTATCGTTTGATGATACAAATATTTTTTACAAATAAAATGGAATTGATTTTTTAGTTATTTTGTTCAATTAGGATAATGCACATCTATGGAAAAAACATAATATTTTACTTGGTTCAATATCATCCCCGAGAAATAACTACACAATACATCCATTATTAATCTTTTCATAACCATGGAAATATATTGTAATGCAGTATGGAATACCATATATCAAAATGAATAAATACATAAGCATTATATAATGAAAAATATGACAGGTTATTATAACATTTGCATTCATTTTACAGGTATAATTACTTTTGTGCATTTATCAAATTGTGATTCTGTCAAACTATTTAATTTCAGCACATTAATGATTCTAATATTATGATAAACAAAATAACCTCAGATGAGTATTAACATCTACACTGCTTTTTGAGTGGGAAATGAAAATATCTAATCTTATGGTAAATACTTTCAAGTCAAATATGATGATAAAGGAAAAATATTTTAATGCAAGTGCCAATCAGTGTTTCTATACTATAAAATAATAATTATCTTTTTAATAGCAGTTTGAATATTGATATTTTGAAGTAGTTTCATTTTATTTTGAAAGAATAATTGGATGTGCCTCAAAGTTTTCCATATTAATTTTAAAATATTTTAATACTATTATTTTTAAAAAATCTAGTAAGGGAAATGCATTGCCAAATTTTGGTTTTGCCTTTAGAAAGAATGCATATTTGATTTTATAAAAAAGTAGTTATTTTATAACTTTTAAAATTATGTGGTTTTGCCATTATTCTTTTAGAAGAATTATTATTAATGTAATAATTTTTTATATATCTTTTAGAGATAGATAAATAACTGTAAGAGTGAAATCCTAACAGTCAAACCTCTGTAATATACACAATACCTTTAAGAAGAAAAGTTAACTGTTAGTGACAAGACATTCAGTCATAATGTCATTGATTAGATGCAAATTAAGCAGTTAATATAACTTTCTTTCTGATAATTTATTTTTCATATAAAATACAATGTAATATATTTTCAACTTTTTTTTTAGGAGCCAGAAAATTACAAAAGTGGTGTCCCTGTCCTAAGTACTAGCGCCGCAGGAGTGTGGTTTAAATGTCACCCCTGCAGCCTTGGTGCTTAACACAGGACATTCTAAGAACTACTAGATACAGCTGGATCTCAAGAAATAGTTCACAGCAACCTATTATTATGTGGAGGTCTTCATATACTTAATACATAAACGATGAATAAAATAGAAAAAGTTTAGTGTTCATGAAAATTCCTCATGTTAGATATAAATGCTGTGTGTATACTTATTCTTTATTCATTTGATTGAAATGCTTATTCTTGGATTAATAAATATGCTATGACTGCTAAAATCGGATCACAATTTTATTTATTTTTTACATACACAAACAAAATTACAGAAAACTAAATGTGAGAAAAATATAAAGAAAAATTTAAAAAAAGATACTTTTTATTATGTTGAGCTGTCAATATATATACATAGATGAAACGAAGAGAGTTAATAAAAATACCCAAAAATATTAAGTCTTAATAAATGAATAATCTGCAAATTTTATAATTCAACAGTCTGGTATAAATTCCTTTGGGTGAAGAAATAATGACTTTTAGGTCCAGCTTTCTTCTTTGAAGCAGAGGGATTCATGAATTTCAAGAGGTTTTGAGAAGTTGTTTTCTTTGGTGACTCCTCATCTTCTACCTCTTCCCTGAAACAAACAGTTGAAATTGTAATCAACTATTAAATAAATAAATTGAAACAAATACAACAGTACTAAATTGTAAAATTTTGAGGTTTTTAAAAATAACTTATTTATGAAAAAAATATAATGTTGAAACAAATAAAAATATAAATCTACATGAGCATATCTCAAAATGCAGAGCATATTTTTAGATTTGCAGGCCTTAATTAGCTATCAGAGGCACATCATGTATTTGAAACACTTCATTTATATGGTGTTGTATTAAGTAAAAAATTATTATCTGGTCAGAACATGATATTGATTTGAGAATGAGGTTTCTGGCATTAACAAAAATCTGTAGGGGAAAAATAAAAATTTTATGATTTGCATGAGCACCTCAAAAAATCAGCTTTTAATAATGCATTGTCAAAATTTACAAAAGCTCTGATTAAAAAAAATAAGTTAATGACTACGGCAAATAAAACCTAGAAAAATGTCATTTTGAATGTATGATTATATGAAACAAAATAATAGATAATGTTATGTTTTTTTAAACAATAAATGAGAGACAAAGTTTTTTGTTATCGTTTGCATTACTAAAATTAATAATTCAAAGAAACAATTAAAATGATTACAAATATATAATTGAACATGCTTGACCAATGTGGTGTTTGGCCGTTTAAGAAATTATATTCTACGATACATTGAAATATGAATAGCAGATTTCATTTTAATCTTTTCATTTTTTTTGATAATGAAGGGGGGATTTTTGATTTGGGTTCTGGTAGACAGTAATAATATTAATAAATATACTAATAAATAAAAAAATTATGCATAATTCTATTTATTTATTACTCATTAGCATTTGTTTAGAAAAAATGTATAAATTATTAACCATATCCACAAAACTTAACAAGTAAAATTAATTTTTTTGTTACAAAACACATCTAAGCTAGTAATTTTAATATGTGATGATCAGCCTTAATATTTGATTTCAATTTCATAAAAATAATTTTTGGATAAGTTATTTTATGCATAAAAGCATTTAATATTCCTGTTTTAATTAAAGAATAAAGGACTTTCAAAGCAGCAGAAATTATTTTATATTATATATATATATATATATATATAACTATGAAACGGATGAGATACTGATTGAGCAGTCCCCGAATATTGAACACCTTGAAACTACTGATAAACAATTATAACAATGTTAAACTCCGGGTGGGGGAGGGAGTAAAATTAAAACAAATATTTATAAAAATGAAGCTTTCAGCACAGAATGCTTAAAAATATAATGAGTTTGTTTTCAAAAAATTCTCAAATATCAAATACATAATTTTTTTTTCTTGGTCTCCATCCAACATGCAAACTTAAACTTTCAACTTAAAACTTTGAATTCAACATAAAACTCGGATTGAAACATCAACTCAAATTACTGTCTCACATCATCTTGAATCTCTCCCTCTCTTAATCTATAAAAAGAAAAAAAAAATAAAAAAATAAACAAACCATTCGATTGTGGCTGCATTACTCTCCAGAATTTTTTCTGCTGTGGACCAACTGAATCTGACAAATTGAGGAAAGCCGAAAACTGGATCAATATTATTTGCTAGAAACTTCTTAGTAACAGGATCTAAAATTAGGTTCAAAAATAATACTTAAATATTTACTTTTGCAATCAACATGTAAACAATGTGAGATAATTCATTTAAATAAGACAATTTCAAATCAGTTTTTATTCAGAGTTTTTGACAGTATTTCTTTTCACATTTCATGTAAAATGCAAACATATTTTCAGTGGTTCTCTTTTCATTGTTTTGAGTATAACAAAATATGAATTGCCAGAAACATGAAGGAATAACTGATCCATTGTAAGAAATGAAACCTGCTCATTTCATTTATAGTTCATTGAAACATAAATTTGAAAAATGCTAACATCATCTTACTTTAGAGATAGCAAAACTATTTCTTTTGCTCACAGAAATGTAATACATACATTTATTTATCATTTCAATTAACCATAATTTCCTCTTAAAAGTGACAATTCATAGAACAATTTCAAGAGGAATGTATTTATTTATTCCTTTGAAATTTGCCAGAATATCATTGATTTAAAAAGTGTTTTAAACCAAATAATAAATTCATAAAATTAAGTAAAATATCATTTATGTATTTTCAAAGAACTGCTGAAAATGACATATCAATAACAAGACATAAAAGTAAAATTTTACTAAATCATTTTATCATTATTTATTAGGCCATTAATTTATTTATTAAATATTTTTATTATTACAAATTTAATAATACTAATGCAAACTATACTAAAAACTATGATCTTGCACTTCTTTTTACACTTGCACAATAACATCAATGTATTACTACATAATATTGAAAGCAATAATCAAATTAAGCAATTATCATAAAGAAAAATAATGCCTCCATTGCATATTTTAGACAACAATAATATAAATCTGATTCCATAAAATTTAAGTGCAAGCAAATAAATATTTAATAAAAATATTATTAATCAACATTTGAAATGTTAATTGTTTGCAAGATTTCACACATGGTTCATGCTTGAATCTTATTAAAAGAAAAGTAACAAGCATTCTACTGTAAAATAATTGGAAATGGAAGCCAATTAAAATATTTTTTTTTAGAAGAAAATCTAATAAAATATATTTCATTTATTTATCAAATCTACTTGAAAAAAATATATTTGATATTTAAATTTACTTTGAAGATAAAAATAAATAAATAAGAGTTCAATTTTTTTTTCTCATACAATGGAATCAAACATAAATAAGCACATAAAAAGAGATAAATTTTTAAAAAAATTAATTTATATCTACAAACCATTAGGGTATCCAGAACCATATTCAACATCTTCAAACTTCTCTCCTTCAGAAAACTTCCAAGATTTTAGAGCATTGTCTCTAGCTACCTATAGTAAAACAGAATGACTATTTCAAATTTAAGACAATAAAATAAATTGAATTTAACAAAATCATTAATATTAAATCATTAACCATAATCAATTGAATTAACAAAATCAGATTTATTATATATGTTTATACAATAACAAACTATTAATAATTGTTATTTTTCCATTGTAAATGTAAAATTATTTGCCTGATTCAACATAATTACAAATATTACTACGTTAAATTACAAAAACTACTACTATTATAAGTTAAATTACAAATATTACTACGTTTTTAGCGTAGTGGGTTCAGATTGAATGGACTTTACTTGAGGATAGCACAAATTTATTTACAGCTATTTACAGGATGACTTGATAAAGTAAAACTTCAGATAAACACAATCCAGCAGTCAACAGTCACTTAGAGTGTAAATACAAGCCTTAGGCAGAATAAAAACAGACTGCAAAACAGCTATCATATAGCACAGCTAACAGTAAATCACAGCGAGCTCAATAATACAACGTTAACAGCAAACATAATCACAGCTCAAGTGTGAAAAGTAATCCGCTTGTCCAACGAGTCGCTACACCTTCGAGAGGAATTCTGCCAAGTTGTGGCAACCCGTTCTTTATATAGCCAAGTGAGCTCACAGAAACACACGGAGCTTCATGACCGATCCAGTGGCTACCAGATTATTATTTTCGCCAAATCAACTTTGCTTGTGCCAAGCTTTTCCACAGCCGTCACCAATGCCTTCTCCTTCGGTACTTTTCAGCGGCGTTCGTACGCTTGTAACAATATAAAAGATATTATAACAAAATATCACCCATACATGCAAAGCAATTTATAATCTGATATTTAAGTTTAAAAAATCTTTCATACTTCAATAAAGTTAGCAAAAAAATTGCTTAGAATATACACGTAAAATTAAATATGGACAAATGTTAATTTGATACATGTAAGCTAGTAACTGTAGTCAAAATAAGTGTTTTTTCAAGGAAAATACTATTACTTTAAAAAAAGTAGATGAAAAGGAAGCTGCCAAATTCTTAAGAACAAATCTTTAAGCAGGAACTGTGAACCCAATCCCTTTTATAAGTATACATACAGAATCATAACTATTCCAACAGGAAGCCTCAAAAATATTCAAAGAAAAAGTATTCAAGCCAATGATAGAAAGAAAATAAAAGCAACATTATGTTGTATGGTGGTGCTTCTTTCTAACCAATGCTGTAATAACATTTAGTAGCCTTCTAAATATAAGTTCAATCCATGAGCAGGGCACTTTTTAAATTTTAGCAGAAATAGTTCAGCCAGAATTTTTAGTAAGCATTTCAAAACTTAAAATTTTATTTGGCCAATAAGTTTTAAAAATATTTTGATGTAAGTAGTTTAGAAAGCATTCAAATTCTGTTCTAATAATTTGATAAGATTTCACACTTGACTATGTATGGTAAAGACAGATTGTTAGTACAAAATTTGAATTTATGCTTGCATTTGTGGCTTTCTAGAATCTATGCATTGTCTTGAATGTTTGATAAAACTTTCTAATTCTAGCTTTTATCTCTTTACACATGCCTTCCACTTTATCTGTAGTAAAAATAATGTATGAAAGACAATTAATTTATAGCCTAACAGTTTATAATAAAAAAAATGTTTTGAATTTTTATTTTACATTTGAATTTTTTAATCAAAATCAAATAACAAAAGAAAATAGAAAATGATACAAAATTCAATATAATATAAAATTTTCAATTAAAAAAATTCTTATCATATTCAAGATAAAAATATACCTTTGCACAAATACTAGCTGCACTAACAATTGGATAAAGTGAATCAGCTTTTTTTGCAACTGTAATTTTAATATCTGGGAATAGAGCAGATAACTTTGCCTGATATTTTTCTGGTGGTCCAACAGTATCAACATATACCTATAAATGAAAAGTGAAATAAATGTTATATGAAAAAAAATTGTCTCTTATTTAACATATTAGTCACTATACAACAATTTATTCATCACCTGTATTTTATGAGTAAAGAAACAAAATAGCTTTCTTTTTTTATTTATTTTAGATACACAATTTACATATAATAAGTTTAATAAGCAAAAAATAATTTTACAAACAAAAGTTATTAGATTAAGTACAAGGCATAGCAGTAAATATTTATAAAAACTAAACTTTTAAAATCTTCATGTGTACAAACTTTCAAATAAATGATTTAAAATTTTCAAATAAGTTTTAATAAATAAATTGTGAAAATATTTTAAAACTGCTCTCTTTGTGAGCTGCATTTAAAGTGCCAACCAAATAAAACGTTTTTCAAAAGTTCGCGGCATCTAGATTTATCATGAGATGTTTGAATATAAATTTCATACGTTGTCGATTTCTTCGCCCAGAAGGAACTAAAGAAATCAAAACAATTTTTGATATATAGACAATTTATTATAACAAATTTCTATTGAAGTTTTTAAAACATGCATTAAAAGTATTTTCTAGCTATAAAATACATTGATTGAGCTATATTAGCATTCTATTTTGAAGTTATACGAAAGATATTTTGGGATGTCATAGACGACAAAGGCAGGCCATGCATTTGGCACCCTTATAGTAAACTACATCATTCAGAACATCTGATAGATTTAGTATATGCCAAGTGCTTGTGTACAATGTCTCGTGAAATCAGGTTGTATACTCACAACTCCTCAGATCTAAAGACAGTTTTTTCAATGTATCATATTTTTTAAATGGACTAAAAGATGTAAAATAATTTCTTCTAGTTCCAAAAACATTCCTGAATCTATATATATTGTACAGAAGACGTGTGAATTATTATTAAAATTTGTGAAATTTTTATTTTCCAGTCAATCTACGAGGTTGTAAAAAATTATTTTATACTTCTTTTTTAGCTCATTTTATAAAAGCGATATATATTGTTTTTTGAAAATTTGATTCTCATCTAAATATCAATCTTATGTGTCTCAAATTATTATAATTTTTAAATTAACTTCCTGGTAAGCTAACAATTTACAAAAGCACCATCTTTCAACAATAAAGTTTATTAATTAGTCACAAAATTTGCACGAATATACAAACAAACCAAGTAGCAAATTAATATTGCATTGCTATCCAGTTCTAAAATATATTTTAAGTCTCCAGTGTATCAGGAAATCAGTTTAAAATGGATTTCAAAATTTGCATTGAACAGATAGTGAAGAAAGTGAAGATAAAAATGTGCCAGAAAATACTTGGAAATATATGATAAAATAGATTTGATAAATACAGAAAAATCTTAAGACTAAATCACATTAAAAAAAATATTTTTTGAAGGCTAAACTACATAGAAAATTTAAATTTTTACAATAGTTACAAAAGTTTTAGAAATTTTTCAGATATTTATTTAGTTGATTTACATTTGTACAATCCATTTGAATATAATACCTGATCTTTCTTTATATTCAAGTTTTATTTTTTATTAGCTTTTACCTGCTACTTTGTAGGCATGGAAAAGCACACAACTAATATAAAAACAATTTATTTACAGAGTGTACCTAAAGTAAAGCAAAATCGCAAATTAAATCTGCATTTCTTTAAATCAAATCATGTCTATTTTATTTATTGATCAAGGTTGATATAGCTACAACAGTATTATACATATATTTTTTAAACCTTTAATCAAAATGAAAACATAATCATCAACACACTGCACATGCGTGAATTTTCTACGCCAATTGAGGTAACGCAATCCAGATTAGAAATTTTTAATTTCTTTTATTCTGCGTTATTTTAATTCAAAAGCACAACAAAATGAATTCGAAAAAGTAATTAATTAATAATGTTTAATTTTAAATGCATCAAAAATTAAGAAAAACAGAATTGTTTAAATGTTAGGTCGAAAATATGTTAAGCCTAACCTTATTAGCATTCGGGGGGGGGGGGAGAGACTAATTTTACTTAATTGGTGGTGGGAGATGAAGATTTTTAGGGAGAAAATAAGAAAAGCATTGTTTTTACTATTTTCCTCTCAATTTTTCTGTTTTTTATATATATAAATATATAATAGCCTTCCTGATGTCTTAATGAAAATGTGATAGAAAAAATTAGCCACATTGGTCAAGCATTCATTAGCAACACATTTGACAATTAATTTTTATTTAAATACATTGTTAAATTAGCATTTCACAGAATTTGTAACATTTAGGTCCTAATTTACACAACAAACAAATAAACAAAATAACTTTCATACTTCAGTAACCAAGACACCAAGTTCTAAGGCTTTCCTAATTAAACCTATAGCTGAATCATGAGATAGTGCATTCAAATTATATTTTGATCTAAAAATAAATATAAAAAAAATCCCTTTACTATAAATTTTCCAGTTACAAATTATTTTCTAAAAGAACAAGAAATATTTTTATTATTTAATGAGGATCTTAATCTCATATATTGTGTTCTTAAGATCAAAAGTAAATAATAATGAACATAAATAAGTGTGAAATAAAATTTTAAAAAGTTTATTTTTCATCATTTTTATTAACTCCTCTTTCAATCAAATTATTCTTTAAAAATTCTGCAGAAAACCAATATTTAATATAATGTATCTCATGCAAACATAAAGAAAGCTTTTTAAATTTCATTCATTTAAGTAACATAATTACAAATAATATAGGCTGGAAAGAAAGGATTTATTTTTCTATGATAAATGAATATTTTCTTAAAATACTCTCTAGTCGCAGAGATAGCAAAATATATAATATAATCAGCTAGATTAATGTGGAAGGTCAAGATGGAAAAGAAAGGATATGTTATATAAAATAATAGCTAGCTTTACCGATCAGCCTGTTTGCTATTATTGAAGATTGCTAAAATTTTTGATTAAATATTTTAAGTAATTTGTACTCTTAATTGTATCTTCGGATAATTATTTTAAACTTTGAATTTTGTGAGAAATGTGAATGTGATGTGTTTTGGTACTGGAATTAAGTAGCTATGCGTATGTATACTGCAATGAAGTCATCATCCCAGTCGTAAAATGGCAGGGGATGAGGAATCATATTTCTAATATGAAGCTAAAAATGCCCTGTTAAAAAAAAATAAAAGGGTTTGGTTTTTATATAGGATTAATATCTGTTTGCTTAAATATAATTAGCTATTAAATAAAAAAAAGTTTTTAATTTTTTTAATTCATGTACATTTAAAATTGCAGTTATGATATTATAGTATAGAATATGATTACACAGTAAAAATATTTTAAATCAGATCATAATAAAAACATTAGAACAGTAAGATAAAAATATAGTGATAAAGAAAGTAAGGCAATAGTAATAATAAAATACATAAATAAAAATGCCTAGTATTAATTTTTGCTTTCTTTATTCTTTTCATTATTTTTCTAAAAAAAACAAATTCAAACTTCACTAAAAAAATACGAATACTACCTTCGCAGCATACTGTTACTAATGACATTAGGTGAATGGATTTCTAAAATCCATCCCATCATTTCACTAGCTTCATCTATCAAGCTAAATAAGTTTTCTCTCTTTTCTTCTGTGAGTGTTTTTGAATCTATTAAAAAAATATCACTGTTTTAATACAAGCAAGATATTTTTTATATGAACAAGCATAATTTTTTATATGGACTATTTTAATTCCTTTACTTGTATTTATAACTTTGAATCACATTTCTGATCACAGAAATCTTATGAGCTACTTAAGAATCAGCAACTTTATAGTAGAATGGATTTTATAAAACTATTTACAAAAATCTAATAAATTATAACTGTATTTTTTTCATATTCTATTCGACTAAATTTTTTATTTACCGTGATCACATACAAACATGATTTTAAAAAAATCTCTTGCCTCATTGATGTCTGAAAAACATGAATTCATCAATATCTTGTAGCTTAACTATTACAATTTTTTTAAAAATGTATGTACAAAAAATAAAAAGGCTGAGAGTAAATACTAATTCAACTGAAAGGAAATATTCCTAAATTCTCTAATAAAATATTTCTGTTAAATTAAATTTATACATAAATTACCAGCAACTCCTTTAGCTTTTAGAGATTCCAACTGGGATATTGGACAATATGCAGCACCATAAACCATAGGACCTAAAAATATATTTAAAAAAAACAAAAAACAATGAAATATATATTTAAAAGGATTAAAATAAAGTCAATAAAAGAACATAGAAAACTGATAGGCAATATAGATAATACTTTGGATTATAGATAATACTTTGTGCAACTCCAAGCTCAAAAATTAGGTCTAGATGCAACTATAATAAGTAAGTTTCCAACTTTTGTTATTAATTAATGTTAAATGATTATGAAATTTGATTGCCTTTTGTAATTTCAGAGGATGCTATTTCCTACATTTATTTTTCTAAATAATGTGTTTAGATTTTTCATGTTTTTTTATTTGTTTATATGTTTTATGAGACAAAATGTATGACATTTTCCAAGTGAATCAATATTTAATCATGATTCTATAGTAACCATTAATGAAGCTCTCCTAGTGAAATGGGTTCCTTAATGAACAAGGTTATTTTTGTACAGATTTAGCATGCTCAGTTCTCACAGGTAGCACATCTTGTAGCATAATATTGTACAATATTATATGATATTAAACAATACTCTATAATATTATGAATATTGCTCAATATTGTACAATATTTGTGTGCTACTAGAGGTCCTAAAGTTTATTTTTTTTTTTCAAAAAAGATATGAGAACAATTAAATTGAAATTTACTTCCAGTTATGAGAGCATTGTCAAAATAGGATACAATTTAGATTTATTCATATATCATAGTAAACATAGTGTATAGATTAAAATGTACATAGCAAATAGCTGTCAAAATTTAACTCAATTATATATATAGCAATAAACATATTGACAAAATATTTTGATGATTAATATACAAATTCAGGTTATTATTCATACAACTGGATACTACTGTTATTTAATTCCCTCACAATACAAGAAAAAGAAAGTGTTTATAAACTAGAAAATAAATATAAATTTTTAAGATCGTACAAAATGAATTTTATCATTTTTTAAATACAATATAATCACATTTCAGCTTTTATTTTTTCTGGAGAAAAATACCTAGGTATTTGATATAATTTAGGAATTTATCAAAAGCATAAAGGAAAGAAATACATAGTAAAACAGTATTACCCAAAACAGGGCCTCTGCCGGCTTCATCGATGCCTAACATACAAGGCTCCGATTTAGTTGAGGGAGGAACATTAGAAACTAAAATTACATTTTTAGACTGATCTCTCGTAAATTCCGACAAATCCATTTTAATTTCTGTCAAGGTGCTATTCAGAAATATTATTGTACATGAACAGAACAAGATTTTCCTACTTTCTATTATTTACAAGTCCCATTAATCAATAAAAATCTACAAAAAGAATTTTATTAATAATTTCTGAAAATATTCTTTTAATCTTAATACACAAAACAAAGAATGTAACAAGAATTATTATTGAGAGAGAGAAAGGAGGCTTTATTTCCGGCTTATGCTCCCGGCAAGAATTATTATTCTCCACTCAGTTTAAAATTTATAAACATTTAAAAGATCAAAGTCGCGGGAAATATTCAGCGCGGTTGTAGTTTAATCATATACAGTGATGAAATAAATAGTTGAAATTAATTTTTATTCTCGCATATTTTATTTTTATATTCTTATTTTAATGTATGTTCGTCTACTTTTAGCAATTACAATGCCTTAAGTTGTAGGAATTTTTTAGATTTATCAGGAAAATGAAAAAAGGCAATAAAAGGCTACACCAATTTTTAGACAGTTGGTAATACTTGCTTCCTATTGGTTAACTCAATCTTATTGGTATCAACACACAGAAGAAGAAATTCATATGCATAACGATTTCACGTTTTTGGCGGTAATAACAAACGCTTGATTTTTTTGGAGCTTTCATGCAGAGTTAGGGTAACCGTCATTTCATATTGATTTTTATATATATTTAACTTTTCTTTTACTATTGGAATAATTTTTATTGCTCTTCTTTTCAGGTGAGTTTTTGATAGTTCTTTTGATTTTAGCTCTTTAGTATGCGTAATTTTTTATATGACTGGCTGAAGTGCTTGTCGAATGTTCAACGTTTATTTTCATTGCTTAACGTTTTTCTTTTTTAACAGATTTAATTATATTTCATGTATTATAGTATTTTTTTCTGATTTTGCTCATGAAACCAAGTTCTTATAACTTATTTACGATGAGAAATACTTATTGAAAATTCCATTTCATTCACTGCTAATTTGTTTCATGTATAATCTTAGTTTATATCGGAAACTTCAAATTTAAATTAAATTGCAAAAAATTTGATTTATTAACGAACTTTGACATTGATTCAATCATTAGTAACTTTGACATTGATTTCAATCATTAATTGTCAATTCTTTCAAATGATTGAAGTGATTCAATAAAAAATGTTTATATTTGTTAATATTAAATCATGTATCATTTGTTTTGCTATGTTGGATTATCTGAATTAACTTGTTATTGAGGAATATCTATCATGAAATACAAAACATATGGATCTATTAATTTTTTACTTTATTTTAAATCTGATACTTAAACAAGTATACTTTAAATGTTCATTTAAATTGTCCGATTAATGCACTTTTGGCTTATAAATGTCAATTACGCTATGTAACACCTGCAAGTATATTGAAGGTTTTAACTATCTCAAATATTTCCTATAATCTCATTTTAATAAAGTCGATTTAACTTTACCATAATTGATCTTTGCCAATGTATTGATATTTACACTGTTCCTTGTATAAGATTATTTTGCGTGATTGAATAATTTAGCCTTATTGTTTCTGAATTTTCATTGGAAACCATCTATAGATATAATTTATGTAAAATGTATTTGCTAAAGCAGTCTAGATTAATATTTAGTATCAATGTCAAAATGTGGAGTTTTGCATTTGTTTGTTTAAAATGATTGGTTATCTTATTTGTACAAGATATTTTACAATATCTTTGAAGGTTTATGGTATTCTGAATACTTCTAGATGCTGATGAGCACATCATGCTCATAGGGTACTTGGAATATCAGCTAATTCAATGGAGTTATTTAATAAATAAAACCAACTGTTATTTATAAAAATGTGCACCATTCATTAAACAATATGTATTAGAAGGTAAAACAAATTGTGAATGAATCCTTTAAGGCAAAATATTAATTATATATATATATAATTACATTTTATGATGATAAATTAGTGTCTGAGATGTTTTCAAATTAAAATGAGCAGAAATAATTTAATCATGTTTAAAGTTAAGGGAATTGATTTTCTCCACTAACTAATTAATATTTGTTATATAAGTACAATAAATATTACTTAATATAATAATTTCAGTGCTTGAGAATTTTGATAGCCGAGCTACGTAAATTCAACTATATTCTTAACATAAAAAAGAACAATGTTTCTATGCTGTTTATAAAACTATTATTTCATATATTTTATATTACTTTTTAATAGCTTTCCCTCAATGATTTTATTAAATATGGCTTTTATTTACATGGTGTTTTAGGGTGATATTTAATTTCTATATTTCAATTTCCCAACTCATTTTTGTGTTTAACTAGAAGATTTTCTTCAACACATTCATCTTCACCAGACATCATTTATTATTTAATCTGCTTTACAACAAAGAGCTATGTGTACAACAAATTTTCAGCTGCACTGCTGTATTGCATTTGTGGTGAAAGCATCATAAGCCATATAACATCTACAATATGCAAGTAATTAATTTTCAATTGTTGTTATGTTACTTGGCTATAATTATGTTTCAAGTTCGTCCTAGGACAATCCGTTTCTGCCAAACATCAAAAAGAAAAGAACTTCAACTCTTAAAATTGTTAAGGACTACAATTTTCTGTTTAAATTGAAATCAGTGCCCTTTCCTTTTTTTCCCCCCACATATGATTTGACAATGGTTTGTGGCTGCCCAGTGGATATATTTTAAACAGAGCACTTTATTTTTTATTTAAACCAATCTAAACAGAAGAATGTGAAGCTCCATTGCAATCAAAATACAATTCCCAAATATTGTCTTGCAAAGGGAACAAGAAATTTCTCAAATATAAAAATCTCACCAAAAGTTAAAATTGATTATATATGAAAAGCTGTTTTTGATTTCATCATCATTTGATTTTATGTTGTTTACATGTGTAAACGAGGTTAAAATAAAAAATATATACTTTTTAAACAAATTTTCTAAAATCACAATATTTATAGGTATTTTTTTTTATATTTTGCTACATCAATCAAACCTATATACTGAATTGTGTATCTAGGCTTATATTCATATCTCTCTTGATTTGCTATTGACTATAATTGATTGCGATTTAGATTTTAATAATTATATATGACTTTACAAAAATTATATTTTAATTGTTGCAGATCATTTTGTTAATATAATTTTTGTTTTTGTAGGTGAAAGATGAGTTTCTCACCTCTGGGTACTCATGAGGGTGAGTCACCCCTAAATCTCCCAAGAGTTACCATGTGTTTAGATGGAGCATTTCAAGATGAATTAAAGGAAGAAGAGCTGCCAAAGAGTGAAAATATGAAAGTTTTTGCCAGAGTAAGGCCAATGTTGCAAAAGGAAGAAGATGCAGGTTATAGGGTAATTTTTAAAAATTATATTTATTATTTTACCAAAGTAATGGAACTGTTCAAAAAATAAATTTATTAATTACAGTCATCTTTTTATCATTTAAAGATGAATGAAATATTGTTTTTAAGTAGAAAACTATTATAAAATGTAGATAGATTATAATAATTTATTTTATGACTATTATTATCCAATTTTTATATAATTTTTTGTATCAAAATCTTTGAGGCTCTGAAAATACTTGTGTTTTGTTGTTTCATCAAAATATTTCTTTCAAAATAAGTCTGCTGCTCATTTTAATATTTATACCATGTTTAATGAATAATTGGAAACATTTAAATACTTAATTATCGTGCTTCATGCATCTATAATCCATAATTTCAGTCACTGACATCTTAGAACTCTTCTCATTTGCTTTTTGAATAAGTCACATCAATTTTAACTTTACTGTGTAAGTTTTAACAATCTTTACCAAGCTTTTGACAGCAATACTATATCAGATATACATAATTATTTTCTCTGATTTATTCAGCAATACTATATCTGATTAATTTTATTATGATAGCATAATAAAATTTTTCCTTATATTAATCCATAAGCTTCCTCACAAAATTAGAAAGACCACAAATAATTTAACATTATTTTGTTTTGGATCCTAGGATGCTCTATAGTCTTACGGAAGGAAGAAGTGTATTCAAAAATAGATCAATCTCAAGTTGTAGCCCATATGCTCACTGGATTGCATTTCCTCTATTAAACAAAATTCAAAGAAAAGCCGTAGGAAGATTTTAAACTTATCCAGTACTTTGAAGAGCTTGGAGAAATTCTGATGTTCAGAATTATCATTGGGGGGGGGGGGTACTGGGGAAAAATATTTGAACAGAATTTTTCACCAAGTTTTTCATAAAAGTAGGCTTTTCAAATGAATTTAGCTTTTCAAATAAACCCACTACAAAAAAATTATTAATTTAGATCATATTACAACCACTTAATGCATTTTCGAAAGTTAACTGAGTTTGAACACTGTGTATTAAATAAACTCATATTTTTAATATTTATTCAACTGATTTTTTGTGAATGCTGAAACAGTTTTTGCATATAAAATTCCTATAACCCACTGTCAATCAAACATATATTAAATTAGTCCAGCAAATAAAAATGATAATCATTGATATTGAATTCAATATTCATTTTACTTCTCCACTTTTATTCTCAATAATAATACTTATTTTTTCTTCAAATCAGTATTAAGTCACTTTTGCCCTTTAGAACTTTTTTAAGCTGTGTGAATATTTTTTATAATACATGTTTTATATTAGATCTAATTTTTTATTCTTTTACTATTAACTAATTCTTATTATCAGTGAAGGAAAATGCATTAACTTATTAAGTAATTATGAGAATTTTATAATTCTTCTAACTTTTAATATAATTTTTATTTAAGGACTGTATTGCTGCGATTGATGATGAAACTGTCAGAGCTGTTGTTCCAGCTAACTCTGTAAAATTTAAGAATTCTGGTCTGAACCCCCAAGATATCTTTGATTTTAAATATACTCAAGCATTTGGCCCTGATATTGGACAGTTTGTATTCTTTGAGCAGACTATCATGGATACGATGATGGGGCTAATTGAAGGTCAGAACTGTTTGATCTTTAATTATGGAATTACTAATTCTGGGAAGACTTATACTCTTCAAGGTTTGTATTATTGTTATTATTATCATTCTAATAAATGTGCTTTTTAAATGTCTTCACAGAAAGTAAAAATATTATAGGCGAGGAGCATTCTTGTTCTAGTTTATAAATATATAGAATCTATGCATATGTGCAATCAAGTCTTAATTTAAAACTTAATTTTTTGAGTTATATAGATACTAAATATTATACTACTAGATGGGAAAGGAGAGGGGAACAAAAACTGAAACTTACTACCTGTATCATCCTTAAGCTATTTAATTGAAATTTTGTATTTATCAAAGGGAATAAAAATTTCTTGTTATGAAGTTAAATACAAAAAAAAAAATGCAATATTCTAATGGAATATTTTTATTTAACTAAAATTAATTATTAAATTAAGTTTATAAATTGAGTACTTAATTGTCAATTTGTAATTTTGAGAACTTTTTGGAAAATGGCACTACTAAATTTCTTTGTAAAATTGAAGTGTACTTATTTTTTTCTTTGTTTGGTTAGATTTTAATATTTCTTTTTGCCGTAATATTTAGACTATGGATACAATAATGTGTATGCTGTGATTTTATTTATTAAATATTGTATGATGATTATGAGTCGAGACAAAAATATTCATTTTAATTATTTTTTTATGAAAATACTTTAATCATTTTTATGGTTTCAATTATCAGTGGAAGTCAGTATATTTAATGATTTCTGTTTGTAATTTTTATTTATTGCTACAACTGAAAGTTCTTTTTGTTAATTTTATTTCAAATTATTAATTATAATATAGTAAAATTTTTACAATGCTTCATTAAATTTTATGTTTTAGGTAACGAAGCAAATCCAGGAATTATTCCTCTAGCTATGCATTTGTTTTTCGGTTGTATGGAAAGTCAGTTAATGAATGACATTTGTGTGAAACCAGAAAAATTTTCTGATACTGTTGTATTAAATGATAGTGAACGAACGCAAGAATATCGTTTGAAGGAAGAACTTCTACGGATAGTGGACCATGATGTAAGATTATACATATATATATATTACTACCCTCAGTTCCTTAACTAAGATCTATATGATTTAAAGCCAAAAAAATTTCAAAATGAAATGCAATTCTCTGTATAGAACATACAATGTTGTGCATAATATATATATTTTTACATGTACATATATTTTTTGCATTTCATATATTATATTGCATTTCGAGTGAAAATAGGGGTGAAATAGATATGAAATCTTTATTGTTACATTATATCATGCACAGCGAATACCCCGAAAGCCCCAGACTTGAAATTTGGCAGGCATGTCCACATGATTACGAAAGTACCCACTAAGAAAGGATTTTTCAAAATATCAATTAGTTCGGGAGAAATTAAATAAACCCCCTTAATTTCTGTGAAATTAAAACCTGTAATGCTACTTTCCGAGTGAAACACGGCCTTCCGGAACAGCGATTGTTGACACGTCCTGTAAAACTGTGTTTAAAAATTGCCATCATTATGCTTCCGTTCAACTTATACTGAATATCGCAATAGAATCGGCTGAACTTTTTAGTGTAGATTACAGGGGTATAATTTATTTTATGAAATATCGACAAAAAAATTAAGTATTGATTTTTTTTAAAATTCATTTTTGACGTATCTATTGCTTGAACGGCCCTGTAAAATAGACGCTTACCTGGAAAAATTCAGATAATATGTTTCCTAAAAGACAATACGATGTAGTATACTGTAATACAATGAAAAAAATCAAATTTCTAAAGCTTAATTTTCGACGAATTTTTTAACAAATAGGCGAAACTTTGCTGTAATATTTAATTACATTGAAACTATTCAAGATAAGTTAATCAAATTTTTTAAACACAAAATTGGATACATTTTTCAAAATCGTTTGAAACATTGTAAGAATATGATAATAATTGCGCATTTTAAATTTTTTATTTATTGGGTTTTCCTTCTTCAACATTACAAATCTAATCCATTGATAAATAAAATTGAGACTAAACTCTTTTAAAATAATTTGGCATTGCTTTGGCACACTCTGATCAATTTTGAAAACAATCCAGCAAAAATTATGCATCATAATGAATTCATTCCAGGTTTTCCACCTCACATACTTCACCTGAAAGTTGGGACACCCGTAATGCTACTACAAAATCTTTGGCCACCAAAGTTATGGAATGGCACCAGACTACAATTGATTAGACTTAATAAGTTTGTAATCGAAGCTACGATAATGATTGGATGTGCTTGAGGAGAGCTAGTTTTAATACCCCGTATTCCACTAATTCTGTCGGACTATTTTTTTGAATTTAAAAGAGTGCAGCTTCCTGTAAAAGTTTGCTTTGCCATAACCGTTAATAAGTCACAAGGATAGACATTAAAAGTAGCAGGGATTGATTTAAGGAGAGACTGTTTTTCACACTGCCAATTTTATGTAGCTTTCTCCAGAGTCAGTTCATCAAGCATCTTAATAATTTTAGCACCAGAAAAAAACACCCCAAAATGTTGTATACAAAGAAGTTCTTGCTTAAATGTAGGTATAATAAAATGTGGATTGCCTGCGTTTGCAAAGAAAATCAATATTTTAAAAGATCGTTAAGTACAAGAGCATATATATAAGAAGTCCAGGGCCCCTCCCAAAATTCGAAAATATTATATTATTATAGGGGATTTTCGTAACTAGGTGTATCAAGCACTGTTATCCCTTGCTAATTCCATTACCCGAGCAATGCCGGGTACAGGAATGCTATGTCAATGATAGCCCGTATTTTATTTCACTTAGTAACCTGATTTTCTTGCTCTAAAGCATTTAATTGAAAATGGTTTTAAATTAATTAATCGTTAAATTCAATCGAAATTACTAATCATTCTATTTTTATAGATAAAATGAATATAATTATTATTTTCATTAAATATTTGAAAGTTTTGCAGTAAAAAAAATAATCTTCAAATTCTATTGTTTATGTAAGCAGCAACTAATATAATCATCATATACTCTATGCATTATAAGATAGCACATTACCTTTTAACTGTATTTAATGCCATGAAAAGATTTTTTTAAAAATCCCTCTTTGAATTCAATGTAAAATAATAAATAATTTTTCAAGCATTATGACAATGCAAAAGAATGATAATTTTGACATTCTAGCAAGTCCCCTCCCTTCCCCAGAATCACTCCCTGATCTTTAAATTGTCTTTCATAATTTCTCAAATAAACCTGCATTTTAGTTTTTGTTTTAAGTAGACCAAGTTTAAATATGATCACTGTTCTTTTTTTTTAATATATATATATTTTCCAATATCATTTTAATGTTTAATTTGTATCTGAATAATCTTTGACTTAAAGTAAGAGTTCATTATTATTTTTTACCTTTGTCTTAAATCCAATAACCCAGAAAGGTATTTTCTTTTCTTAACTTTTTCCCCTTCTCCAAGTTTGCTTACTTGACAGGTAATAACTGATTTTGTTGACTAATAAAGTGGTCTCAGATTCTTATTTTAGTTGATTTCATATACATTTAAATAACTAATTCTTTGTGTATATTTATATTTGAAAGTGTTCTTCTCCCATTGTCTTTTCCTTTTTCAGTGGCCTAATTGGCTGAAATTCATTATGTTATTTGCTAATAACTGTACTGTAAATAATTGAAATTTATTTCTTAATTATTATATATTTTTTAAGGTTGTTGTAAATTGTAATAAATAATTAATTTATTCTCTTCTAGTCTATTAACAAAACTGCTGCATCTGAAACTTCTATTAGCAGCAACAGATCGTCTAAACTTTTTTCTCAAGTATTATGCGAATGCTTTCGTGATGATTTTAAATATCAGTCTGATACAACTTTGCCACCTGAGGGTAAATATAATCTTATTAATAATCCTGCTGTTTCATTTGATTAATAAAGTTTAAAAGAAGATTTTTCATATTAAAAAAAAACAAATATAATTTGGTGCTCTTTTTTTTATTCCTATTAAAGTGTTTTTAAATTATTATATTTTAAAATATAAAATCATTGAGCAAATTTTCTTACAAACTAATTATTTTTACATAAAATATTTTTTATATCATGTTTATTTCATTATGTTTGGTATATTTTCACTTTTAAAGAAAACGTTATTTCCTTACTTTATTCATTTATTTGCTTTTATACTTTCATTTGTTTACTCTTCATTTGTTTTTATTTTAATTAAATAAAAAAAAAACTTTTATACTTCTTTACAGAAATGATTGCAGCTCAATCAGCTCTCTACATGCGAGAACAGTGTAAAAAGAAAGTGGATGGACAACCTGGCAAGTGTAACATCTGGGTGTCTTTCATTGAAATTTACAATGAATATATTTATGATCTGCTTCAGCCCAATATTACTCAAAGACAGAAGTTGTCCTTAGCTGAGGATCAAAATGGCGATGTTTATATTAAAGGTAAAATATATGCAATTTTCTCTTCGTTCAAATATTATAGTTATATTATAAACCTTTCTTCGTTATAGTTTTTACTGTTTATATGTTTTAGAAAATTAGGATTAATAAAATGTGTTTTCTATTAAGAAATCGAATTTAGCGTATCACATTATAACAATTTTTATATAATTTAATATAAAAATTATTGATTTTTTACTTCATATTTTTACTAATATTGCCAAAGTATTTTTTTAGGAGTAAAAGCCTGAATTATTTTTTCCTTTGACTCCATGTTTTTTCCTAGTTGCATAAATGTTTCTAAAAACTAAGTCTTCATAAATTGATAAGCAGTTTTGAGTATCTTATTTTATTGTTTTGATGATAATGCAGTTATGCAAGAAATTGCTGATTTGAGTATAAAATTGAACTATTCCAGAAAGCACCAGTAATTATTTGCCATAACAATTTACATAATCACAATTTTCTTCGTTTATTTTTCTTGTTATATTCAATATAGTTCCATATAAATGTTGCAATGTTTTATATTTGTTTTATTGGTCTCAATATTTGTTTTTGAAAAGATTTTCTGAGGGGTATATTGTTTTCATAAGTGAATTTTCCAATTTTGTGCCTGTTAAAAAGATACAAAACAAAATACAAATTTGTTTCTCAAAAATCTAAAATAATAGTTGAAACCTAAAATTTAATATGGTTATAAGTACTCTATATGATCAGGTGTTTATTTCATCTCTATTAATTGGTATTGGTGAATTTACGATAATTGTATTACATCAGATGTCTTTCAAAAGTTTTGCACTTCATCATTCAGTTTCTAGTCATGTTTCTATTCGAGTTTCACAATAAATATTCATTATTCTGTTGAATTCAAACTTTCAACTGATATTTTTATTGAATACTACTTTTTATTTTATTACTATTTTTTCTTCCTGTAATTGTTTTATAAAATTGGGGGGTTTATTTTTCTACACCCAATTTATTATCTATGTTATATGCATTTATGAAAATACATTTGCTTAGGTGCCAGAGAAGTCTGTGTGTCAAACACTGCGGAGGCTATAAAACTTTTGCATGTTGGAAGGAAGAATCTGAGAATTGCCTCTACTAAGCTGAATTACCAGTCCAGCAGAAGGTATAATAATAGTTAATTAAATTCTCAATTTCTCTTAATGCTATTGAAAAATATATTTATTGTTAAAAGTTCTATGTATAGTTCTCTTCAAGATATTTCAAAATTAAAAGAGCATTTAGTAAAATTCTTCCATTTGAAAAAATGGATTGATAAGAATTTGGAAATGGCTGTTTATAATTGCACTTTTTAGTCTTTTTGTGGCCCTTATCTATATATTTCTATAATTTAGTTTTAATGAAGTTTGATTTTCTTTTTCTTTTTTTTAAGAGGTTTGATTTAAATATGGATTGCAAAAAAGAACAGTATTATCTTTAGCTGCTGATAAATAATAGATTTATGAATATATATATATATTTCTCGATAATAATAATTTTTTAAAGCTTTATTTTCTTTATTTCATCAAAAAATTAATTTTAAATAAAATGAGTTTTTGTGATAGGATTTTTTTTTTCATTGTTGCAGAAACAAAATTTTTCATTGTTTAGAAATTTTTCTGGAAATCTAATAGAAAGGAAATGTAAAATGATAGTTTATTGTTTGAAATTTTCTTTATAAGAATTTCTTTATTCACCTTCAAAAGAAAAAAATAAATTGGCTCCAAAAATAAGATAAATGATCAAAATTGTTTGGAAACTGTGTTTTTAAATTTGAGCTTTTTCTACATGCAATTTGCAATAAATCATTTATTGAACTTGTGAATTTCGATTCTTTGAAGCCCAAAAGTATTGTTTAGTGTTGTAGCTCTTGCCTCTGTCCTTCAATTTATGTTTTCATGAATTTAATCCTTTCTGATTAAAAGAATTGTGTATTTTCTGATAATTTGTTTCAAGTCATTCATACTTTTAAGATCTTTTAGTCTAATCTTTCAAAAATTAGCAGTAAATTTTAGATTGCTTCTCCTTGTGAATTGCCTTTTAATATTAAAAAGAGGAATAAAATCTAATCTTAAATATGCGATGCATCATTACATTTTTGCTTATAAATTAATTTTTTGCTAAATTGCATCTGAAAAGAAATAAAGAAAAAATATTTTAAATTTATATTCAGTACATTTATTATTATTTTTCATTTCAGTCACTGCATATTTACAGTAAAAATAGCAAGAGTTTTTGATGATGAAGAACATGGTACTTGTGGAAGAGTGAATAGGTAATTCTTTGAATTTTAAACTATTAGTAAATCCATCTGGTACTTTTTGAATTTTGGCGTAAGAATTAGTATTATTTCAAAACTAATTTATTTTTTCATTAATTTTAACTATATATATTATTTTTTCTTGGTTTATAATAATGAATAGTTGTTTAATAATATCCTTTTGCTGAATAGCACCATAAAAATAAATGTCTTTTTAAACAACCAGAAATTCCATAGTTATCAGTGCTGTTGCTAAGTGTAATATTTAAAAAGTTTTACAAATTCATTATTTTTTCTAAAATTTATAAAATAATTTTAAAAAAATAGTTAATCAATATTGTAATAAATGATTTTTAACACCTTCAAACTTGCTATATTAATAATGTATAAATTTGAGAAAAATAATTTTATTAGAAATTGTTAGGAGTAATCATTTCTATATTCTCTTGGACTGATTCTTCTCAAATTATTATTCCCTAGCTTTGACTGCTGTATCGTAGTAATTCTGATTAAAAAATGCATTTGACCCCTCATAATTCTTCTTACAGTACCAGGACATGGATATTTATTGAAAAGTTTTGTATAGATATTCAGGATTTCTCTCTTTCTCTTGTCAAAATTTCTAAATTTGCCGTTACTCTAACCTTTTATTTGAGCAGTTATTTTTTATATATAATTAAAATCAGCGGGAAGTAGTACTTTAAAGGCTTTTTTAAAGCATGAAACAAATATATCGTTTAATTTTAAGTGTCAAATTTTGATTTTCTGAGTCTAAATATGCTTTATTAAACCATCTTTTTTTCTTTCTAGGATATCATTCTGTGATCTGGCAGGTTCTGAACGAGCTAATAAGTCTCATACTTCTGGCATGCGACTGAAAGAAGCAGGATACATCAACACGTCTTTGATGGTTTTAGGCCGATGCTTAGATCTGCTTCGAAGAAACCAAACAGCACGGCATGTATATTATTAGCTTATTATGTAAACCTTCTATTTCTGAAACTCTTTTTTTTAGTTAACATTTTATTTTTATTTCTAGGGATAAGAAAATGATTCCATTTAGGGAAAGTAAATTGACTCGTCTTTTCTCTAACCATTTCCTCGGAAAAGGAAAAGCTGTTATGATTGCGAATGCAAGTCCATGCGAATATACATTTGATGAAACTTTGAATGTGCTGCGTTTCTCTGCTCTTGCAAAAGATGTATGTTTCTTTATTTTTATTTAAAATGTATTCAATTTAACTGGTTATGAAAGTGAAGCAACTCTTTATTTCCCATTAATCTAACATGGCACATTTCTGTGGATTTTGGGCATTTTGTTAGTCAAATTTTATTCTTGAAATAAGTTATATATATAGTTTATGATATTAATATTATTAATTGAAATATACATTAAACTTCTAAAGCATGGAAAATTTAATAAAAGATCATTTCTATGCTAGCCTAAATAAATTTGTCTGCAACGTAATTGAATGATCTTAAATTTATCTAACTAAGTGATATTGGAAGTAACATTTTAAAAAAAGAAGGAACTTCATAGTGTATCTTTTTATTTGTAATTATAGTATTAAAAATAGTCCATTTTTTATTTTAAGGTTAAAAATTACTGTTATTTTATATTTAAGTCATTTTATTCAAGGCATTCGTATTTTAAAATAATACTTATTTAATATTTTTAGGGAAACATAATATTCAAATAGAATCATGATAATATATATAGAACTACTTTTTTTATCATACTATTGTAATTTCATGTATTTTGTTTTATTGCCTTGTAAGCATTCTCATCTCTTATTTTGATATTTTTATATTGCGGTGATTGATAAAAAAAAGTGGGGGGTAGAAGGGCGTTTCTTATTCAATGTTTATATATATATAATATCCATGATATTTACTGTTAATTTATCTGACAATCACAATTATAAGCTAAATAAGTTTGCTGCCTATGAATTTAGAAAATTTTGATTTTTTAATATGTTTTATATTTTTACCTTGTGATAATCTTAGATTTTTTAAATAGTAAAGCCATTTATTTATTGAATTATTTTCAGTTGACAATCGCAGATTCGTATATTTCAACAGCTCAGAGCTCAATTCTAGATATTTGCAATCAATGGCAAACGTCTAAGAATCGTAATTCTGGTGTGTCTCCCGATCAAAGCTGCAGCTTTGACTCTTCATTTATACAGGAACTGGAAGAAAAAGATGAAATGATTGAGGTACATTCATTTATCAATACTTTTTTTAACTATTCCTTTTATCTTCAATATTTCAATCATTTTCATTTATTATTTTAGTTACTTTTAGCACAGATTGTCCTTCTGATTATATCTTTTTAATGATGATTGAATTTAACATTATTAAATATCCCCCCTGCCTTTTTTTTTTTTTTTTTTTTTTTTTGCAGACTTAAAAAAAGCTCTTGTGGCATTGCATCCATCCCTATTAAAAAGTAGGCAACCGGAACATTGCTTAAAAATGAATTGTTTATTTTTGTTTTGCTCCTTCATACTTCTAAACAACTAAAATAAATTAATTTTAGTGAAAGTGAGGGGTTGTAGATGAACAGGAATAAAACTTTTAAATACATGTTCACTGTATCCAACAAAAATCTAAATCATTAAATAACTTTTCTTTGAATTTTACTCATAAATGCTAAGATGTATTGGTAAGGTCCTGAGTCTCAGAAATTAATCAGTTTTTTCTAAATGAATTTATGGTTTAATTTTCATACGAGTGTTGGGTGTGGTGTCTAGTATTTGTTTAGAAAGAATTTAAAAACAGGAACATGGAAAAGGGAGCAATTAGATAAGATTTCTTTGTCATTTTGACACTAAACTTTTTTGAGATTTCTTATTGCATAAGGATTTATTCAAAATTTAATTATTTTCATTTAAAAAAATCGATGGAAATTTTTTCAAAAATGCTGTGTATCTGTTCAATGCATCCGTCATATGCTTAATTTGTCTTTTACAATTTTCACTAATTTATTCTTTTTGAAAATTATTAAAATATATGCTTTCTGTGGTTTTTTAGAAAATAATACAAACAATAAAATTATCTATTAAGTTTTTTAACTAGCCAGTGCTGCAGATTCTATCATTTTAAAATAAATGTGAGATAAATTTTATATCTTTTATTTAAAAACACTGCATCCAGTATTTGAAATAACTTTTTTGAGAATCAGTCAATTGGTAATATTAAACCCACTTTCATTATCTTGCATAAGATTATCACACCATCTCACACTATCATACCTGTTCAACAATTGTTGTGCTACTTTATCAGTTTAACATTTGCTATCAATTTAAATAGCATTTATTGCATTCAATTTGACAACACTTTTATGTTAAATTTGCACTAACAACATTACTATTTTTTGTGCATTTGAATGTATCCCAAGCTGAGCATGTGTTGATATTGTGATCAATATCATATGTTGCCTGAGCTTATATTGCTATATGTTACAAGCACTTCAAATTTTGTTACAGCACCTGAAATAAGTATTTAAAAAAAAAAAGGTTTTTAATGAACGATTTGTGGTATTTTATATTCAGCTTGTATGCATTTTTTCCCCAAAAAGGTTAATTGTTCCGATGTATTTTTTCTATTCTCTATTATTGATTCAGTGCTTATCTAAAATTCAAATTTTCAAACAATTTTGTCATTTTTTCGAATGATATTTTACTTTAAAATCTGATGTAAATATTCATTTTGCATTACCTTACATTATAAATCCTTCTTTTCACTAACTCAGAATTTCTAACTGCTTGATAAATGGGATTTTCAGAAACTCGTTGATGTGGCTGAATCATTAAGAATAAATCTTGAAAAGGAAAGGAAGGAAAAGATTGAATTAGAGTTTAAAATCAGACAAGAAGTGGGTAATGAATATGCAGCATACAGTGATGGACTATTGGATGAACAGAAGTAAGTTGAATACTTAAAAGATTTAGTCTTTGAGTTCTATGAATTATATATATAGTGAATTTAGACTTTCTAATTGGCATTATTTTTAACTTTTTTAATATTTGTGCAGAGAAATTTTTGAAAGACAAATCGAATCATTGAGAGAAATTTATACAAAGAGGATTGAAGCTATGAAAGAAATGTATGAAAAGAAAATACGTGAGCTCCAGGAAGAAGATGGATCTGATGATAGTTTTGAAAAGTCAATCAGTGAAATGAATAAAACATTTGATGTAAGTTCTTTATTTTATTTCTTTAAAAAATTACTTTGGAAATCTTCTATTCTTGGAACCCTATTTTAGACTAGGTTTTGACTGAAAAACTTGACTATAGTCTATATTTCTAAAACAATCGATTTGAATTTAATTTTTTCAGGATGATAATTTTGGAATCATTTTAGACAAGTCTAATGGGATTAGATAAAAACAAAATGCGCTCTAATTCAATTTTTACTTAATAATAATTTAAGCAACTTTAAAAAGTGTATTTGATATTTGAATGAATTATTTAAAATTTAGCAAATATGTATAATTTATGGCTTTAGCTGTACACTGCAACATCTCTTAGTTGCAGAAATATAAATAAAACAAAATTTATATTGTTCATAAAAAAAAACTTCTAAATATATCCTTTTAAATACTAATCTGGCCAGATACAGCTGGATTAATTCTGTACCAGTTGGTTGGTCTGAATGCAAATAAGACTTGCAAGTTATCATCCTATGTGGATTAAGATTGAAAATGTCTTGTTTATTTTTTGATTAATAGTTTTCGCTTGTTGGATAGCTTCAGTTGATAATGGAAGAATACAGACCTAATTTTATTTGATATATTTCTGATTGTATAGTTTCCAAGAAGCAAGTTCATTTCCCTGAACCATTTATTAACAAACTGTATAAATTTATAATCAGGTTTTGGTTGCCTTCAGGAGTCTGGGGATTAGGAGTTGTTGCATTAATGTGAAAAAAGAATCTAAAGCAATATTGTTGAATAATTTAAAATAATTTTGTCTATTTGCTATTTAAATTTAGATACTCTGTTTCTAACTTATATTCTTCCTCATTGAATCATGTTATTATATTCAGATGATAGATATTTATATATGTATTTTTTATTTTTAGAAGTTGGAAGAAGAATCATTGATTAGTTTTTCACCAGCAGTTGGTATGCAACCTAAACAAGGTATGGTATTTAAACTGAAATGTTTTAAGTTTTCTTGTGTGTGTTTTGAAAGCAATTAATCTATACTAAGAAGATTTGAATTATACTATTTAAATAATCTGTTATTTCAGCTTTTGTTTAATTGTTAACATTAGTAAAAGTTTCATAGTGAAAACTGCTCTAATATTGGCTAATATTTCAAATATGAATTTCAATTGTTTGAAAGCCTTACTAAACAATAGATTTTTAAGAAAAGGAAAAAGTATATATAATTGAGTAAATCATATAAGAGCATGGGCAATAGCTTTGACAAATTTTAATTATTCAAAGCAGTAAATACTTTCTGTTCTTCAATTAAAAAAAGATACATATTGCTTGTTTCAGAGTCCCAAATCTAGCATCTTTTTATCCTTGTGCATCACTAGGAGATGCTTTGAAGATAGATGAATGAATATTATATGATATTCCATGAATTATCTGGGTTCACCCTATCTCTAAATGCAAAAATCTCTTTTTAACTTTCTGTTGAGTCCTTTTTTTTTTTATGAAATAGACACCTGCTGGTGCATATACAAAAGCTTGGAGGGCTTCAGAATCCGAGAACGATCACTACATATTCTATTGTTTATATATAATTTTAATGTAAATGCTGGTCAAATCTACAAAGGCTATTTATGTAGGGATCAATATTGAATTGATATTACTTTAACTTTTAAACTTTAAATAAAAGTTATTATACATATATTCTTCATTGCTTGCATTTTCTGACAAGTTTGGAATCATGTAATTGAAAGAATAAGGAATGGGACATTGGAAATAGTGGAAAGCAGTGTGTTTGAAATGAGAAAAATCCCTTGCCTTGTACTAAATCATCTTATATGGCCAGTTATCAAAAAGTAAAAAATTCCTATGCTTTTATTATTAAATTTAGAAGTGATTGGATTAAATTTATTGTATAGACCCTATAAATTAAATTTTATTTTATTATTTAGCTCGAATTTTTTTTAAAATTCTTTTTAGGCACCTTATTGTAATGCTCTATTTTCAAGTATTATCTAATCTACTGAATTTATACAATTCTTTTAATTGAGATAGTTGAAGTTTTATGGTATATACTATCATTGAAGAATACTTTTAATTTTTATTTTAAGCATTAATTCACTTGTTTTATAGAAAATGACTGCATTTTTTATTTTAAAATATTTTATTTTGAATCTAAACTTTATCATTTCAGAAGTTCCAAAAGCTGAAGGAAATGTCTCTGTTACAGCAGATACATCTATGGACTTTTTTGATGCAGTAGCTGAAGAAGATGAGGAAAAACCCACCACTGACATACAGTCACTGAAAAAAGAGTTGGAATCTGTTTCAAAAGAATTGAATCTCACTAAAATAAAGCTAGAAGAGACCACAAAAAATCTTAAAGAATCTGAAAATGGTATTCATGAAAATTATTTTTATCACATGCACTTGGCATTCGTAGATTTATTTATTGTTCATTTGGTATCTTGTTTTAACTGTAGTCATATTTTGCTTCTTGTTATTTTTTTCTGTCTTGTTTTTTCCTTTCTCTTAGATAAATTTATAAATTAACTATATATATATAAATTGATATATCTGACAAAAGAAAATATATATTATTATTATTGGAAACCCTGTAAATTTTTAATTGTGTTCTTTTGGTGTTTTGCTTTGTAGAATCAGCAATTGCTAAAGAAAAGTCTGATTCATTGAATTGTAAATTACTGGAAGCTAATCAAGTTTTGGAAGAATATCAAAAAGAACTTGAACAATTGAAAGCCAATTGTGTGTCTTTTGAGAATGAAATTGATTCTTTATTAGAGGAAAGAAAAAAATTAAAAGATAATATTCGACTTCTTTCTGATCAAATGGGTAATTTGATTTCTTATTTTATCCAGCTTCACCTAACCTTTTAAAGTTGATTTAAATTAATGAATATATTTGTAAGTGCTTATCTTATCCTGCTTTAATTATTTAACTTTAGACTTTTATAGACTTAGTAATTGTAACAATTTCTACCATTTTGTAAATAGTTAAGTTGATCTGTCAATTATCTTCAAGGTGCATCATAGTGCTCCTGTGTTATTTTTTTAAAAATCTATTTCTGAATTGATTTTTAAATTTTTGTGAATAGCTCAAAGTACAACCGAGACTGAACAGTTGAAAAAAGAAAAATGCGAATTGGAAGAAAGTTACTCTCTAAAGTTGGCAGAAAGTGAACAAAGTATGTCTTGATTTTTTTTATATTACTCCTTTTTTAATAAGGCATTTTCTTTTTTAAATGAATATTGTTTTAATACATGTACTTTGCTTTAATTTTTTATATTTCTTGTCCTGCATTTTCTAGAAATTGCTGATTTAGAAAATAAATGTAGAGAACTCAGTTGCAAACTTGAAGAGTCTATTCAAATCGTAGAGGAAGAAAAGATGAAGTATAATAAATTGGAAGAAGAATATGTTTCCTATAAGAGTAATATCACTTCAACTGTTGAAGAGTTCAATGATTTGAAAGAAAAATTCAGCATCTTCTCTCAACAATTAGGTAAAAAGGATGGAAAGATTTATTAGCATTTAAGAATTTCTGGTATAGTTTAGTTGTTGAAATTATGATGTATAAAATACTATCATATGTAGTACAAAAAAAAATGCTTTTGTTGCTTATTGTTGATTGGCAACATTTGAAATGTAAATAAATCACTATAAATGTTACAAACTGCTTCATTAATCTTTTTAGCAGGTTCAATGCTTGTGAAATTCATTATGATGAAATTCAAGCTGATCCCTAAAATATTTAAGTGCAAGCACACACACACATATGTATTTATATCTTTCAAAGTCTTATATAAAGGCCTTAAGAGTGTTCTTTAATGTTTATACAGGTGCTTATTTTTCTTCCTGAAGATAAAATAAAATTTTCTGGAAATTAAATTTGACCTAGTATCCAAATAAATTTTCTTTGTTGCATCTCATGGTGCTCCAAACAATTTGATATTCTTAATTTGAGAGAAACAATTTTAAAACTCAAAGGCAAGATTTAAAAAAAAATCTTGGATGGTTAAAAAATTGCTTCTTAAACTTAGTAATCATAGATGATTAGAAAATACACCAGTGAGTCAAGAGGTATTTGTAAATTGGCAAGGTGTGATAAATTATGTAAAACTAGTTGAAATTAATAAACTTCCTAGTTATCTGCAATTCATTTTTCATTTTTTCCCCATACTAATAAATTAGTATCTGCAATACTCTCTTTTTCCCCCTTATAAACTGCTTGTTTTTAAGATAAAATCAGACTAATCACCTTTTATATATTTTTCTATATCATTGTTTGACCACCTAAAAAGCAAATAATCTGGACAAGAATGCATGTCCCCAAAGACAGCTAATATCTATGAGATTTTTTTTTTCTAGATTAAGTTACATGGAATGAAGTTTGCAGCTATCATTTCTTTACTAACACATACTTTAGCAAAGATTCATTTAATATTGTAGGTTTACTATCAAAGTCTTTAGCAAATTAAATATCAAAAGTGTTATTTCATTAATTTCGAACATTACTGTACTGTTTATAACTGTACGCGACTACAGTTAATTTCTTTTCTTCTATTAGTTTTTATTCAAAGTTTATTGACACTGTATAATATTTAAATGAGTCTTGAAGAATATTTGTTTATAAAATAAAGGGAGTTGACTTATAGAAAATTGGTATGAACCAAACTTATAAGATTATCACAAGTTACTAATTTTAAAAAATTGAGAATATTTCTTAAAATGAAAGATGCAAAATTAATTTAAGAAGAGTAGATTTCCAAAGCAAACAGTTTTTTCTCGGTGTATGATAGAAAAAAACTGTTCTGTTTGCATGTTTCCAAATGAATAATCTTGTTGTTGCTTCGGAAGAAGATATTAATGTAATAAAACTACTCTAAAATCAAAACAAGTAACAGTTTATCTTTTGTATATCTAATTACTTCCCCCCTCTTCAGTCACTTTGATATATGTCTGTTAATATTGTGTTATATATCTTTTTGCCAACAGCTGAAACTGAGAATGAAGCTGAGCAGCTCAAAAAAGAAAAACTTGAAATGGAAGAAGACTATTCTCAAAAATTGTCAGACAGTGAAAAAAGTATGCTTTGATCTTCAATTTTATTTCACTTTTAATAAATATATTTAATTTTCCTAAAATAAATGTTTTAATCAAAATAATTTTCTTGTATGAAACTTGAATGATATTTCTTTCTTTGTTTTCATAGAAATTGCTGATTTAGAAGAAAAATGTAGAGAATTGAATTGCAAACTTGAAGATGTAGAGATGAAATATAATAATTTGAAAGAAGAATATGAAGTATATAAAACTGACACTACTTCTACTTCTGAAGAGATCAGTGATTTGAAAGAAAAATTTATTGCCGTCTCTCAACAGCTGGGTAAATACTTTTAAGATCTTTTTCTGCTCATAAAAATTTTTTAAGAAGGTTTAGTTATTGAAATTAGGAAAATATTTATATTAGCTATGTTATAACTAAAGCAGTTCTATAATATGAATTTTACTATATATATTTTTATTTTTATTTAACCAATATATTCTATATTGTTAGTTTACTATCATGATCTTTATCAGGTTAAGTAAAGGTATTACTGCTGTTATAATTGAATATTATATCTTTGACCTGTCCAATATATGCAAAAAGCAAAATTAAAAAAAAGTATTTTAGTCTAAAGGCTAATATTACTTAATTTAATTAGTTGTTATTTTAAAGAAAGGGATATTTTTGGTAAATAAAAATATTTGTCTGGTTCCACTTCTATAAAAGGATTACAAATATAATAACATTTTGCCTCATAGAAGTTTTTGATACCTTTAAGAAGCAATTGTAATGTATGCATACTACAGACAAACTCGTATTTTTATTTTGTACAGTCGGTGATCTCTTTGTTCAAAACCAAAAATGAATTATAAAAGTCCAACTATTAAAATTGAACGTTGGAGGAATATTTCTTTATTTAAAATTGTTGCTTTCATTCAAAATCATCTTAGATCATGAGGAAGACAGTAATTTGCACGTGTCGTCAACATTGAACCCTTGATTTATTATTATTGGAAAAAAAAACAATTAAATTTAAAAAGTACTATTGTAATACTTGATAGGTAAATGTTTTGAAGACATTAGATTATCTATCATCCATAGGTTTTTTTTTTCTTTTTTTCCCCCCTTCTAATTCTGAAAATCTTCTATTTTACTCCTTAATAACTGTAAAATATACATAGTTATTCCTGTTATTAAAGTTCTCATATTATATAAACAAATGATCAAAAAATAGATTTGAACACCATACAGTAGACAAAAACCTGTTCTCATATGTGTGGCTAAAATGGGTTATCACATCTGATTCCAAATCAAGTGAAAGAATTCAATGTTATAGATTTTGTTTCTTTTAAAATAATAACATTTTTACTTTTGATGGGTTTCTTTTTTCGTCTGTAACTGACAGGCCAATGATTCAACCATGCCAGTCATTGCAGGTTCATTAACATGAATATTAACCCAAATCTTTCAGTTTAATTTGTCAAAGAAAATAGTGTTTTTATGATGTAAATCATAATTGAAAAATTATGTGTGACATTACATACCAAGAGAAACTAAAACTAAATCAGGCATTATCACCCATTAGTGTTTCTTAATTATAAAACTTAATAAGGATTTTTCCCATCCAATAAACTGTAAAAAACTATTTTAAAAAGAAGAATCCTTCAAAAAACTTTAAACTTTTATAAATAACTTGTATTTATATTTTAAAAAAAATTAGATTTATGAAGAAAACTGACTTAATATTTTATATGAATAAAATTCATTTTCTGAATTATATTTCTCATTTTACGTTCATTTTTATATCGTATAAATTTCAAATATACAATGTTATATTGTACTTGTGATCACCATATGAGAATTTAAAGAAACTCAAGTTAAAATTAGGCTAGGGACTTTAAAAAAAATATGTAATAAATGAAGAACTAAGTTTAAATCAGCATTATCTATTACAGTACTATATATGTGTGTGTGTGTGTCTGTCTGTCTGTGTATGATAAATCAAATTAATAAGAGTTTTGATATTTGTTTATAAAATGGATAGAATACAGTTTGCAGAAAACTATTCAGAACTAGACCAGCAAAATTAAGTCCATGATTATGTCGGGATTCCAATTTGAAAAATATTGAAGGTTTCCTAGAATAAAATAGTCTCCTTCCAATGTATTGAATGCAACAGATTTATGAAACTAATCTCAGAAAAGTGATATTTAAAAAAAAAAACCCGATATTACGTGTAGTGGAAAAAACATTTCTTGCACATACATTTTAGAAAGACTAATCCTGGTTTTGCTTCAGAATAAGGTACAGTAAGACCCCGCTTAACACTGTTTCGGTTTAGCGCTCTTTTATTTCAACCCGGGGATTCCACGAAATCACTCGCAGCATACGGGGATTCCACGAAATATTATGCAGCGATAGGTTTCAAATACATATCCGAAAGAGTGTACTTGTATTTCTTGTTTGGTGCGGTGCATATTTTTATTATTGAAAACATTTGTTGACATTATTGTAAGTAGGTATTAATTTACATATTTAATACTATATTACAGTGTCAAATATTTTGATCTTTAATTTTTTTACTGTGGGTGATAATGGAAAAGAAAAGAAAGCAACCAGAAAAAGCATTTCACTCAAAACTAAAATGGAAGTCATTAGAAGATTAGATTCTGGTGAACGTCAAACTCTAATTAGTGCTTCATTGAATTTGCCAACTTCAACAATAAGGACCATCATGAAGAATAAAGAAAAAATACTGTCATCGGATATTGCAACTACGTCAAGCTCTGCAACTAGAATTACCCGTTCTAGAAATAATATCATAGAGGAAATGGAAAAACGACTATCTAAATGGATTAACGACAAAATTGACCGCAATATGCCATTAAGCCAATCTATCATAATGGAAAAAGCTAGAAGAATTTTTAATTACATTCAGGCTGAGACAATTGACAAAAGTGAAACTTTTGTTGCTAGTCGAGAATGGTTTAATAGATTTAAACATCGAAATAACCTTCACAACATAAAGATTACAAGAGAAGCAGCAAGTGGTGATGCAGAAGCGGCGGCTGAATATCCAACGATATTAAAAAAAAAAAAAAATTGAAGAAGGAAACTATCCTCCAGAATTGGTTTTTAATGTTGATGAAACAGGCTTGTTTTGGAAAAGAATGCCGAAACGAACATTTCTATCCCGTGAAGAGAAATGGGCACCAGGATTTAAAGCTGCAAAAGATTGCTTAATCCTTCTACTAGGTGGTAACGCAAGCGGAGATTTTAAATTAAAACCATTACTAATTTACCATTCCAAAAACCCAAGAGCAATAAAAGGCATATCTAAATAAACCTTACGTGTAATTTGGGAGTCTAATAAAAAATCATGGATAACTGCGAAAATTTTCCAGGATTGGTTCACTGAACATTTCTGCCCGTCTGTTAAACGTTATTGCGAAATTAAAAAACTTGAACAAAAAGCACTTCTGTTAATTGATAATTTTCCAAGCCACCCAACAAATTTATCAGACTTAACAACATGCATTCTAGTCGAAGTGGTTTTCTTGCCGCCTAACACAACTGCCATAATTCAACCAATGGACCAAGGCGTTGTATCAAGGCTTATTACTTGCGGCGAACCTTTAAGCAAATGTTTGAAAAAACAGATAGAGAAGAGAACCAGTTCATAAGAGAATTTTGGAAAAACTACAACATCGTGGATGCTGTAGAAAACATAGGCCTTTCTTGGAATGAGGTAACAGAAAGATCTTTGAAAGGAGTATGGAAGAATATTTGGCCGGATTTAAGTAAGAGCGATGACGTTGGACACTCTGTCGATGTGGATAAAATAGTGGACAAGATAGTGAAATTAATGAAGCAAACCGGTTTTGAAGGGGTTGATGTGGAAGATGTCGAAGAAATAATTCAAGAAGCAGCGGCTAGTCTTTCTAATGATGAGCTCAAGGAATTAACTGAACTAGAAGAAAACAAAAATGTTGACAGCAGTGATTTAGAAGAAGAGCAAAAAGAACTTTCGATGGTGTTTGTAAAAAGGAGTTTGTCTACCATAACTGAAATAATGGATCAATTCATTGAAAAGGATCCGAATTTTGACAGGAGCTCAAAAGTAAGGCGTGGTATTAGAGATGCTCTATCCGTTTATGAACAAATTTTAAGAGAACAACGTAAAAGAAAAAGGCAAACAACATTAGATGCTTTTGTCATAAAAAGGCAGAACACTGAAAACGCAGAAGGCTAACTAAATATGACTGACTTAGAAATTTATTTGTTTTTTTTTAAGAATATTCTTTTTGTTATTTATATATATATATATGTGTGTGAGAAATAATAATGTGGTATTAATTTGGGCTTTAAAAAATAACTGTTTGGTTTTATTTTTATTAAAAAACATACTTTTTAAATTTAATACCTAACCAATTTCCTAGCCATCTTCCCCTAACCCCAATATTTACATGTAAAGATAACCTCGTTTAGCGCTGTTTCGCATTACGCTCTACTTTGATGGAACGTATCCCCCGCGTTAAGCGGGGTCTTACTGTATTAAGGTAATAAAACAAACCTAGTATTAAACCATGTAGTAACGAGATATCTTTAATAAATTATTGCAATTTCTTCAATTTCCTCTCACCTTTTCTGCCTCAGTGATATATCTATTAAAACTATATTATATTATTTTTAACAGTTCAAACTGAGAATGATGCTGAACAAGTCAAAAAAGAAAAACTTGAAATGGAAGAAGACTATTCTCAAAAATTGGCCGAAAGTGAGAAAAGTATGCTTTTGTCTTATCGCTTTTAATATTTGATTTTTCTAAATTTAGCATTATTTCAATAAAAAATAATTTTCTTGTATGAAACTGGATTAATATTTTTTCTTTCCATTTTAATAGAAATTGCTGATTTTGAAGAAAAATGTAGAGAATTGAATAACAAACTTGATGATGTAGAAATGAAATATAATAATTTGAAGGAAGAATATGATATTTATAAAACTGATACTGCCTCCACTTCAGAGGATTTCAATCATTTGACAGAAAAATACACTGGCATAACCCAAAAATTAGGTGAGTACTTTAAGATTTTTTCCTCCTCATAAAAAATTTTCAAGAAGTTTTAATTTTTGAAACTACAAAAATATTTATATTAAAAATGTCTTAATTAAAGAAATATAATATGAATTTTGTGATAATCTCTTTACTAAAACATTCTTTAATAAAGATTCCTTTTAAATTCTAATTTATTGCTTTAATCTTTATCAAATATAAATTAGATGCATTATTTTGACTATATCTGATATTATGGTACACATGTGATTGTTGACTGTTCTATTGTAATTTTACACTCACAATTTATTGAGGTTATAATGTCTGAGTAATATTTATATAATTTTAATCTATTTTATAAAGTATATGGATTATTGCTTGCCGAAAACTGATATTACCAAATATACTTTAGTAAAAGGGTGTCTAAAGAATTGGAATATGTTTGATATTCTTAAAAAATATCAAAACAATCTGGATGAAGTCACCAACATGTGTATTTTGTGCTATGTATGCGTACAATTGGCGATTTTGTAATGTCTCTTTGGTTTACCCTAAGCTATTATGTTTTAAAAGCAATAATAGCAGTCACTTTTATAGAGCTTCCTTTTAAGAAATTGACAACTTTTTAAAAATTTCTTAATGGTAAGAAAATTAATAAGCTGATGATTGTTGGTAAAAGCATTTAAGAAATGGGGGGGGATTGAGTGTTAAAGTTTTCTTCAACTTTGCATGCATGGAAAAGCACACAACCTAAAAAAAATTGTTTATACTGTGTGCTGATAAACAAATCAAGTTCGTGTTTCCTTAAAATCAAGTTGAGTGTATTTTAATTATGAATCAAGACTGAGATAGCTACAAAAGTATTGTAGTTATAATTTTTAAACATAACGCAAGTACTAATGTCTGCAATTACTGCACATGCATGAATTTTTAATGCCGATTGGGGTAACACTGCATATTATACATTTTAAATTTCTTTTGTTCTGTTTAATTTTAAATGCATCAAACATTAAGAAAATAAGCAGAATCATTTGAAAACATGTTAAGCGTAATCTCATTGGCATGGGGTAAAACAAATTGAAGTCTTACTCATTTGGTGGTGGGGAAATGATTTTTGGTGAGAAAGTTAATTTCAAATAATAAAAAATTAATTGAAATAATAGCCATTATCCTATTCTTGACTATAATATATATATCTGTACTAAATTTAATCCAATTTCGTTCTGGTATGATTGACTAATATCATCCATTCAAAATTTCACATTTATAATAGTAGTGTAGATTGGGTGTGTTTAATCATACTATTTTTGTATTTAAACTGCTATTCTAGGGCTTGTGCATGGAGTGTGCCTTGTTTATTGGACTGTTTTAAAATTTTAAGCAAAAATCAACGCCCTTTATTGGTAAAATAATATTACTAAGAGTAATTTTGATATTAAAAAAAATATTATGCAATTTTAGAAGCAAAGTAATTTGTTAACATTTCCTGTTTTTTTCCTATTAAGTGTTTGTTTAAGATATTTATTTTGAATAAATAAATTTCAAGAAAATATTTGATTATTTATATTGAACACTTAAAAAATTCTGAGTAAGGTGAAAGCCAGTAAACTAACAAAATTAGCAACTGTAAGAGAAATGTTATGAGTTTAGTCAGTAAATTATTTTTTCCTTGTTTCTTCAGCCACTCTTTAAAATTAGGTTTGGAAAGAATAGCAAAAACTGTTCATTTAAATAAGGGAAAAAATTAAATTTCAAATTGTCTTCTAGAATAAAATTTATTGGTGGCATATATAAAATTAATTGATGACAATTAAAATTCTAAAAGGAGCAGAAAATTTTCAATTTTATGTTTAGTAAAAAAATTCCTCTTTTCTGCACACGTTTTGAAAAAAGTAACTCTGGATTTGCTTCAAAATAGAATATTATAATTATTTTCATCTCTCCCTCCTTTTATCAGCATGATATCTGTCTGTTAATATACTGTTTCATATCTTGTTAACAGTTCAAGCTGAGAATGAAGCTGAGAAACTCAAAAAAGAAAAACTTGAAATGGAAGCAGACTATTCTCAAAAATTGGCTGAGAGTGAAAAAAGTAAGTTTTGATCTTTAATTCACCTTAATAATTTCACCTTTAATGAGTGCATTTGATTCCCCTAAAATAAGTATTATTGTTTTTTTAAAACATATGGCATTTTAAGATGTTTCTCTCTCTACATTTTTATAGAAATTACTGATTTAGAAGCAACATATAGTGAAGTGAATAGTAAATTTGAAGAATCTGTTCAAGCTCTTGAGGATTTAAGGATGAAGCATAATAGTTTGAAAGAAGAATATGATATTAATAAAAGAAATAGCAACTCAACTGCTAAAGATGTGTGTGATTTGAGAGAAAAGGTTGCTGAAATATCTGAAGAATTAGGTAATTATTTCCAATTTATTTAAAATTAACTTTGGAATAAAATTTTAAAAACTTAGTAAACTTTCTATTATATTAACTTTGGATAAACATCCATCCCTGAACTTTATGTACATGGAGTTTGCTTTATAGTAGAACTATAGTTAATTTCTAAGTCACTTAAAATTCCAATTTTAAAAAGTGCTTTAAATGTTAGGTAGAATTGTATTTTATGTTATTTCTGCCAGTAAATGTATTTTAAGAATATGAATTCTAATTTTTTATATTGATCATGCTTAATTTTTAAAAATTGTGAATCATACAAACAAACGAAAATACCATTGGTTTTATGACTAAAAATTGACCATATTATAGCTTTTTAACTAAATTAAAGGTTTAAAAATATTTATTTTTAGGAACAATGTGAGAAAGTAATATACTTTATAGATGTTGAGATACTATGCAAAGTTTCAATTTGCAAACATGTTTCAAGATCTCTTTACAGATCCAGAATCTATTTTTAAAATAAATGCTGATCTCAATGTTTTATGTTTGATCAGCTTTAGTCATAGAAAAATAGATATTTTTGTTTGTTTGTTTGTTTAGAATATTAGTTTTAAAAATATTTTACTAAATATCATTTAGGGAACCAGAAAAATGTGAAAGATTTTTATTGATTCAATGTAAAATTTATTTATCATTTTAAATATTTTGTATGAGTTGTAATTTTGTGTATAGCTCTAATAAGCTTAAAAATTAAGCTACCATAGGATTGCACTCTATATGTGTATGATATAGATATGTATACAGTTGAGTTACAAAACTATGACCACATTACAAGTTGATAACATGATTATGGCTAATTACAGAGAAGACAAAGAAACCTGTTTGTTGAAATACATATAAATGTGTCTTCAGAATAAATGTTTGCATAAAAATAGTTGTTGTAATGGGTAAATACAAAGCTTGTGATGACAACATTTTTGAAACTGCATTTTTTATGAAGTGGCAATGTAATTTTATAGTGAATGTGCGATAATTAGAAAAATTATCTGTGATTGGGGTGTACAGATTTCTGGGCATCTCAGGCCATTAATTGCTTACAACATCTGTATTAAGAATTATGGATGATCCAAATGTATCAGTAATACACCAAAAAACTTTTCGGGACAATTGTCCTGTGCACTTTATCGATTATTAGCCTTCACAGCTGGCATCTTATTTAAACACACGCTGACAAACATGCAGAGCAAGAACGTCATGTATTTGCATTATAATGCAAACACAAAAACCTTGAAAAGTGGGGAAAAGGTCCAGATGAGGCTAGGTTTCTACTACATCAAATCAATGGGTGCTGGTGTATTCAATGAGAGACATCAAAAAACAATATTTTTTAGAACCATTATTGGACAACAAAAAGATGAAGGGGGCAATGTGATAGTCTGAAGCATGCTTTAGGTCCATTAATAACTGCTAAAGGTATCCTTGTGTATCGTACAAATGATGGCGTGTTTAAGCAGGATAATGCCATGTGTCCAGAATTGCCCATGCTTAATTTTTGAGCATGAGGTTGATTTTTAGTTATTACCCTGGCCTAGAAATTCTCTAATTATAAATCCCTCTGAAAACATCATCAGCATTTTGATGTTTATATCAAACATAAGGGCCTCCAGTATGAAATTTTTGTGAGTTATATGATTGTGGTCACAGATGCTTCTCTCTACTTTCTCATCACTCATTGAATCTATGCCCTGTCAATTAACTGCTGTTTTGACTGAAATATGATGTATACATATATATTTCTATATTTAGAACTAGCTACTTCTGAAATTGTGCTACTGAAGAAAGAAAAGACGAGTGCAGAGACCGATTTTTCAACAGAAAAAAAGAACTTGATTGAAGGTACGGTTTCCATTTATTTAAGTAATTCAGTTAAATCACATCTTTTTTCGTGACGTTTTGTAATTATCCAAATAAAAAAGATAAATGTTTGATGTTCTTTTGTTTTATATACTAGAAGTTTATATTCTTTAACATCTAGAATTAGTTAATCTGAAGTATATCTGAAAATCACTGTATTTTGAAATATAGAAATGACTATTTTGGAAGAAAAATGCAAAGAATTAAATTTGAAATTGGAGAATTTAACCAAGGTTGCAACTGAAGAAAAATCCAAGTATGATGAACTAGAAGCTGAATATATCAATTTTAAACAAAATATCTCTTCTGAGACTGAAGATAAGGAAAAAGTGACTGAACAATTGAATACGATTTCAAAAGAATTAGGTAAATATTGTTTCTTACTTACTTACTTTTTTTTTTCTGGCCTAAGTTTTGCATATACATGTTCATAAAAGTTAATTGAAGATTTATGTAACAATATTTGTAAATTCATTTAAACATTTCACTGTTGAAATATTTTTACTTTTTGAGCAGATTTGACCAATTTGCAAATTGAAAATTTAAGAAAAGAAAAACATGAATTGGAAGAAAACTTTGCGAAAGAAAAAGAAACACTTAATGGTAATTTTTCCATTTCATTTTTATTAGTAATATATAACTTCTTGCATTCTTATGTTGACCTTAATGCTATTTTATTAATATTTTGTGTAAAATATCTATATTTGATTTGTTCATAAATTTTGGAATATTTTTTCTTCTTGTACAGATTTGACCAATTTGCAAATTGAAAATTTAAGAAAAGAAAAATATGAATTGGAAGAAAACTTTGTGAAAGAAAAAGAAACACTTAATGGTAATTTTTCCCTTTCATTTTTATTAGTAATATATAATAGCTTCTCACATTCTTATATTGACCTTAATACTATTTTATTAATATTTCATGTCAAATAATTATATTTGATTCAATCAAGTAAATAGTTTTAAATTAGACATTACAGTTAATTAAAAGATAACTGTCAAATAATCACAGAAGATCACTTAATCAGTAACTTAATCAAAATTTACTATTTTGTTTCACTAGAATATATGCATAAGCATATTGTGAAGAAAAAACTAATATTTTTCTGGAATGAAGGTTTTTGTATTCTGCTAGTAAGTTACTGGTCAAGATCGAATTATAGCTCATCATAAAAGTGAATTCTTTTTTTAGCATACTTAAATAATTACAGTACATTTTAATTGTGGTCTGGATCATAAGTTTTGCTGTGATTTATCCAATAAAAGGATTTTGTTCCAGAATAATGTCCTCATTAATTGATCAATAACTGAAACAGAATTAAATACAGAAATAATTGGATTTATTCTGAATTGACTACAGAAACAATTGGAAAGTATGTGAATCATTCTCATTTTTTTAGCACATCAATTAATAGCACACATTATCCTAAAATAACTGAATCAAAAAATATTTGATCAAAAATATAGCTAATAGACCTTGAACATAAGTGTTATGATGAAAACTTGCCTGAATATTAGAACAGACGCTACAAACCACTTGTACTGCTTGTAAAAATCTCTTTAAACTAATGAATAACTTCATAAGCTTGTGGGAAAAATAACATCATGTGTTTCAAGAAATAAGTTGTAATAATTTTTGCTAAAAGTTATTGCATTTATTTATAATACATATAAATATTATTGTTTGGAATATCTTTGTGTTAAAATGACATAATTTTTTTCTCTGCTCTTATAGAAGAATTGAAATCACTGAATGAAAAATCTAGAGAACTTGTTTTGGAGTTGGAAAAGATTACTGAAATTTTGAAAGGAAAAGAGTCTGAAATTAGTGAACTAATGTCTAAGTGTGATAATCTAGAAACAGAAAATGCAAAATTGTTGCAAAACATTAGAAATAATGAAGAAAGTTCTGTTTCTGAAAAAACTGGTAAATAGCCGTATTCAATATTTGAAAAAATAGAATTAACTGTTAATAGAACATATATAGAAACTAATCAATAGTTTTTATTGATAAATTGAAATAGGAGAAGGAAAATCATTGAATTAAATACATCCCTGCTTTACATTAATACTCACATGGCAAAGTTTGTGTTCTTTTTCCCTTTACATGAGTTTGATATTTTTGTAAGACTATTTACAACTGTAGATAGAAAATCCATCCAGATATTTAGAAAGTTATCAATTAAATTTGCCTATTTACTTTGAAAAAGGAAGCTTACTAACAAATTCTAGATTTGAATGAATAATTGTGCATGGATATTCAGCATAAAATCTTAAATTCTTAAAATATTCAACAGTTGATACAAATTTGGAAAAAAAGTCAATAATTCTATTGAATAAATTTGAATTATTTAATTTTTTTAAAAGAATGAAACCACTTAAATCTGTGTTTTATATTTGCAAGAAATCACTTTCCTTCATAATAAGCAGTGAGCCTGCCAGGATAAGAAAAGCAATTGGTGCATGGTTTTTATAATTTGCAAGTTGTTTAAATATTCCGTATTTTACTTATTTCTAAAATTTTTTGTTTTTAACAATAAGAGACCCATACTTTAGGAAAATTTGAATTTATAGTATCTTTTCTTTTTTAAAAAAGTATATGAGATAATTCGTTTGATTCTTGGTGTACTTGGTCTGTCAGTCAATTTAACTTTTTTGAATAATAAATACATTATATGTATTTTTGTCAGCATTGTATTCATTAAATTTGAGTGTAATTGACAAATTCATCATGGTTTTTCAAATAATCAGGCATAATGCATTTCTACAGAAGTCAGGATTTCAGAGTTTTCAAAATCAAATGTTATCATCATTTAGGTTGTTTAATTTCTGTTTATGCAATAATTTTATATTTATAATATCTTAATCATTTTTTATTATTTATTTATTTATTTTCATCTTAATCCTACTTATTTTTCTTTTTGACTTTTGTGTTTGGCACAATTAACTATTCTATTTGGGTGTTTTTTTTTTAAAATCTTAACTTGCCATGTTTGAGTATTATTAAGAGGAAAATTAATTTAATTTTATAAAATGTTTTTCTCCAGATACATATACCACTAAGATTGAAGAACTTGGTTTGAAATTAGATGAAGTCAATAAACTTTTGGAAGACAAACAATCAAAAATTGATCAGTTGGAGAAAGAGTGTTCTTATCAAAAAAGTGAGAATGCTGATTTGCTGAAAGCTTTAGATGCTGAAAAAGAAAAATATGCTAAATTATCTGAGGAACAAGGTGATTATTTTTTTAAACATTTATAAATTGGAGTATAAAACTGAGCAAAATTATTTTGTTTAATATATAACTATTTTAATTGTAAAAGTATTAATTCAGACATGCATGTCAATAATATCTTTCATATTTTGCTGATTTTTTAATGCAAATATTGTATTTATGACTAAGCAAACTTATATAACATAATATTTCTTATCTTCATTTAAATTTCTCTCTTTAAAAATGAATACCATAAATTTCTGTTACTGATCAAATATGGTCCTTTAAATATCATTGTTTTGATTATTGTTGCTTTGCTTAAGGTTTTTATTTTTTCTATTGATTCATTTGCATATTGAATTTTTTTTCTGTAATATTTAATTATGGGCCTCACAAAGTTTAAAAATTTCTATCCAAGCCAGTTCTCATCAACACTGATAATTCACAAAAAATGCATCTTTTCAAAAAAAAATACTTTACCTTTCTGTGTACAACTAAAAATCTTTCCTATTGAATTAACTTGTGAGTGTTATCTGCCCCCCCCCCCCCATTTTGTCTATAATACCTGCTGAAATTCATTTTTAGCTTATCAAAAAGAAAATTCTAAAGTTGCATCTATTTGAAATCACATTTAAAGTAATTATGTACTCTATCAACTGCCTATGGCTAAGTAGCATGTTTTCTGAAATCTATTATATAGATTTTTATTTGAAACTAGCCGCCTTTGGCGACCAGTCTGTTCGCCAGTATTAATGCTCGCTAAAATTTTCATATAATATTTTATGCTGCTGTGTCTCATAAAAGGTTTTTCACCACAATATTTTTAAACCAAACAAATTTTGATAATCATATAATTCAGCTATATTATTATTTTCTTCAGATGTTCTGTTAATTGTACTACTCATCTTTCTCTTTCTATTTTTTTCTTCCTACCCAGATTTTATTTTGAGCAGGCATAAATTAAATATCCATGCAAACTAATAATAAAAGCAACTATTTTCTTTCTTTTCTACACATCCCGTTGTCTATAAATAAAAACCAACTGACTTCGCGTATTTCTTTCTAAACAAATCATAATTTATTACTTCCTGCTATATTACTCATTTGGTGTGGGGGAAGGAAATGAAGATTTTTGGCGGGAAAGTAAGAAAAGTCTCGTTTTAACCATTTTCCTCGCAGTTTTTTCATTTTTTCTCTCCATAAGGACCATCCTCGTGTCTTAACGGAAATATTAAAAAAAAAAATAGCCGAATCGGTCGAGCCGTTCTCTTGTTTTGCGCTTAGCAACGCATTTCTAGTTGCATTTTTATTAATATAGATTGTTTAATATTATAGTTGCTAAATTTGATCCTTTTAACTTATGCAGTATTTAAAAGTTGCTATTGATTTGTTAATATTTAAATATTGCTATTATAATTTCAATTAAAGTTTTTTTAAAAAAAAATATCTTAAATGGATAATTTTTATCTTCCTCAGCATCAGCTATCACTGAAGTTGAACATCTTCAGAAAGAAATCAATGAAGCTGTGGATGCGCATTCAAAAGCTTTATCTAATGTAAAAACAGGTATGATTATTATTCATTAATTTCATTTTTAAGATTGTAAAATAAACAATTAGCAATTCTTAGTGTATACTGATGGGTCAGTATTGCTAATCAGAACTTCAACAAAACATTAGTTGTAATTATCACAGATTGATTTGAATTATTTCTATGGGGTTTTTTTCTCTATAAATTGATTGTTTATTAGTCTTTTTTAAAAAAATTCTATAATTAACTTTTTACAGAAAATGCTATTGCCCAAGAAAAGTGCAAAGAGCTACTCGCAAAGCTTGAAGAAACTTCTAAAATGATTGAAGATCAGAAAGTTAAAATTGATGAAGCGGAAGAAAATAGTTCCAAATATAAGAATCTGAATTTGGAATTAACAGAAAATTTGACTTCTCTAAAAGAAGATTATTCCTCTTTCACCGAAAAATATGGTATGTTTCTGAATCTGTATTTTGGAGAAGGAAGGTGAAAATTTTTAGCAAACTTTTAAGAATGATTATAATAGCAGAATAACTATATTTAAATGTCAGGCATGGCACATTTCTGCATAAACACACATTTCAGCTTTCTTGAAGTTGAGTTTTATTATTCTTAGGATAGATTCTTTTATGTAGTAGTTTTATTATTAATCAAAAAATTATTTTATATTTTAAGCATTATTTTTTGTATCACTTCATTTTATTATTCAGTTAATCATACATATTTATAATTTACCTCTCTATTTGGCTCAATTGATTATTTTATGAAATTCTTCCCCCTCCCCCCCCCCTCAAAAAAAAGAGCAAAAATTTTGTGTCAAAACTGTGTTGTCCATAATCGCAAAACCATAAAAACCTGTAATATTTATTATTATTACTGTACTATTGTACTGTCATAGCTATGTTGATGAGATTTTCTCAACTTCTTTCTGGAGAACAATGAAATGGAATTTCGATATTTATTCACAGTGTGTTGTATAGTGCAAAAGTACACAACTATCACCATTATTTAATATCCTGATTAAATTCAGAATTTCCAGATTTATACAGTAAAGACTCAGTGCTTTTCTAAAATATTATTTTAGGAGTAATATAATATTTTGGAGTTTTTATAATTTTTGAACTGTACAAAAGAGCAAGAAATCAAATGTTATTTATAGTACAATCACAATTAAAAAATGATGTTTCATTGTTATAAAATATCTTTCAAATTAATTTAAAATTGACACTTTATAATTTTTTGCATTTTCGCATGTCATAACCTTACTACCAGCTATGCTATTTCTCTCATTCTTGTTAAAATACCTATCTCAGATACTTTTAACTCTTCAGTTTAGTTTCAAGGGTTACATGAAAAACAGTTTTTCCATTAAAATTCCATATTTATCATACTGTATTTTCATATGAATATTATCTATAGCGCACAAAAATTTCCTGATAAAGAAGTTATACTTGGAAATAAGTATAATCCTTTATTATTATTATTGCCGATAATTGAAAAAATGTGTATTTATGTTCATCTAAATTCTAGATTATTTGATATATTGAGCTTTTTCAAAAATAAGAATTTACTTGATATTTGAAGTGGAGTTACTAACTTTACTAATACATTATTTTTAACTCTAGGTAAATTGGTTCAAGTTCTTCAAAGGTGTGAACTATCTGCAACAAATAAAATCAAACTTTTACATTCTACTTCCATCAAGAATCTGGATCAACTCGTTGATTTGAGTAGGCAAATACGAGAAAAAGAAACTAGTATTGAAGAATTAGAAAGAGGTAACAATATGAAGATTGTTGTAAATATTACTCTTTTTATTTAATTATTTTAATTGTTAAAGTTATTCATTTTTTTATATAGCTTTGTGTGATTGCCAAAATCAGCTTAAAGAATCTGAAGCAAAAGCAAAGAAACAAGTAAAAGACATCAATATTTTCTTTAGTTCTTTTCTGAAACATTACTTTATAAGTTCTAGGATTGAAAATTTATAAAATCTAATTTAAGAGCAACTTTGAATAATATTGAAAATGTTTTGCTTCATTTAAAGTAATAATTGTAACTATAATTTTAATTTTAAAGTGTTTGATCAAAAACTTTTATTGTTAATACTATTTCAATTTATAATTAAATAATAACATATTCTCTACTTAATAATTAAAATTTGAATAATTTGTGTTTTTAATATTTTTTTTAACTTTTGATTAATAATGTGTAATAAGTAATATAGATAAATAATCTTCATAATTTTTACCTAATGTGCACTAGGTTTGCATTTATATTCCTATTTACATCTTAATGATTCCTTTTAAATCGCAGTTCTGTTTTATTAATAAAAAATTTCACTTCTAATTTTTTTCTTCTATTCTTGCTTAAATTAATACTATTAAGATTTAAAAATCAAAACCATAATTCAGCGTAGAATTTCATTTAAGTGTTATTATATATCATTCGAAATTTATTATTATTTTTTTAAAATTTATTTTTGTTCTTTCATTGTAATCCTTTCAGATGCATGCACTTAAACAACAGCATACTGTTGAGATTGAAGAAATGGCACATTTAAAAAAACTTGTTGAAGAGGAAAACTTGCAGTTAAAATCAACTGTGTCTGAAGTATGATTTCTTACTCTCTTAGAAAAGATTTGTAATTAGTTGGTGGTTGCATTTTCTTGTTACAGCCTTATGCTATGTATGCTCCTCCCCTCTTACTTTCATAACTTTCAAATAGAAATGCAAAAATTATTACTGAATGGTTTACATATATAAATGTTTATAAATTATTTTAATTTTCTGTACCTTATGTATTTTATTTCCCCCTTTAGAATATGATTGTTTCAAACTTGGTTAAAAATGCAGTAAATCAGTTAAATTATCAGTTTAAGGTAATTTAAAGGTTTTTGTCCTTTTTAAAAATTTATAATACCTTTAATCCTCAGATTATGTGTCTAGATTTCTTGTCACTTTTTATGGGTTCTTTGGTACTAAAAATGTTATAGCAGTGACAACTGCTAGTAAAAAACCTAAAGTAAGGAATATCATGAACTTGAAAAATACTTCTCTTATTTTTCTCATTCTCATCATAAGAATTTTCTTGTTTTTAACTTATCAGGCCTATTTATATATCTGTAGAAATGTACTATTCACCTTTCATTAAGCATTCATGTAAATTTCTTTTCACTTTAAAAAACTTATGACCATTGAACTGTTTGCATGTCCCAAAAAAAGAAATATGTGCCCACATAGAAGAAAATAAATATAACACAAATACTCAAGATTGAATAATATTGTTTTCTGTCAGTTTTTTACCCAATATTATTTTTCATTCTTATTGATTCCAAACATATTTAAATGAGAGATAATTACTCTGAAGAAAGGTTCTAATATTTCCCCTTGCTAACTCCACCCTTTTTTTAAAAAAAAATATTAATACTTCAATTCGCAACTGCAGGTTTGTCATGTCATGGAAGGAAAAAATATCCATTTATAAATTAAAGGTAGAAAGAGAAAATATTAATCTCTTTAGTTAAGGGGCAAGTCTAAGAAGAATCTTCTAGCGTGTTTAATTTGCCACATCAAGCTGATAGATTCTGATGTAACTAGCTGTGATACTATGAAGATGTTCCATCTATTTAATCGTAATTTAAAAAAAGTAAAAATGAAAAAAAAATTATTTACTATAATTAACAAACAGCTGCAGCCTCCAAATGAATTACCACAGAATTATTAATAAGTAATATACATTATATGAATTGCTAACCTAAATTTTATGTTTATTCAGATGGAAAAGAAAGAAAATGATAAAAAAGAGGTAGATAAAATGGATGAAGATGTTAAAAATGAGGAAGATGAAATAGATGAAGATGTTAAAAAAGAAGAAAATGAAATAGATGAAGAAGTTAAAAAACAGAAAGAGGTAAAAAATAAATTCAAAAGGTTAAAAAACTTTGTCATAAATGCTGTTTAAGTATAATTCTTATGTCTTGCTATTTTTTTTTTTCAGGGAATTACAAAAAGATCAAATTCTAATACATCCAAGGTATGTTTTTTAAAGTTTTTACTGTTATTGTTTTGAGAAAATAATTGCTAATTCTGCATTAAAAGAGATATGGTGCCAGTTTTTCTTCATTTTTTTTGTCACATTAGTATTTTTAATTTTTTTAAGGGAGTAACCTTTGATTTAAAAATTTTTATGCTAACTATATATTACAATTTATGTTGAATATAATAATCTTATAAAATAATTAAATTACATAAGATGCAACTATGGATCGTATTACCAAGTGAAAGCTTTACCAAAACTCTTATGACCAAAAAAAACTATAAAGTTAATGCCATTTACTTCCATCCAAACTAAATTGGTTGAAAAGATTTTGTTAAAAAAATTACAATTAAGTTATAAGTGATAGAAGCTTCATATTTCTCTTCAAACTTTTAGATTTCAGTTACATTTTTCCTTCCTTGATAATAAATAAAAGGAATATGTTATACATTTTCTAGTTTCACATGAATTATTTTTTTTATCCAATGAATTGATTATGGGAAATTCTAAAAAGTTTTATTTGGGAAGTATGCATTTTATAATATTAAAGACATTTTACATTTTAAAACTATTTTAATTGATTTATTGCATCTGTTTCTTGTTATAATTTTTCCGGAATAAATTTTATTTAAAAATGTAATGATTATTAATAAAAGTTCAAAACATTAATAATGTGCTAAATAGAAAAAATGTAGAAAAAATATTTTAAATGATTTTTTTTTAATTTTTCTCTATTATTTCTGTTTGAATGAATGTGAATTTGAAATATTTTTATATCTGTTTCATAATTTGTTTATGTGGAGTGATTTTATTAATTGACCATTGTTATTGTTGTATTCATTATGACTGTTGTCATTTCAAGATTTTACTCTGTAATTTTGATTTTCTTTTTCCAGGGTAGGAAAAAACGTTCTATTTCTGACGTTTCTAAGGTAATAGTGCTCTTAAGCTTACTAAAAATATTTACAATTCATTTATTGTGTAATTAAATGAAGGTGTTTTATCTTTTTTCCTTCCCCCCTTAGGAAGAAGTTGATTGCTCACAGGATAAAGAGAATTCTGATAGGGAATCTCGTAAGGTTAGCTATCTAAAATCTGTTTTTTGAAAATTAAAATTATCAGATTTTATTAATTTCCTTATAATAAGCAGTGGAGCAAACTTTTCAGTAGGGACCTGGAATTTTAATAGCACAATTTAAATACCCATATTCCTATTTAATTTAAATGAAATTTTAAATAGAATTTTTTCCATACTTAGAAAAATGTTGGATTTTTTCTTTTAATGAAAAATGACATAATAAGATCACTTTAACTCAGTGTAAAATCTATGTTCTCGAAAGGATTCAAATGCAATAATTAGTGAAAGTAAATTAAGATAATGTAGGCTCTGAAGAACAAAACAAAGTTGTTAAATTTATTTTTTTAAGTAAATAGATAAAATTGGTGCCGTAAACGATAAAATATTAATTTCAATTTTTCATTCGAAATAAACTTGTCAAAAATAGATTATCAGATTCCTGTTGTTAAGTAATATAAATTTCCTGAGCAAAAATATTTTAATTAAATTGATATTTTAAGCAAGGGGTAATTCTTAACTAATTGAACATTTTTCATGGTATAGTTTAAATTGTATCTTTAAATCAAACTTTTGTTTTCAAATAAAAATTGTGTAACTGTCAATGATAAAGTAATTGAAAGTTTTGCTTGCATTATTCTGCAAGATGTTTTATTTTTAATCATTTAATGTTAGTTAATTTACCTAATTATTTTCCAGGAAAAATTTACTGAAGAAAAAGCAACATCAAAGGTAAATTTGGTTGATATCTTAGTTTCAATATTTTTTATAGTAATTCATGAATTGTGTATTTTTATAGTTTTAAGCATGTTTCTGATAATTAAATTCTGTCAAATAAAATTTTACTTTTGATCTTATTTTGAATTTATTGAGAAAGGAATAGTGTAGTTAAAAATATGTTGTTTGTATAAATTGTCAAATTCTATTCATGGTTACCTTAGTATTTGTTATTGACTCTTTTCTAATAGGATCTAGCATATTTTACTATCCCCAATTGATTAAAAATGCTAATAATTTAGAAACAATTTTTTAAAGAATGTTTTAATCCTTTAACCATGATACCTATGCATTGTGTAGGCATTGAATAATTGCTCCTAAGACTTTTAAGCTAAAATTAAATAATTTACAAATGCCTTAAGTGTTTTATGAATTCTTAATTCAATTAGTATAGCAGCTTATTCCTAAAATAAAAAATGCAAGTGAGAGGTTAATTATCAATATTGAAAAGCTCATTCAATGAAAGTACAGTGGGTGCCTGGATATTGCTACAAAATTTTGTCTTTTTTGACTGGTTAAATTCTGAAATTGATGTTTGTTATTAAATACATCATCTCATATGTCTTTTGGTTGAGAACTCTCAAAATATGTCTAAGTATACATGTGCTTAGTAATCATTGGCTTAGCAGGAGTCTTTGTATATCAAACCTTTAAGATGCTCAGGTTGTGATTACATTTTTTAAGGAGGGGTAGTGTATTTTTATTATCGAAAAAGGAACTCAAATGTACCAATCTATAGTACTTGAATGATCAAATAATCTTTGGGATAAGGGGATTAATATATGCAGGTTTTTTTTTGTGTGTGCGTGCATACAATTTTCTGCAATTCCCCTTTCTTTTTTCATGTGAAATAGTTTTGCTTTATTCATTTAAAAAATTTCTCATTGCTTTATTTTTATTGCAGCGGAGAAGAGTTTTGCGATCAAGACAGGAAACTGCAGATGATAATAATAGTTCTAACTCTGTAAGTTTTTTACCTTTCATTTTCAATTATTTATTTTTCTTTTTCTGTATTTTTTAAAAATATTAATATATTATAAATTTATATTTACTTGTTTCAATATGGGGGCAAAAAACATTGAGTTGGTAATTGAGGTTATTAAAAATGCTTATGAAATCACTAATCCAAAAAATGTACTGCATTATTTGATAAGTCATGCTATTCTCACTAAATCATATTTTTTATGTGTATACTAAGTATATAATTATATACTTATTATAACCTTGGAAATGTTATTTTAAGTTTAACAATAAACATAAGTATTATAATTCACAAAAAAAAATTCGTTTTACATTTAAAAAATTTCAGAATTATGTTTTGTAATTGAATGCTAATTACATTCTAAGTTATAATAAATCTGCATAAAACTTCACAGTGTACATATTCTTGAAGGTTGCTAAAAATTTGTCGATAGATGTCTTGAGCAATTAATATTTTACTTTGAAATTTCTAATATTACTATTGTTATTAACTTCTCTTCAGTTTGTAAATATCTTTAATTTTAAATTATAAAAAACTCTGTATATCATCCCCCCTCCCCTAATTAACAAATATATACTAAATGTTTTGATTTTCATATGCCTTTTATGTCTGTGTGTTTCAAAACTTGAAGCTAATAATTTCACATTTCTGTTCAACTACAGTTAGGAAATAAGTACATCTTTGAAACTCTTATTTTATTAATACTTTTATGTGAAAATTCCTCTCCTCACTCTTTAAATATTGATGTGATCAAATTGTCTCCAGTTCATAATTGTTTCTTTCTATACAGGAATCCGAAGAGGAATCTCATAAACCAAGTATCAAAAAGAAAGAAGTATGTTTAGTAGCTTTTATCCAACTTTTAATTCTATGTAGCTTTTAGTTATTATTAACTAAATTATGGAATATTTACATAGAATGTTTCTGATTTATTAAATTAAAAAGAATTGTGTTCTAAATCTTGATGATAAATAATTGCATAAAAAGGTTGTCTGTTACTACTCGGAAATACTTGTTGAACATTTATGGATAGATTTTGTTAAAGCTTATTCAAATTGAAATTGTTTATTATTACTTTTGTTTAGGAAACTGATGATGAATACAAACCACCTACTAAGACTACTACCAGAAGAAAGGTGAGCTTGTCATTTGTGAAATTCTTAAATTTAGTTATTATAGTTAAATAGGTTTTTAAATGTTAAATATAAGATATAATAGCCTGCTTACCCCCCACCCTATTTTAGCTTTATTTCTTAAATTTCCGTTTATCAGCAAACTGCCTTTATCAGGATTCCAAAGCAATGTAATAATTGGAAAATGAAGAAAATTTTAATTAAATCAAGTCTAAGTTTTAAATTAGCTTCTTCTCTCCCTATCCAAAAACTGTTTTATCTTTTTAAACATTGCAGGAATAAAAGAATACTATCATACTTCTGAAAACTGCACACCATTGAGACAATTAAACCATGGAATCTTATCCTTTTTTTTTTCTTTTCATTGATCAGTCTAATTTCTCAGGATTTTAAAAAAAGTTATATATATATATATATATATATATAATGTATATATGTGTGTGTGTGTGTGTCACGTTGTTTGTCCGCGATGGACTCCTAATCTACATAACCGATTTTTATAAAATTTACACACCACATGCAGTTTGATCCAACTTAAAAGATAGGGTGGTTTATTTTTCGAAATATCAATTAGTTCGGGAGAAATTAAAACCCGTAATGTTACTTTCCGAGTGAAACACGGCCTTCCGGAGAAGCGATCGCTTATGCGTACCGTTTCGTCCCCCAAAAAAATTTTAAAATTGCCACCGTTACGCGTCCGTTCAACTTACACTCAATATCGCAGTGGAATCGGATGGACTTTCTATCGCAGTCTACGGAGGTATAATTTATTTTTCGAAATATCGACGCAAAAATTAAATATCGATTTAAAAAAAAAATAGTCCATTTTGACGAGTCTTTTTTGAACGGCCCTGCAAAATAGACGCTTAGCTGGAAAAATACAGAAAATATATTTTCTGAAAGACAATACGATGTAGTATGCTGCAATACAATTTTAAAAAATCGAATTTCTAAAATTGAATTTTTTATCGAAGAGGCGAAATTTCGCTTTAATATTTAATTACGCCGAAACTTTCAAGATAATTTAATCAAATTTTTTTTTACATAAAATTTGATAAGTTTTTAAAAATAGTGTGAAAGATTTTAAAAATCCGACAAAAAATTGTGCATTTTTTTTGTCATTTATTGACTTTTCCTCTAATCTAATCCATTGATAAATAAAAATGAGACTAAACTTTTTTTATATATAGTTTGGCATTTCTTTAGCACACCCTGATCAATTTTGAAAACAATCCAACAAAAATTACACGTCTTATGAAATAATTACCCTACATTCAAAGCTGCATGCATGGCAATGGGATTGCCTGAGGATGATAAACATAGGCAATATGCTATTAAGGAATCTATTTTAAGCAGCTCATCATTCTAACTGCAAGAACTTTTTCAAGTTATCTTAGTATTTTGTCATCGCTCTGATCCACAAAGCCTTTGGGGAAAGTACAAGGACAGTTTTTCAGAAGACATCTGGTTTCAGTATGAAAGACTACTGCAAGGCTCCGCAGCTACTGAAACGGGGGGGGGGGGAACCTTTTAACAGAATATTGTCTATTTGTGAAGAATACTACAAAAAAAAAATGAATGCTTCTTCAACAAATTTAGCTGTTTTAAAAACTGCAGTTTAAACTCTTATTTATAGAAAAACTACGCAATATTTGGAAAATGATGAGTTAGTTTACTTCAATTTATTATTATTATTTCAAAGCACAAATTTCCATGTTTAACATGTGCAAAGAAATCTAATTGGAAATTTTCCTGGGGGGAAACTGAACAGTGCTTTAAAAAATCTTGGTAAACCGAATAGAAATGTGGGTGAATTATTTCTGTTATAAGTTTTTGAGGTCCAAAGAATGTTCCGATTTTCGGGAGATAATAAAATTAATGTGTCATCACATAATGTAGTTGGTGAAAGGGGATTTAATATCAACAATTCTATGCTTATAGAAATTCTTACTGAGGAGGTCTAAGAACAGTGTATAGCACCATAAACTTTTATGTAAAAATTTTATATGTTCTGATCTTAAGTGATTATCTACAATTTGCAAAATTAGTACACATGAGTTAGAAACAAAAAGAAAATAGCATTATAAAAGCAGAAAGATTAGTCAAGAGCAATCAAATTCTAAGAAAGTTTGCAAATTAAATCATTGAAAAAAGGATGGAAATGAATTTTTAAAAAATTGATGAACGAAAATTCTCCTGAAATTGAAGCTCAAATATATGAACTGGCAAAAAAAAGGGGATTTTTTTCCTCCTTTCCTATTTCTAATTATTAAATGGTTTGTGGCATGATTGCAAAAATGTTTATTTCATCCAAATCATGAATTTTGTTGACCTTTAAATCAGGACATGAACTGATCAAAATCCCTCTCCTTTTTAACACTGAATTTGTCTTTCTAAATTCTAGGCAGTTATAAAGAGAACTTTTTTATATGTAAATATAAACATTGATTTTAATATACTGTTATTTAAAATTTAAATTAGTTTACTTCCATTTGCTTTTTCCTGGGGGGGCGTATTTTTGTTCTATTATACATATCACAAGTGCAGCTTGTGTATTTCCTCTTGTTTCGTTTATGCCTACAAGGAAAACATAATGAATTTCTTTTCCAAATTTGAGTAGAAACCCCACTTTTATTTATAATTATGAGGAAAAAATATGCTTATTTTTTTGTGTTTTGTTTCTAGGTAGCATAATTTACAAAAATGAAATAACTGTTATTGTAAAAAAAGTATTACTACATAATTTTAATATATCCCTTTAAAATTATGTAACATTGATTTTTTATGGTCATTTTTTGACTATCAAATTTTTTAAAAAAATATATATGATTTGAAAAGCAGTTTTTTAGAGATTTAGTCAGCTATTCACTAATTAAATTTATGCTATTTAGTCAGAAAAACTGCAATTATAATGAATAAATGTACTTTTATCTGTTTCCCTGTAAGCATTTTTATGTTTCTTTTAAAGAATAATATTGTAAAAAATTTTTTAATAAAATTAGATTTTAGAGAAATCTTTTGAATTTCTTTTCCTAAACTGAATACTTCTAATTATAGGCACCAGCCAGAGAGCGAAGTCGACAGACACAAAAAGTAAGTTTTTATTTTAATCTGTAATAAAAATGAAACACATTTTTTAAAAAAGATTTGGTTTATTTTAGCTATTATGGCTAATGTTTTTTTTTTTTAATGTAAAAATATGGTTGTTTTGTTTTATTTTACTTAGAAAACTACTGTCGAAGAATTAAAAGCTCCTCCCACACGCACTTCCAGGCGCAAGGTGAGTGTTTATGTATTTTAAAGCTTCTGTGATATATAGCTAAAAAAAATTTTTTATATATTTGTCCTTGCATATTTCTCTGTGGGGTATCTTGAAGGCTTTCATAAATTAAGATAAGAAATACTCAATGGGTGGTTTTGCTTTTTTCAAAATTGTAGAATTGCTATCTCCTTTCCTTTGTAAACACTTCTTTATAATAGCAACTATAGATAAATGATTATTTTTTAGACCCTTTTTCCTTTAACCTTTATCAAGATATAGTTTTTTTAAGTTTTAATATTGAAAACTATTTTTTTATTGGTGTATTAAGGAAATAAATTTTATAGTTGCAAGATGAAAATCAATCTCCTGTGCAGAAAGCTATGGCTTTTGTTGGTTCAAAATTGAGAAGTGTTGGTAAGTTTTCTAAATCTTTATTTCTTTATTATTATTGTTGTTGTTAATTTGAATTGTAATTCTTTGGAAGCATATAAAAAATTATTTATGAGTTTGGCATACTTAATAAAATATTTTTTAAATCGGGTTTCTAAACTTATTGAGAAGTTAGTAATTGTCAGGGTATTTTAGAAGATTGGAGAAAATCATGAAGTCAAGAAAATTTACTCTAAAATTAGGAGAAAGTATATATATGCAATTTTTTACCAATGTTTAATATTTTTTTGATGTGAATAAAGAAACATTGTTGGCAACTAATGAAAATGTTTCGAAAATGGTAGCTTCCTACACTTTTGCTAATTGGTAGGAGATTTATATTTAAATTTTGGAGGGATTGCAATTTCAGCTAAGTAGGAATGTCAGTTCTGTATTTGGGAATTTGATTTATTCTGAAGAACAGCTGTCTTGTATGAAGTTTATAATGACTTTCGATTTTAAATTAGGCTTATCATGACATGACTTAGCTAAAATAAAAATGTACTCCTTCATCCTGCTTTTTTCTGTGATTTATGTTTTTACAATGATATTCTGTTATTATTTTAATTTGTTCATAATTTTAAAATGTTGCAATTGAAGTTAATATTAGAATTATCGAAAAAATAGGTATTGATGGGTAAATTGATTTTTGGAATTACAATGGGCAATATATATTAACCATCATAACTAATTTCTGCTTGTATGTTTTCACTAGGATTTTTATTTTCTTTTGCTTTCTATAGAAAAAGGACATAATTAAGATGCAACTGTAGATATAATTTTAAACTTGAATGGCTCTCCTTTATTTAAAATGTGGCAAATTTTTAAACTTTTTTTATTCAGGCATCGTATTAATAGCAAAATCCGTGTATGAATTTTTAGTATCCAAAACCATTTTAAATTGGACATAAAATGTTGGCCCAATCTTATAATTCCCAACTAATTTGTTGCTATATACAAAATTTATTTATTTTTCACTTCTTTTTGATGTAATGTGAAAGAGAAGGCTTCATACATATAAAATAATACCAAAACAAGAAATTGATTTAAATTGGTTGGTGATTTATGCACAGTTATCATCAGATTAAGTGCACAGTTATCATTAACTTCTGGGGGAAGGGAGAAAAAGAAACAAATTTTTTGAACCAATTGTCACAAAATTTTCATTGCTCATACATGCCATATTTGACCTGTATATAAATTTAAGGATACTAAAATACTTATGAAGAAGCATTTTTTGTGAAGCAATATGTTGTCAGAAATGAAAAGTGTAAATGGATCAATGTAAATGTAAGTAAGTGCAGGCAAGTTGAGAAGATGTAGTATCTACCAGACTTCCAATGACTCTGATAAAAACTTCATTGCAAAACTTTCAGTTGCCCCTGCAATTGTTCATGGAACCCCTGGCATCTTCGAAAGAGCATATGCTAATTTCTTGCTAGACGCTATTAGGCCTGTATCGATGCTGGTGGTGGCACATTTGTGCACCTACTGAAATGTTATGTAAGTAAAGAACTTTCTCCTCATTTCCTCTGCATCTCTTGTTTCATCTGCTGAAAGTTTTCATTTTCGACTCCACATTGCTATACAAAAAAAGCTTCTTTATACATATCCTTAAAGTTTGGACCATGAATTCAGGAACACTCAGTATGTATTTAAAAAAAATAAAGAAAAAAATATTTATTTTTCATGTTACTGGTTAAATATTATGACAACATACAAATGTTTTTTTTTTTAACTATGTTTAGCAAGCTAAAAATTGGGGCAATTTTGTTTCATTGGATATTTTTTTAATTTTAAGTGTATGTTATTATTGCATGTATTTTCTTATTTAATTCTTAAGCAGTGTGCTATAAATAAACAGTCAATTTAAAATAGTATTTAAGACTCAGAAAGAAGAAAAAAAATCATTTTCTCTTATTAGATTTCAAATAAGATTCTATTTTATAAACTTTTTTTTGTTGTTGTGGTGGTGGTGATGGGCAAATATATTAATGAATATAGTAGATACCTGCATAAAGGTATCAATTGGCAAAAATAATATTTTATGTTTTTACTCATCCTAGTCCTTAAATTTTATGTAATTTTAAATCAACATGGAGTGATCAATAACAATCCCTAAACAATAAAATTTGCAAAATTTTAGGCAACAATAAAAGGGTTTTTTTTCTGCTTGTAAATATACATTTACTTAATATGCTATTATTTCAGATAATGATGAATTATTGCTACTAGCTCTTGAGTGGTATTTATACACTTACCCTTATACTGCCCCCCCATCTCCTTTCTTTCTTTCCAAATTTAAGTGCAACTTTGAATTTGCCAAAAACCAAGGAAATGTTGTTAATTTAGTCATGAACATTTTTTCCACTATTTCATTAACCATCCTGTTATTTATCTATATGTGTTACTTTTCAGTATTATTATTCATTATTTATGAAGTTGTGCCTTTTTTCTTTTCTTTTTTTTGAACCCTGTCCTTACCATATGTATTAGATGGTTTACATTTGAGTCAATTGTATTTTTTTATTTCAATGAACTATTTCATCTCTTAATGTTTTTAATAATTTGAAATATAAAATATTTTCAAGTTGTTCAGACACACTTAGTGTCTATGTTTTTTGTCATGGATTTTTGATTCATAGATATGAGTTTAAAACAATTCTTAAAGTGGTTATTGGTGCCCCTGTCCCTCCAAAACAATTTCAACTATTTTGTCTCTCTCTCTCTCTAACCTTGAACAAGGGATTGGGATGCAGAACACATGCAAATGAATGCAGTTTAAAAAATAAGATCAAATAAACATCCTATTCTCATTTAATGTACAGGAAAAAGTTTAATCTTTTATTGTATTTAGAGATTTTCTAAACAAGTGCGATTAATATGCAAAAAATAAGAACGCTTTTTAAACTTTGTCTAAGCAAGTTTTTCTAAATCCAAACTAGCAAATAATTAATCGATATAATGGTGGGAAAATTAATAAGAAACATCAAATCCTTTCAGTAGAGAGGTTGCAGGTAATAAAATCATGCATCATTAGTTCGATTGACTTAAGAAAGGGATGATATTATTTATTTCTCCATAATTACCACCAAATCAATTGGAAGCTTACTTTTTCATTTGTAAAACATCTGCAAAAAGAAGCAGTAAGAAAAGAAAGATCTTTCAAATGTAAATTATGTCTATTTCAAAGTAACTTAAAATTTTTAGAGATTTTCCCTCCTTTTCAAAAGGGCACGGTAGCTTGGTGGTAAGATCTTGTATTTGAAATGGGGGGGGTTAGATTCGAGACCCAATTCCTCCGAAGAACCAGTGTCAGGACCAAACGTTCTGGAAGACTCCGGCTTATATCTAAACCACACCAGCATGGGCTGTCTTCTCATCTAACTACTATTCAAAATTATGAAGTCCGTCCCAAAATAGTCCTACTGTTGCAAAATTGAATGGTAATATAACTAAATTAAACTCTAAGCCCATGTTTTAGAATCCATTTTTATTTTCCAAGAAAAAAAAGATCTCCGAGCTTGACAGCTATAACTGCATGGAATGGAGGGTGGTTACTACAAAATTTTTACAATTAGAATACTGGTGTTGTGATGATTTAAAATTCATTAGTTTTTAATTGCATTATTGTTTTATGAAGTTTTACATATTGCAGCTCAAACAGTTAGCAACATGCCCAGTCCAAGAATAACTCGTGGACGCAGAAAGCTTTTTAATGCTGATGCCGCTGCACCATTAGATAGAAAGTGGAGTAAGTTTTTGTTGTTTATTTTGAAAATTTAGAATCGGAACTATTCAAGTATCTATATTTATTTTTTGAACAAGATGTTGTTTGATTATTATTCAATTAAAATTAGGTTCTCAATCTGCAATCTCATATATTTTTGATATAAATATAACTTTTAAAAGAATTCCATTAAAGCTTGATATTTATTATCTATAAATTATATAACTCAGGCTATAAAAGACAAAAATCAAAACTATTTCTTTTACATTACAATTTTATAAATTTTTTTTCATGTGATTATACCTTTATGTTATTTATGCTTACTCTTAAGAGATTGATTGTAAAATAGATTTTTGCTTAAATGTAACCATTGGTATATTATTAGCAATTAAAAGATTAAAACCTGACAAATCAAATTGACAAGTTAGTACACCTCTTTACTTGTTGTACGACAAGTTAGTATAGCAAGTAAAGATGTGGATATTTTAAATACTATTTAGTTTATAATAAAGTATAAATTCTTTTAATTGCATATGAATCAGTTTAAAATTTTTTTTTCTGCATTTCAGAATTATAAAGAATGAGAAGAGAGGACAGCTTTTCATGCCTGTTTTTAATTTAAGAAAAACTTCAGTGATTTTGTACTTCAGTGCATCATTCATATGAACTTTCATTTTTATTTCATATTTTCGTATTGAATATTTTATCTATTTTTAAATTACTTATTTTATAACAAAATAAAAAAAAACCTTTGCATTTAGGTGTGTTATTTATTTATATAGTTTCCTTTTTGAGAGATTTCAGTATGTAAAATTTAATGCATGGAAAGTTTAGAAAGACAAAAACTGCATGTTTCCACTATATGTTCAAATAATGAAACAACTTGTAGTTAGTTGATATTCTATTCTCTTTATTGTAACTTGCAAACTCAATTGTGATCATTATTTGAGAAACACACTTTTAAACTAAATGATTTTAATTTTTCCTAATAATCCTGGAAGAAAAATCATTCAACATGATTAATCGTTTTCCTTATTTTTTAAATCCTATTGGTCATTAAGAATAAAAACTGCTATTGTAGATTATATTAGTTCTTGAATTTCATAGAATTGATAATAATGGAAGACAAAAAAAAAAAAAACGAATCGGTTTTTATTCAATGATTTTTATTTCCCATGCATGATTATAACAATATCACATTAAAAAACATATGTCATTCCCAGAATGACTCTTCACGCACAAATAAGTTTTATTCCAGTTTTCAAATAAAATTCTTTCATCAGAGAAATTTTTACAATGAAAAAATATCCCAACTTTTGTACTATGAAACTTCACACTTGTCTCAAGAACCAGCAATTAAGAATATAAATTGGACAGTAATGTTATGCACTTTACAAATTGCATCTTGATTTTCACAAATACTTGAAGATGTGCATACTTTTATATATGAAATGTGTGAATGAATTATGAATGTGTGTATACAAGTGATTTAGATGCAAGGTGATGAGTAAATTAAAATGGGACAGTGCATGTGCTGATTTTTTTAAGGTAGTATAACACCTTCACACCAGCTCAAATCACTTGGTCTCAAGATCCAGTCTATTACATGGATGACTCCATTTTTTGTTGGAATATCTGCTTTAAAGAGAGGAGAATTGTTTGCTTCGACAAGACGTCCTAAAATGCAAGAAAATATCTAATTAATTTCAGATAATTTGGAAATTAAGAAATTATATATATATATATATATAGTACGTTTACTTTCATTTGTTACTGTGGCATGCATTTCTATTTTACATATGATATTAAAATATTGATTCTTGAAAACATTTTCTTATAATTAATTTATTCTTGGTGATTATGAATAATAAAGAAATAAAAGCTCTAAACATTTTTAATATTAAAGTTGAACATGTTTGGACATAGCAAAAAAGTAGGGGGCAATCACACCTGGAGATATTTTTTAATGATATCTTTTCAGGCTCTTTTGAACTACTGAAAAGGCTACAAATTAAACATTTATCACATTATAAAACATTACTTATTATTTTGTACTGTTACAGAGCAATGTATAATTGGGAGGGTGAAGTAATTTATAGTATTTATCTCTTCTAGTCTTCAGTTATTAATTTCACTATGAAAGTGTATATGTGGCAATAACATTGAACTTTACCATTAATGACAATTTATTATAATTTGGGAACATTTTTGTGTTACTTGCATATAAAATAACATATTTTCCAAAGCTAGTTAAAATAGATTTTTCTTTTCGTTGGAAATAATTACTGAATGAATGGTTTTATAAACTAAGGATAGTAAAATTGCATCAGGGGGGGTGAAATCATGCCTTTAGTCTAAAACATAATAATGCTAAACATTTTGTGGTTTCATTTATGCATTAAGTTGGGGAAAAAGAAATCCATTATTATTTTACAGCCATCTACTGAGAAAATAATGGATTTCTTTTTCCATTATTTTGAAAAATTCCTTATGAAAAGAAATCCTATATCATAAAAGCATTCAACATTTTTGCTCTATACATAGATATAAATATTGTAACAAACCAATGAAAAGTGTTATAAAATATGTTTCCGAAAAAAGATGTTCCTTCCTTCTTGATAGTATTCTTTAAAGTTATTAATCAAAAAATTCTGTTTTTCAATTAATTTTTAATTAAAATTTTGTAAAATATTTCTTAGTGAGGGCCAACTAAGATTGAATCGCAGGCCACATTTATTCTCTGTAGAAGGTATTGCATCTGCAATTCTTAGCATTTCATGTATGGAATGCATCATTCTTATCTCCCTACAAAATTTCATACATTAATTTCAGCTGCAGATGCTTCTACACAGGAAAAATTTTAACTGAAATCTAAGATTAACTTTTCACTTTGTCAAGTACCATTTAAAATGGTTGATCAATTTTGCAAAACACTTATTGTCAGTCTTTTTTATTCTTGATTTTGTCGACGTGGTATTGTTGTCATGGTTGACAAAGTAAAACCCTAAACTAAAATTCAACCAAAGATTTTTATACAGCCATCTTGTATTTCTCTGTCATGAAAGACATGCAAATGGATATTTTAGAAATTTTGCATTCAAGATCTGATTACAAAATTTTTTTTGGATATCATAGCTGTTTTTTTTAGTTTATAGCTTTATCAGTTAAAAGGGTTTCAAATACTTTGAAATAAAAGAAAAGAAAGGTACACTTACGATAGCATCCGTCCACTCGCACACCAACTCTGATTGGTTGTTTCTGATGCAGTGTAGTGAGGTATTGACCATCTTTCAGATCCCCACTGAAGTAAGCTCCTTGAACAACATGGTATTCCAGGAATTCTGCATTAGGAGGAGATTTTAATTAGATATAAACAATATATATTTCTTTGACATTTTAAAATGAAATGATTAGTTTTATGGTTTTATCCAATAAAAATAATATATTACATTTGTACATTCCTAGTAAGAAAAATTGACTTTTAAAATCACCTCATGTTAATATTTTTGGGAGTTATCGCAGAAATGGCATAAATTTTAATTTCTACTTAATTTAAAATTTTGAAAGTTTTTCCAATATGCACATCCGAATTCTCAAAAGTGCTATATTAGATAGCTATACGATCAACAATCTGAGTGGTAACGCACACACTCGTCTTTATTATTAGCGATAGAGAATATTTTGTTCATTTTATGTTGGAAATAATGGAATTCATATTGCCTAGTTCTTCATATGTGTTCATTCTCTTTTTATCTTAAAAAAAGCTGATTTAACAAGGAGATAACTATTAAAACATCTATGTCAAATGCTGAAGACATTAAGAATTAATCTTTGCTATATTATGAATTACTCAAACCGTGATATGACCATTCATGGCATTTCTTCATGGAACACAGATTTTTTTTTTTTTGTTACTGTTAAATTGTGCTTCTTTCATCATTTTGCTATACTCTTCATGATTTAAAAACAAGTTTAGAATATGACTGGCTTTCCATTTTACTTTCTTGTATGTGAAGTAGACAAAGAAAAAAATTTGAAGAATTATACCTTCGACCTCTCTTGTCACGCATTGGCACAAACACATTTTTTGAACAACATGTTGGCTGAAAAGCACTTTTAGAATGAAATCTCACACCTTCGAAGCATTTTTAAGTCTTTTTTTTTTTTTTTGTCTGAACCCGATAACTCGAAAGCCCTTTGAGTCTGATAAATAAAATTTGGTGTATGTTATTCACTCTAAATTTGTGGTAAAATTGTAGAAGAGTAACATAACCACAATACAAAAGTATACTTGAGTATTGTAGATGTTATCTGGTTTATGAATCAAGCGCCACAGTTCTCCCCCACCAGAGACAACGATTTTAAAGAGTTATGGAGTGCGTTGGCAAGCGAATGTGTGAGTTGACTTGCGATTTGTCAAGTATGTTTGACGGCTTAGTTTGTTTGCAGAGTCAATTGAGTCTTGGCTGTTGCTTCAAGTGAGTCGGACAACTTTTGTTGCAAGCAGATGGCGCCACGAAGTTGTCAAGGTCACTAATATGACGGATGAAGGTTGCGACTCAAGGACCAGTAGCCGAGTAACATAACCATAATGCAAAAGTATATTTAATTGTAGCTGTTATCTGGCTAATGAATCTAATGCCACAGATTTCCATCAAATTTTGAATGATTTTTTAAGGCAAATCTGGCAGTCCGAAGACAAGTAAACACGAAACTATAAAACATAAGCTTGATAGATAAAATTTGATAGAGTGCTTTAGTATCTAAAATGCAGGTTTATATCGATCGGATGTGGAACCAAAATTTTCATATATTTGATCTTCTGTTTGCCTGTGCTTTCATAATCATGTAAACAAGATAACTAAAAAAAAAGCGGTGACTTCAATATACGAAAATTGGTATGAGATTTCGTCATTACAATTATAATTTCTTATTCCCCCTCCAAAAAAAAAAGGTCAGAAGAAAAACACGCCTAGAATGCATGTTTTGTTTTTTGTGTTAACTTCATACTTGTGATTAACCGCCAACGCTCGCACGCTAATAACCTCTTTCATAACTATTCTTCCGAAGCAGCGTGCAGTTAATAATCATAGTCAATTATATATATTAGAATGTACCAGAGAGTCCACTTTTTTAAAATTTTAGTGAGCTTGGAATATATAACTACTCGGTGATATGTGTAAAAATTACAATTCTTAACTTTTTCAGCAGTTCATATATTGAATAAAACATTCCTTATGTCATTTAATTCTTTTCTTTTTTCCGAAATAAAACTGTGTTTAATTTTATCGTAGAAATTAGTTTTGCATCACCATTAGAGTTGGCACCGTGTCTATTTTAACCAACCCAAGCAGCAAAAGATCATCGGCCAACCATTGGCCACACGTCATAACACAGAACGCGCGACGTCGGGCCGAGATCGCGGCGACATTGGTCCTGTCCCACGGCGGAACGCCTGACGATGATCGCGCCGACTTTTTTTCGATGAATTTGCCGATCGTTTCCAAATATATTTACACTTACCAAGTTTCTTGAAATGCTACCACGCGTTGTTGGTTGAATTCCAAAATACAACTAACACCAGGTGATTCATGGGAAATTCCTAAAATATATTCACAAAGTGACGTCTAAAAAAGTCTATTTTCCTGATATCGGGGCGATTACATTGAAACGACCATTTTCACTAAGTCGGCGTACGAGCTCGCGCCAATCTAAATGCGGGCTTCAGATACGGTCGCAAAATATCTGGTCGGAATTCGATATAGCGCCAATGTCGGCGAAATACTCGCGAGCTGTAGCCAATAGATGCGATCATTGGCCAATGTGTTGCCAACGATTCTTGCTGCCTGGGAACCATTCTAATGTTACTAAATTATATCTAAAATATAAACGTAGTACGGCAATGAACTAATTTCAAACCGTTATTGTTGCCTTTTTAATGCTTAATGTTTTGGAGATAAGTTCAAATACTCCATGAGGCCTTTTCAAGAACTCATTTCATCAACGAAAACTAGCCTAAGTTCGTTTTATAAAACTTACCAAATATATATATTAATATCGCAGTACATATGCTTTAGTTAGCTGCCTCAAATATAAGGTTTAATATTAGAAAATGATAAAAAAAAAAAAGGTAACTAACCTCTCAAAAGGGTGACGTTTTCTTTCAGCACAGATAATTCATCTGCAGGAATCTTCGTCAATGCTTCGTTGCTAGGTAGAAATACTGTATAGGGTCCATCTAAAAAAATAAAAAGACGGTCGTAAATGGGCAGACGAAAAAGTTTGGCAAACACGCATATTCTCTAAAACGAGGTTTTATTTATGAAATCATTTCCTTAGACGCCATAATCAAATGACGAACGATAATCTACGGTTTGACAATCTAGTAGCTGCCCCTCCCAAGTCTAGGGCCTGACTAAGGCAGGAGCAGCTGCCCCGGGCCCCCGCGTAAGTCGGGGGAGGGACAAATCGAATAAAAAATTTATTTTACGTTTCCTTCTTTAATGAATGTTCTTCATTGCTAAACTAAAGCATAGGGCAAAAAAGTTTTTGTCCCGGGCCCAAACTGGTCTAAGTCAAGCCCTGCCCACGTTGGACGGTAAGAGGGTGTAAATGTCCGAGCGCCATTAAGAAAAAGCATTGGTGTGTTTATATAACTTTTTTAAAAATAAGGTATCATTCAGGGTCGAAAAAATAATGTAATTTACTTCTATTTTTATTAAGCTAATGGGAGCGAAATTTTAAGTTATGTCTTGGGCGCCTTTTTACCTTTGGTTGATACGTTGTATTTCTCTTTCAAAATTGATTTCCGGTGCCGTACTAGCTTCAACTGAATACATTTTTAAGAAAAGAAACTCCATTCATTAATTCAATTTTGCATATTTATTAAGAGTTTCGTCTTTAACAATTAAACCTTTTATTTTATTTATTTTACTTTATTTATTATATTGCAGTTAACAATGGTTTATGCCCATTTAAGATTTTAAGCTAGCCTTATTAGCGTATCACTATGAATCCACAGATATTTCTTCATGAACGGAGTGAGAAATTCCACAAAAGTCAATTATTACTTCTGGTTTAAAAATGAAGGATTGATCAATTCTCTACTTTAAAAAAATAGTAATGTTGAATGTTCTGATTACCACACTAAACGAATATTATTGTTTACATATGAATATGTCGGTTCGGGGCCAAAGGAGTTTGATAAAATTTTAACTGCAATCGCATTAAACGGCATCCATTTTATGTTTGAAAATTTTCAACTAACTATGCGAATAGATATGAAATGTGCATTGTTGTCAAAGGTAAAAATTTACAGTACTTCCTTCGATTCATAAAGCTGTTATTGTATGCCTTTTTTTCATTTCCTAATATCAGTTCACACCCTCACTATATTATATATCTTCGAATTTTAAGTCGTTAGTAAGATACTTTTCATTCATCCAATCAAGTTCAAATAAAAAAAAATTAAACTTGCAAAGAATGACTTTAGATGTTAATACTGTTTTTTCCAATATTAATTCATTTTTAATTAATTAATTAAAAACTAACTTTCTTGCCAAAAATCTTCATTTGCCCATTGCCAAATAAGTAACGAAATTCAATTTTTTTTCCCACCACGCCAATGAGGTTAGGCTTAACATGAATTCGGCGGATTATTTTAAGCGATTCAGTTCGTTTTCATAATGCTTGATGCATTTAAAATCAAACATTTTTAATCAATTTTTCCGATTCATTTTGAAGTACTTTCGAATTAAATGGAAAAAAAAATTGACAATTTGTAATTTTTATTGCGTACCCCAACTTATGTAGAGAAATCATGAATTTTGCGTTGCCACAATTGGTTTTAAATCCTCAATTGCCGTTGAAAATTCAGCGCTAGTATCATTTTTTGATAAATTATTTAAAGTAATTGTAATTGTTAGGCCGGGGTAGTCTGTTTGATCTGGAGTTGGATTCCCATCCGTTTGGATACGAGTTTGAACACCCTGTATGGAATGGAAAATTGTCAGGAAATTTACTTTCTATTTTGCCGCTAAATATTGTGACTATTGTCATATTTCTATACATATTTAGATTAATTATAATTATTTAATAAAGAGTAACTAAAATAATTAAAAAAAATCTTTGTTAACTTAAATAAGAATTGACTTAAAAAACTAGTTTTTATATTACTTGTTTCTTTCAATTTTGTATATATCCTAAAAGAAAGAATATTAATCAAAAAGAATATAATTATTAAATGAATTTTTTTTAAAAAAAATCCTACCATCTTGCATGGTATCCAGAAGCTTAGTGACATCTGCCAGTGTCAGAAAGCCGTCGTACTTATTGCATGTTCGAAGAGTGCTGATGATGTCCTGGTCGGCAACAGGACAAAGCGTTCCGTCAATCACGTGAATCACACCACCCTTCGGGGCATTAACATCGCCATGTACGATGCGATGTCCGTTGACTGTTACAGCCTGCACACAAGAGAAACGGAAAACATAATTATTGTTAGATTTTGAATTCCTGTTAATCAGATACACACAATCAGAGTGTAATAAACAATGAACACCAAGACCATTTCCTGCGACTTGTGGGTACATGTTAGTGGGCGAGAAAGACATCTTGAAAATATATATTTTTTAGAAAGAAAATTTATAATCAAATGGTTCATGATTGTTTAAACAAATGCATCACACAAAATAAAAGAGAAACTTATGAGATAGTTGATGCATTCAATTGTTAATAGCTATCCCCCAAAATTTTAATTTATTTTAAACAAGCAACTCATTTGCGTTTTTCGAAAATAGGCCACCACTACTTATTTAGTGCCATCATATAATACTGTCCGAGTGCGTGGCGACTGGCGCTCGTTAAATCTGTTCGTGGTCGCAAAGTCCTCCATATCGAGAGTAATATCACTGGGGGTACTGGATCAGAGGTGATCGTTCTCTGTTCCAGATCTAAATTACGATATGAGATGTATGAATGAATTTGCATGAATGAAGTCCGCCCCCCTAAAAAGGGTTGTGACGTGTGTGTAGCTAAGTCATACTCTTGGCCCTAGATGGCGCTACTTGTAAAACAAAGAGGCGCATTTCTTAGGCTTAAAATCTGCTGATCTTATCAGCGGAGGCTTGTCCACGGCAAGTGTCATTAGTCACAACACATATAATACTGTATTATTTTATTATTAATAAGTTCAGAAACCTCTAAGTTTTGTTTTTTTCCATGATGGAAGTTTGAATACAGATAGAACCTATTTATTTGGCGTTTCTTTATGAAGTTACCTTGTGCAGTTATGCATTTTTGAAATCATTCATGTAACAAGGTTTTAAAATGGAGTACAAGATTAGTTTTTTCTTCTCTTCCAAAGTCACAGCTACTCGAATCACTTCTCCAGAACTTGAGAATCGCTCCACTTTAAACAAATTCATCGTCTGTAAATCCTGCGTTAGTGGTCTTCCTGAAATTCTCTTGCATATTTCCAAATAAATGCTCTAATGACCTATTACAAGCTATAGATGAAGAATGGTAATGAAAAAAAAATATATCAATGCGCTATCTTTGGCGAATAATCTCTAGAATGCGTTTTATGCATACACAAGATAAAACCAAATATGTTTTGAGTGCATCTTTTTTTCTGGCTCTATTGAAGCAAAGATTAACTCAAATCTTCAACTACAATGATCAAATAACATAGCAAATTTCTTCTACTTGGCGTTTTTGAATTATTGGCGTCACTTGGCGTTTTTGAATTATTGCGTTACTGCTTGTGAAATGCAGACGGAAAACCTCTTGATGGAATTGGTTTCAAATTTCACGCGGTTCAACAAATTTAGCTGATAAAACTGCGTATTAAATTTCATTTACGTAGTTCTTTATGTTTTATAATTATAGTGCTCACTTGTATTCAGCCGGCTTGCTGGCACAGAGGTAGCGCGTCTGCCTCGTGTTCAGGAGGTCCCGGGTTCGAGTCCTGGTTCGGGCATGGTTGTTATTCTGTGTGCTATCTGTGAGATGAGTGAATGTGCCCCCCTGTAAAAAGGGGTTGTGCAAGCGAATGTGATGAGTGTGTAGCAAAAGTCGTACTCTTGGCCCTAGTTGGCGCTACTTGAAACAAGAGACGCTTCATTCGGCTTAAATCTGCTGCTGGGTCCAGCAGCGAGCTTGTCCATAGGCAAGTGCCATTAGAAACAACAACTTGTATTCAGACATCCGAACAGACAGACTTTCTCTACATTAAAAAAAAAATTGGATTGGTTGGAATTTTTTTTAGAAATCTACAAATTTGCTCATGTCTACATAGTAAATTTCATCATTTCATCTGCTTAGCTCAAAGCGTTTTTACGTGACCTTGTTCACAGAAATGGACAAACAAAAATGCGTTTTTCAGTTATACGCCCAAACACTTGAAACACTCAAATCACATAGCAATGTTTCGGAACAAATTTGATCTTAGTCACAAATCAATAATGTTTCTCTAACTTTTGTTTCTAAAAGCGATTTTTAATAAGCACTATTTTCAAGTTTAATGTATTTTTTAAGCATATAAATTGGGATTTATTCGGCATTAAGAAATGACAACATTAGTTGCAAAAGATTCCGGTCAATACATTTTCACCAAAACCAATTTTACTTTCAAATAAAAAATAAGCTTTTCAGTGGCGAGCTTTTTATTTCAGTACAATTGTTTTTCCAATTTCAGTTAATAATTTTATTGTTTACAACAATAATTATCAATATTTTATTTATAGATTTTAAACACAAAGGCATTAAAAGCAAATTTATTGTGCTATTGGTGAATAGTGTGTAATTACGATAAATTTTTTTAAAAGATTATTTTGGAACGAAAAATAATAGTTTGAAAATCAAGTAGACATTATTAAACAAAGAAATTTTAAAATTCGAACAAGATAAAAAAAAATGCTTGATAATGACTTTTCAATAACTGCGCTTGATTTCATTCGCCATTGTTTACATAATACAACGGCTGGTGCAATCAAACAAGTTTGGACAAACCGAAGTGTAATTTGAGAATGAAACAAAATAGGTAAAATTGAAATAAATAAAAAAGAGATAGAAGATTCAAGTCTACAATATTACCTTACTACGATGTTTTAGAACAAATATTCGAATTTCTCTTTTTAGATCATTAATTATTATTTTTTACTTATTATCCATGTACATTCACTTAACTTTACATTATCTTATAAAGAATGTTCCAAAATTAACACAAGATTTGAATTTTCCACCATTCTTGCAGTAAAGTGTTGCCAACCTTATTTAAAAAAAAACATTTCATAGCTGATAGTTTAGGATTAGTAAAAATGGGGCATCACGCGATAGAACAACATATTTACATTGTTGAACAATATTTCAAAAATAATAAAAGTCTGGCTGGCACAGTTCGAACTTTGAGAATTGGCCCTCTAAATCGTATGATTTAAGTTCTTTGCATTTTTTATGGAGTTATTTGAAGTCAAAGGTCTGTACTAACAAATCTACAATCATCCATGCATTGAAGGAGGAAATTCGATTCTGCATCAACGAAATTCAGCTACATTTATGCAAAACGGTCATGGAAAATTTTCGATAAAAGAATGCAAATATGCCCGCAGGAATGGAAATACCATTTGTACTATGTGTTATTACATACATAACCCTATCTTGTGCACTTTACAATTCAGTAAAAATCTAACAATTTAAAGAAAAAAGTAGTGTTTTTTTTTATTTAACTCAAACATTGGTTTAACGTGTTCTATGTGCATGTCTGAACTATCAGATGTAATACGTTTTTTAATAGGGTTGCCAACATTTTACAGCACAAATGGTGAGAAATTCATGATTTAATTCCTGGATACTCTTTACATTCGCTTCATGTGAAAAGTATAAAGCCGTTACAGTTCTTGCATCATTTTCTCATTGTAGCTTAAGAATACCTAGCTAAATATAACCGCGTTTACATTCTTTGTGAAAAGGAAAAGTTAATTCTCTAAAAATAATGGAAAGCGCACTTGCTTTCTTTATACCCATAATAGAAAGATAGTTTCCACTTACTTCGTTATTGTAATTGTTAACAAAGATGGTGGCGCTATTGGCCCGCGAAGTTAAACGCCCTCCTTGCTTCAGTTGATCCAAACTAATGACGTCTTGGATCACGTGATTCAGAAGAGCCATTGTGAAATCGGGATTATTCTCTCTCCAATGGTCGACCAAATTGGAAGGCAATCGAGAGACAGCTTCGTTCGATGGAATGAACAGAGTGTAAGGACCTAAAAAAATCGTTTAAATATAAGATTTTTTAAAAAAATGCGCATTAATCAAACAATTTATAAAGAACAAAAATTGATTTAAAAAATATCCTCCATGTCCTAGTGTTTCTTTATATATTTATTATTTTCATATTATGTTGTGAAACCATTTGGAGAGTTTTTCCATTCGGTTTTCTTGTATAGGAACAATATTGTACACTTTGTTCTTCGTAATATAGAGTATTCGTAAAAGAATATTTCAGAAGAAATTGTACAACCTTGTTGTTCAACGGAGTAAAAAATAGCAACTGCAAATTTAATTCAACACATTTCAAAATCATTATTGTGAGACTTCAAACCAAGTTTTCCATTCGGTTTTCTTGTACAAGAACAATATTGTGCACTTTGTTCTTCGTAATATAGAGTGTTCCTAAAAGAATATCTCAAAAGAAAAGAAGAAATTGTACAACCTTGTTGTTCAACGGAAGTCAAAAATAGCAGCTGAAAGTTTAATTCAACACATTTCAAAATCATTATTGTGAGACTTCAAGCCATGTTTTTCCATTCGGTTTTCTTGCATAAGAACAATACTGTACACTTTGTTCTTCGTAATATAGAGTGTTCGTAAAAGAATATCGCAAAAGAAAAGAAGAAATTGTACAAAATTGTTCTTCAACGGATTCAAAAATAGCAACTGCAAGTTTAATTCAACACATTTCAAAATCATTATTGTGAGCCTTCAAGCCATGTTTTCCATTCGGTTTTCTTGTATAAGAACAATATTGTGCACTTTGTTCTTCGTAATGTAGAATGTTTGTAAAAGAATATCTCATAAGAAACTGTACAACCTTGTTGTTCAACGGAAGTCAAAAATAACAGTTGAAACTTTAATTCAACACAATTCAAAATCATGACTGTGAGTCTTCCCAAAAGCACTAAAAATATCGAGGCAGTGCATTTACTTATTCCAAAATTTTTTCTGTATATTGATGGAGGCATAATTTGAACTTCTCTTAAATTCGTTTCTTTTTTTTCCTTAAAATTAATATTTTTTTAAAAAAATCTGAATTCCTTAATCAAAAAAGGATAGCAGAAAAAAAAAGGGCGTAAAGAAAATGTTATACAAAAAAGATGATATCTAGGCTCGTAAATTTCAAGTTATCATGAGAGAACATTATTATTTTAAGTGATTATTTGACTCAATTAATTGATGTCCTTAACCAGCTTAAACCGGTTTGAAAAAAATTATGAGACCTCTCTCTCTCTAATGATGATTTTTTTAAACTTTCATTTTCAATTTTTCTAGCTGGCAAAAGTTTGGAGCTCGACCGATTTTAAGACAAAAAAAAAGTAATTTCGACGGAAAGTTAAGTATTGTTGGAAGCTATTGTATTTGAGCAAAAATCCACTGAACGTAATGCCGATTGATATTAAAAGTATATTCTAATATTTACTGTATTTTGAGAAGTACAATTAATAAGAATGCCCTTATAATATCACTAAAGAATAAATAAAAGTCACGTTTTACAACTTTGCGATAGTTAAAACTGAATTTTTTTAAACGATAATTTTCTGAGCGCGAGATTAATTACTTAAAATTAAGAAATCATAAAAAAATTGGAAAATAACGTCATTTCATAGAAAAATGACGAACACAAATTGATAGTATTTTAATTGGTAGAAAATTTAATTAAATATCTCAAACAATACTGACAAAACCAACTTAAAATGTCATGGGTCAGGTGACTCGCTATCTACCAATAAAAAAAATTTTTCTTGACATAAAATTTCGGAGACACTAAAACCTCTTAATCAAAACAACATCATGTTCTCACATGATAAAAAAAAACTATTGAAATGCTATAGAACCATGTTTGAATAAGAATACAGAATCGGAAATATTTTCAGCTTTTTAATTTGATATTTGTAACAATCCTAAATATCCTCGAACAATAGACATCATTATATTCAAGAAAGCAATGCACAAAACACAGAGATGGTGTGAAATACAATAAATATATTTATAAAAAGATAAAACCTGAAACGAGAACATCTGAAATGCAATTTACATAAAAAAAAAATAAACGCGGAAGCACGATTCATGGATCAAAGGTTATATTATAATAATAAAAGATCTGACAGAGTTTAATTTTTATTACCTCATTTGATTTTATTGCAGAATATAAAATAAATCTGTAATAGTAAAAATCCACTTCCGATTTCCTGACCTAAGCAATTAATAAGTTCACTTTTCACCTTAGCTATGCCAGAAGTCAAAATAAATCGCATTTTGTAACCGATTTCTTCAATGTTTTAACCTAGTAAAAGTAGATAAAGTTTACGGAAGTAATATATTAGAAAAATTAATGTTTTTGTTAAGTTAATGTGTTTATACTCTCACTTTTTCTGCTCGAGGATTCGATTGAGCTCGGGATTGTTCTAAATGCGTTCATTCAACTGGCAAATGGATGTCGGAAGATGAATCGTTTGCTAAAATCATTTCAAACGATTATTTAAAACACTGTTATATTATTTTCAAGACAAAGCTTCGCTTTCCATTGGTGCTTTATTTTGTTTTCTAGTTTTTTTTTTGTTTTGTTTTTTGGTGATCAAATGGTTTAACGGTAATTTTATGTTTACTTTCAATAAAATTTCATCCTTATTACTTCTTTCATTGTTCTTTTCCTTATTCTTTCTGATTTACTCAAAAAAAATCTTTATATATCACACTGTGGCAAAGAAAACGTATTAATTTAATAGACTAAACTAATTCTGTTTTTATTTTGCGCATGAACCAACCCAATGGAATCATGTTCTTTAACATCATAGCAATTGTCCTGTTTTTCTTTTTATTTCCACGATAATGTAACTTCTTATTTTAATTCGTCTTGTCAAATACGCAGATTTTAAACAGAATATTTCTTTTTCGGCTTTCAGCAACAGAAGTAAGAAGCAGAGTTAAAATATTTAATGGAAACTGTTTGCATTTCAGAGCGAAAACGGTTAAATTAAAGAATAACTACATTTGGTAAAAAATATTTAAAAAAATGTCAACATTCAGATAAAAATTTACATATTTTTTAAATTTATATCATTTTAAGATGGTGTAAAAAATTTTGTGTTGTAATATTTTCAGAAATTGTAACAGCAAATGCCAAAATTTCGTTTAATTTTTAATTAGGTGAAATTTTAATTAAAATTTCTTATGACTCCTTCCTAGACGCATATTCCCACCGTTCAAATTACCTTTCTGCTAAATTTTGCAGCTAATAATCTGTCGTGTTGTAAATCGATACATAAGGCAAGTACAGACATCGATTATTCTTTATTATTAATAGATATCAGCATTTAGATAAGTTATTTAAACATTTTTAGCGTTTCACCTTTTAGCATCTCAGGTGTAATTCAAATATCAGATGCAATTAAATACAATGGATCAAAAAATTATTAAACTTATCTAACACTTATTGCTTATATTACTGAAATGATTAGACATTTAAAAATATATAAAAAACAAAATTTATACATGCGGAAAGCAAACCAGCAAACAATTTAGTAAAATTACCTTTTGCTTGAGTGACATCACCCGTTTTGTTGTTCTTCTAAAACTTCTTATATGTTATGTCTTCTTATGGTAAAGAATAAAATTATATTTTAATATCATCGGCTCCCAAGATTAATATATGTAAACTTATTATTATTATATGCCAATATGAATTTTGTAATTATATAATTTGAGTATGAAATATTGGGCCAATTCATCTGATTTCTTTAAAAAAGATATAACTGAAATCTCTGTCTAAATAGTGGCCATCGAATAAACATATTTTTTAAAATTATGATTTGTAGAGCAAAATTGAAATAATCGATGTCATTTATTTTTTTTTCCATTCAACAACTATTATTTCAGAAGTATATTTGGTTAAGAGAAATTCCATGCTGTCTTTTATTTATTTTTATCCATGTTTATTTAGCTTGACGTTTTAATTTTTATAAAAATAGAATTTGATTATCGATTCCTGTGCTAGAGTTCCACAATTATTTAGACTTATGAATTTTCCAAAGCAAAAATCTATTTTAATATTTCTAGAATTTAAAGAAAAATTGAATGATGTCGGTCAAATTTTGATCCTATAAAATGTCACCACTTGTTAGTGAATTTAAGAAAAGTTAACTTCAAGAATCACAGAAACTGAATTCATTCAAAATTACGATTACCAGTACAGATTTTTATTAGAATTATTCTAAGAATACTAATTGAACATGAAGCATTCTAATTAACGAACAGAAAATTATCTGAAATAAATTAAAAGAATTTAAAGACCCAAATAAAAGACAATTAATTAACTTTTTAAAATAGGTATTAGAATAATAATATTATTAAATAAAATGTAGGGGAAGTAAAAAAAAACTATTGGTTTCACAAAACGTTAAAAAAAAAATGTTCTGAATAGCACTAATAGAAGTTCTAAGATCCGCAAAGAATTCTAAATTGTAATTTGTGGGATCTATTTAACGCATATCAAGCGCACGTGAATTAATTCAGTAGATAAACCTACCTGGAGATGCTTGCTTCTTGACAAATGCCATGTCTTCTCTTATAATTTAAGATGAATATGTGTGTATGCGTGTCTGTGTTTTGGCACTCAACAGACTAGACCTGTTGACATAGAACTATTTAATTTAACAAATTTTTACTTTGGACATTCGGAATGTACACTCTAAGCAGGGGGACAATTTTGAAATTTTATTTAAAGAAAATTAAGCTATATTCGGGCGTTTATCCGCAATAATTTCGGAAAATATTACAATGAGAAAAAATTTTTACATCATTTTAAAATAAAAAATAATGATATAAATTTTTAGGCGCATAAAGCTATTTCCAAATATAATTAATTAAAAAAATATTTAAAGCATATTTTCCATCAAGAATCTTAAGAAAATTGAATGGATATTAAATGCATCACGAATGATAATGCAAAAACAAGAATTCTTGGAAGACGCCAGACTTAATAATGAAAATTACAATTTTAGATTCATCTATTTTTTTTGGGGGGGGGGCTGCTAATCGAATTATTATCTATATCATTCCAAAAAACAATGAAATGATTAAAATAGTGAAATTAAATTTCTATCCTTAATACAATAATTATTGGTGTAGTATACATCAGGAAAGCAAGGGATATATTTACTTAATTTTGAAAAGTATTTGCAAAAAATTTAAATATGTATTTAAAATTTAGTTAATAGGGAAAAAACACAATTTTTTACATTAATTTGGGTTAAAAATTAAATTATATTGACGTAGAAATATATTAGCAAAATATATTTCTACTTTTTTTAAGAATTTTGAAGAGCTACCAAAAAAAAAAAAGAATGGAAAATGCATAGCAGAATTATGAAAATTGAAAATATTTTGTTTAAGAAATTATTATGATTACCATGCAAAAAGTATTTAATTAAAAAATTTAATTGCCATTAATCTTGGAGAATGTAATCGTTGTTTATATGGCTGTGGTAAATAAGTGACAAACTGTAATTAAAAAAAGAAAAATTCCGAGGAATTAGCTAACCGACTAGTAAAAAATAATTTCATAATGAAGAATTAAATTTTTGATCAGAAAATATAAATATGAAGAAATTGGAAAACAATGAAATTTTCAATTTCGCATTAATTTATTAATACAGAATCGTCGGTCTCTGTGGCTGCATTGTCTTCTGACTAAAAGAAAATTTATAAGAAGTTCGTTGCTTGATCCGCTTTTGCTACCAATTTACCTAGTCTAAAAAAATCAACAAAAGTAAAAGGACTTAACAAAGCCTTAATTTCGATTTTCAGCCTCAAAAAATAAGCGAAAACAAGAGATTATCAGTAAAATCCGGTCACGACCTTTTCAGCTTAAACACAAAACCAGAACTATTATTCCCAGTTCCCCACTGACCTCAATAACCGGCCTGCCCAAAAATTAACCTTTGACTCTGGATTGCTATATCGTGGGTGAAAAAAAATATCTCCCCAACCACACCTAATTATATTTTCACTAGAGATATTTTTATCAATCTTTCGAAAACATGTGCTATTATTGTAAGCGCCTACGGTCACCTTCCCCATTTGACCAAATATTTTAAGTATTTGACCCCTTTGTGGTTTATAAACATCTATTTATAGTTATCCGGTGCCTTCATAAACACTTATATTATTTCTGTCTACGATACATCTATCTGTGACTAATGTTTATTAGTGTTCGTAGATGTAATATGCATATAAGGTTTTAGTTTTGCAAGTAAAATGAACATTTAAAATTGCAACCTAGCTCTTTGCAGTGAAGAGAATTAGCAGAGTTTTGTTTACTCGGTTACAGCGACTTAATACAGATGAGATGAATAGATTAAAGAAATGACCTATGCATATTAATAAATAGTTAGGTTCATGATAATGTATTAAATTAGTACAGAATCGGAACACTGTTTTCCCATGCAGTGTTACTGAATAACGCTGTTTTGTTTTATAGCCGTTTGTGTATTTTCGTTTCTCTAAGTATTTATAGCATGACCATATGACTCATTTTTGTACATTGTTTTTGGTTATTGAAGGTTTAAAAAACCTTTTTTTTCTACTCCTGATTTACTGTATTTTATTGTAAATAAGTTTTTTAAAAACCTTGAGAAATCTTATCGTGTTTTTTTAACGTCGTATAATCTTCATAACAGAATTCTATCTTAGAATGCTAAATTTGCTTTTTAATTTAAAAAAATTTAACTTTAGTTGTTGTTGTTTTCATAATTTTCATATAGAATTATAGTTTATTTATTGCTTTCGCAACATTTTTCTACTATAGCAAGGTTTGTTTTTAAAAAGTTATGTTACAGTGAATAGCAGAATAAATAAAGAAAGAAAAATCTTAAAAGAACAAACTAGATTTCATTATCTATACGTTCGATTTATTATCTCTATATCTATCTATACTCTCGATTAAATTATCATAGATTAATAAAATATATAACCATGATTATTATATTTTCTTATGTTTCAATATTCATCAAATAATTTTAAAGCATTATAAGAATGTCTTAGTAGAACTCTTCTTACTTAATTTTCTACTTCATGCTCCGAAGACTTGTTTTACAATTCTATTAGATTCTTTGTTTATCTATTAATATAAATTTTCTTTTAAATGCTCCTAAAACAATATAAAAAACTGATCCTTTTAGAAGATGTTTGTTTTTTAAAGACTTCATGGCTAACCACGAATTTAAATTTTTAATATCGCTTAAAATACATATTTTTAAAATTTCAAATTAGATTGCACAAAATAGATCGTAATCATTTTCAAGACGAAAAAAAATTATTTGACAAAAATTTAATAACAAATAATTTAATGATAAGGAAATTAAATTCTTGATAAATAAAACTAAAACTTACCTTACAAAGTAATAAATGATTATGAAGTTTAATGAAAAATAAATAATAATGAATTGTAGTTTGCAAAATAGTGAGTAATAGTTAGATAATCATATACTGTTAACAGTAATATAAATATAGATTACACTATTAAAAAAACACTCTATTTGAATAGAAAAGGCAAAAAAAATATCATCACTAAATATCATTAAATTTCCACAAAACAAATATCAAAAAGTAGTTATTTCAACCTTGTTTAGAAAATCACCTCATTCATAAGCATAAAGAATAACTTATTTTTCTTTTACATGCCAAAATAATATGATACCGAAGAAACAAAGACATATAAACAATGCTAATGATACAACAGAAATAGAACGGAAAAATGTTTACTAAATAAAAAAAATTAAAATAATATTTTTCAATCTTTTATGGAAACATTTTCAATCGTTCTATAAATAAAGAAAACAGCTGCACTCATTTCGCACCATTCTCAATGTCAAACTTTAAACAAAGGTCGCCATTTTCACGACAAACGGTAGAAAGCAATTGTCGAATTATTGAAAAAACGTGTAGCGAAATTGTAACGACACTGAAAATAAAAGCATCTATAATCTGGTGTCGTGAAATCCGTGAGATTCGCTGACTTGCTGATAAAATCCTTTCGGCTGACAAAAGCTCATTTTCTTTTTATAGCTTCCTTTTGTCTGACCAGTTGAAAGTTTTCGAGTTCCACAGAGATGTTTGTGACCTTATAACGATGTCAGGTTCAGATTATAACCCATCGGCAACTAAAATACAGTGTAAGAATAGGAACATCTGATTTTTTTTATATCGTTTGGCAGAAACGAGCTTCTATTTTAAACTTATTTGATTCAAAAGGTATTAAGAATCTATCAATAAATGATGATTCTTTTATTGAGTTAACCTAAGTAAGTACATTTTAGGAATCTATTTAAAGACATCATTTCGCAAACATATTTTACTGGATCGGATTATCAATTTGATTATCGCTTGATAAAAAGTTATTTCTTTGTTTCGGATGGTTATTTTGCTTCTGTTTGATTCGAAATTTAAATATGTTTCCTTAAATAGAAAAAATATATTTCAAAGAGGATAAATTCACATTGTCCAAAAAGAATGAGGAATAAAGAAGAAAACAAGAATGCGAGCCTACCAAATATACTAAAATATCAATAAATTTTCTTGAAATGCAAATGTAGGAATAGATGAATTTTCTATGATGGCATAACTAAGAAATCAAGAAAATTTGGATTTACTTCATTTTTGTGATATATTTGCTTGTATTTTCCAATGCACATTCTGAAAATGACAAGTTCTATACAATTTTAATTTTTTAAAAAAGCATTTCACCGATTTTTAGATTTTTTATAAATAATTTATTCGCTAAAATAATCAATTGAAAAACGATATTTATGGTGATAATTTCAAAATGTTTTATGAGTGATTACACCCATTAAAAACCACGAAAAATGGTGCTAGGAATTTTATATAATTTAATCAGAGTAAATATCATAGCAAAGATCTTGCATTCAAATTTTGAACTAATTATTAAATTGAAAATTTTAATTTTAATTTAACAGTGATTTTTAAAATAAAATTTAAATTTAACTTGCAATTTGCAAAAAGGACAAATTCGAAAGAAATTTATATAGTATTCTTAGAATAAAGACAAATTGACAAATAGAATAGTAACAAACAAAAAAAAATGCTAAAATTGTAACTTTCAAAAACTATTCGAAACAATTAGCCGACCGACTGTCACTAACTACCAAACTGTACGAGTTGCTTACAGAAAACTGGAGATGCTAAGATTATAGATACATTGAAATAAATTTTTTGGAAAAATAATTTTAACATCAAAATGTGTAATCCAGATTGTCAAATAACTTCAAGTGACCTGAATACGAATGTTATTTTACAATACAATTTTTTTAGTCAGCAATATTATAAAAAGATGCATCAAGGCAGTGATGATAATAAGGCTAAATGTGAATGAATAATTATCTTTTTTTTTTATCATGCGAGAACATGATGCTGTTTCCTTTAGGAGGTTTTGAGTAATTAAAATTCGAAATCGCATAGGGAATGATTATAGCTTTAATAGCAATATTCCTCAACATACCTTTTAATAGCACATACTTTTACCTGCTTTTATCAGTATTGCATTATTATTATGTATGCTTCTTTGAGAGCAGATATGTTTAAAAGTTGACCTGCTTTTACCAGTAAAGCATTTTCAAACTGGTTTAAACTAGTTATTGATTTAAATTAATTAAGGCTTCAATGACGTAAAAAATAATGTTATTACTTGATAACTTGACATTTGAGATCGTAAATTTCATTTTTTTAAATAATTATTTTCTTTTAATTTGAACTCGCTGATAATAATGCGAATAAATAATTTTAAAAAAAGTATTCATGAAAAAGATAATTATAAAACTATCTTTAGTGTCTCCAATAATTTTTACATTTTTATTAGTTTAAAATTAAGCTGAATTTTGAAGTTTTTCTGCAATAATATCCGAGAATATTCTCGCACAAAAACCAATTTCACATTCTTTAAAAATTAAAAAAAAATGTTTTTTAATAATATCAATTTAATAATTATACGAAAACGTTCCCTAGTATATGGCAATTTTTTAAACATATTTATTTGACTAGATTCCAGCCATTAATTATATTGTTGTCCCGAAGTTCAAACTGTTTTCAGTGTTTCATTAAATATTTAATCTTAGAAATTTTTTTCCGTTAGTGAAAATTAGTTGCCTTTGATGATCATTTGATTCGCCAGAGATATTAGATATATTTAATTTCCGTCGAATTGTTTATATACTACTACATTTCCATGATTCCGTCAAGTTATATAGACGCGCCATTTTAACTATTTTTCATATTTCATTTTTTTATTCATGTTGTTAACTACACACATATTAATTAGAATCCTCCTTTTTCAATCTTTACAGATAACGAATTCGAATATGTACATGTGTGTATATGTACTTGAAACTAAATATAATCAATATATCTGGACGATCTAGCCGGTTAACTACCGAGTAGTTATCAAAAGAAAATTAATCAACTTATTTGTAAAATAAACGCTGATTTTCAAATTAAAAGAGTCTAAAAATCTTATTCTTTACAATTACAGTGGCTATTTACAAAGGTAATTTATTCTTTTTTGTATCTCAACAGTTTGTATTAGAGTGTGTTTGGCTTATTAATTCAAATTCTTGAAAAGAAATAAAGCTTTTATACCTCAAAACCGAATTGGAATTTTCTGGTATTTGATGCGTCATCTCAATAGGAAAAAATATTTTTATTTCCAAAATTTTGAATATTAAAATTGGAAACAACAGTAAAAAAAATTTTAATTAAAGTGCTTGAATCCACAAATTTTTTTCCAGGGAAAATAGGGAAAAAATATTTTTATTTCCAAAATTTTGAATATTAAAATTGGAAACAACAGTAAATTTTTTTAAAATTAAAGTGCTTGAATCCACAATTTTTTTCCATAGCTTTTATTTTATAAAATTACTGATTAACTGATAAGCATTCTTATTTTATCTCGGGAATTTTATATTGATTGTTTACGTACATTTGCATAAATATGAGAGAGTCTACTGTTAAATGCATTTTAAATCTTAAAGTGTATTATTGAATGACAATTTTTCTCACAGTAAAATAATAAAATCGAATTACAATAAATTCTTTTCTTGTTTTACAAGTTTGGAACCTTATTAGTTTTATTTTTCACATTTTTAACTCAAACGATTAAATTTTTTCTATATTTTATAGTTATTTCCTCTAAAATCATATTAATAAATTCTTATACGTTTTTAAAATAATAAAATACAAAATCACGAATTAATATCAATTGTATAACTTTTTAAAAGGAACACTGAAGAAAATTTGGAATGAAATCTTATTGGAAAACTGATTTTAAAACATACTTCATTGGTAAGGATGATTGCCCGGATATACAAAGTTTAGAAAAGAAATGACATTCCAGGTACCCATTAACAATTTTTATTGTTTATAGAACTTCACAACAGCTTTGCAAAAACTGGTACAGAAACTAGGAAAGCTAGTTTTTCCCCTTATACCATTAAAGTAAAATGTTGAGAACCTCATTGGATATAATTATTATTCAAAAGGAAATATGAACTGTTGTACAATGATAAAACAATGTGTTCACACGTTTTTTATCCTTCCTTTCTTTTTTGCCTTCTGCTATTGTTCGCATGGAAATCATATTGTCAAGGATATTCGGCAAAGAAATAGAATGGTGGTTATTTCTGACTGTATTTTGTTATTACTGAATCTCAACATTCATGATAGTATATGTTTAACTTTTAATTGTATTTTATAAGATTTTCCTTTGGAACTTATTTCGTAGGCTAATCAAGACAGATTTTTAAATTTATTTAGAAATGAAGATCATCCTAACTGGTGCTATTTTGTGTCACCCAAATGTAACGATATAGGGATATTTGCAGAGCAATAGATGTAGGAGTATTTCTTTCCTTTTTCACGGCCATTACCGTAATACGTTTTTGGATCAGATATAACTAGATAATGCATGATCATTATCAATGATATCTTTGTAGAATAGATTCAATTATACCAATTACTGCATATGGCGTAACAGCCATTTGCTTCTCTGACTATTTGAGTTATACTACAGAAAGTTAATAGATTTATTCTTGAACTGAAGCAATGTAATGGTTTTTTTAATAAAATAATTTTTATCGTTTGGCATATTATGTGAGAATTATAATACACGTATTGAAAAAATAATTGAAAACGATTTACTGCACAAATCATTTTCAATTACTTTAGTGATTACATTTTTGTTTGTAGATGATGATTAAGAAGAATTTGTTTTCAAAACTTTAAATAGAATTTTAAACAAAAATGAATCATTATGTCAACGTTCTTCTTAATTAAAACATACTATTGCCCAAAAAATTAGCCAAATTTTATGTTACAAAAATGATTTACAACAATACCAATTTTATTTACATATAATTAAAAAAATTTAATAAACTTTTTACTATATTTTGCAACAATGCAGATTTTAGCGTTATTTTTAAATTAAAATTTTAATGTTATTTTTCAGTAATGTTGGTGTATAATATTGCCTCGAAATACTTTTTTAGACCACTTTAAACTTATAAAAGAGCTAAGAACTTCAATGATTCCATTTTTTTGGTTAGAATTCATTTTCTTAAATTTTATAATTTTTTAAGTATACTTAAATTTTTATTTTTTGTTTAACTCTTTAGTTTTACGTCGTTTCTGTTATTGAATTTACACTCAAGTGCGTTACGACAACATTAAATGAATTTTTAACATTATCTATTCTTAACATTATTGTGTTAAAATGTTTTGGACTACAAGTTCGAATCCCTTTTATTATTTTTTTAATCTACTTATTTAGTAAAATGGATGTTCAAGAAAAATATTCTAATAATTATTGTTTTTCTTTTCATTTATTAATTTGTTTTATGTTATTTATTGATCCGTTTTTATTTATTATTTATTTATTCCTTTTTTTATTTTTTTAATCTACTTATTTAGTAAAATGGATGTTCTAGAAAATGTTCTAATAATTATTGTTTTTCTTTTCATTTATCAATTCGTTTTATGTTATTTATTCGTTTTAATTAAATGTTTAATATTAGAAAATATTTGCTAATTCTTTTTCTAATATAAGCAGTTGAGTTATAATTTGAAGAAATATCTTTTGAATATTTGAAGAAATGTCATCCTGAAAACAGTTGCTATAGAAATATATTTTTTATGGGTGCACACAACTGAAAATCAAAGGATTGCATGCTCAATGAAAATAAACTAGAATGAGACTAATTTTAGAAAGAAAGTAGCCATTTTTATTGAATGTAAAGTAAAAACAAAGCCTATCGATATAAGAAGATTGCGTGTCGGAAACAAAACAATGTTTCGTTCGAAAGATTCTTCACAATAAACAGCTGCAGTCAGGAATTACTGAACCAAGGAGCTAAAACTACATAACGCACGCCTGTAAGTCTAAAATTACTTGCGCGTTTTCATAACAGGAAGATTTCAACGTAATTTCTTCCATTGGGAAATATTTCCTGCTCTTTTGTTTTAATTGTTTGAAACAAAGAACAATTCATAAACAGTATTTCCGTTGTTTGCTTGTATTTCAGATGAAAGGAAAAGCAGACAGAAATTAATTCTTAATTCTTTAGATAACTGTAACTGTATTTCTAACGAAGAAAATATAACTACTTAGGGAAATCATGAACCCATTGTCTGTGATCAAGATGTTTCACGTAAAAGAGAAACGGTTCGTTTAAATGAAAAAGTTTCTGCAATATAAACAAATACTCTTTCCTGAATCTTTTGAATCAACTCATCGTAGCTTTTCTGGTTTATGTCTAGGACAAAAAAATTATAATTATAGAGCAATTAATAAATGCAGGATTGTCAAATTAGAAATATAACATAAATCTAGCATTAATCCTCTAGAAAGCAATTCCTTTGTTTAAACTGGGTTTATTGCTTTACGTTTGTTTCAAGGGAAAAAAAAACAATGAAAAAGAATTGCATGTAGACATGGAAAAGTAGGATAACGTAAAAAGGATAAAGTCAGTTGCACCATTTCCATTAGTTAAAATCAGAGAAAGGACTGTTTGAATTACAATTAATAATGGTTTACTAGAGCGGTTGGTAGACATTTAATTAAAAAGGCTTAACTTTGAGAATTGCATATTTTGTTTGCAAAGAAAGAAAAATGCTATATGGATTGTTCTTTTTTTATCAGAATTCAAATCCTTTCATTCAGTTCTAAGCTTCTCTTATAATTCGTAGAAATCATCTGTTTAAAGAAAAATATCGTCTGCTTTTTAAATGACTGAATATCACTTACAAGAACAAAATTTAAGTTATTGATGAATCCAGATAAAATCTAAATTATTGACAAGTTTGAATCTATAGCTTCAAAATAAGGATTGTTATTTTTGAAAAGTAATTTTTTTAACTCAGCGTCCAATGCTGATACAGTATACATCTTTTTATTCGAGTTTACATAAAACTGTACCCATATTTTCCGTGTCGAAACATGGGTTGTTCCAATGGTACAGAATTTGTGTTATATGGTTAATGAATAGAAACTTTCAGTATATTTTAAGAGAAAATTGTATCCAATTTAAATTTATAATCATTCCAAAAAATGAGGGTTAGTTACGAATTTACTTTTGTAACATTTATCTCACTGAATGGGTTTAAAAAAAAATCTCGATATAGATATTAAATCTATGTACCAAATTTTATCCTTATACATAAAAAAAACCTTAATACTGTTAATAACCTTTTAGCCTTATATACGGGCGCAAGCAAAAATTCTCCATCGAAATTTGGCGGAATTCTACATTATTTGACGATTTTTCGCTTAAACATTGCCCTAAAAATTCGGGTGAAATTCTACATTATTTGGCAATTTTTCGCTTGCGCCCGGCTAAAGGGAAAGTACTTTTGTATTTGAATAGCCGCACAGACAAATTTCCTTCGAATAGAATTAAGTCAAAATTTGACAGAAATGTACAAATTTAGTGTATATATTATATCAAATTTCACCCATTTAGCTTAAAGATCTTTTTGTTACTGGACAGGTTTGTCAATGGACAGATAGACATTTTTCAAAAAATTTGTTTTTGGAACTCGGGAATTATTTGCCAAAATCTCAGTTCGAATTTTTTGAAGAATGTCTATCTGTCCATTGACAAACCTGTCCAGTAACAAAAAGATCT
>JAOUZG010026507.1:1542594-1557859 GCA_026289955.1 Argiope argentata | reverse complement strand
AAAAAAAAAACAATTTCTGCTTTTAAGCGAGAAATGTCAGCCTTCATCATGGCACAGACGTAGATCGTCTTACTCGTGATTTGAGCGTTCTGGGTTCGAGTCCTGGTCAGGGCATGGTTGTTCTGTGTGCCATCTTTGAGTTATGTCTCCCCCCCTGTAAAAAGGTGTTGTGCAAGCAAATGTGTGTGTGTGTCATCCTCATATGAGCTAGAAGTAAGACTTCTGCCCTCAGGTGCTTATAGGTCCATGCCCTCAGAAGCTACTGCACCCTTCTTCCGTTGTAATGCGGACACGTCCTCCTCCTCCTCCTCATGCTATTATGTAGACTTTAACCCATTCTACTCATTGTACCACATCACTCTCTAACATCATCATCATCAAGCGAAATGTCAAACCAAAAATAATTTTTGGTTTTCATATCTTATTCTTCATGTCTGTCTGTCTTTAAAGTTCATAAATATTATCTATATTATTTTCAACAACGAGTATAGATGTTGCCAAAGTGAAAAACCACTTCTAATCCCGATATCATATTACCTAAATCTCTCCCCCCCCTCTCTCCGCTAATTACTTGGTATGATACAAATTTTATACATTTCAAGAATAAGTAATAGATACTGCAGTGAAAGAAGAAAATATTTCATTTCTGTTGAAAAATGCAGTTCGTTCCTGTACGAAATAGGAAACTAAACCCCTTAATAAAAGATAAATCATATCACGAACTCTCTGACCCGCCTCGAAGGCGCACGGATTTAAACTCTAAAACCGAATGACCGAACCGCCGCAACAGCAACACTGCCTAGAACAATGGTTGAGATCAAAAGACCATCACAGGTCACGGCACAGCCATTCCCGTAGGAAGAACGTCCCGTCATTGATCGGAGGAGCCAGATACACACTTGTTCGTGTATCGAGAAACAACCATCATGCCGGAAGTCTCTCATCCTCATTTCGACCCTCCCTCGAGGGTTTAATAAACGATAAGAAAATTTTTCTAATTTCCATATTTGAATGCGTTATGAATGTAATATACGAGTATATTATATTTGAAGAATTAATTTATTTAAATGCATTATGAACATACGAAATCTGAGAGGAAAAGAAAAAGGCTTTAAAGATGAAAAAAATACTGTTGTTGTTACATATGGCATTTGCCATGGACAAGCCCCTCTAATACATCAGCAGATTTTAAGCCGGAGATATATGTCTCTTGTTTTACAAGTAGCGCCATCTAGGGTCAAGAGTACGACTTAGCTACACACACGTCACAACCCCTTTTAGGGGGCGGACTTCATTCATGCATATCCATTCATTCATCTCAAATCGTAACTTAGGCCTGGAACAGAGAACGATCACCTCTGATCTAGTATCCCCAGTGATATTACTCTAGATATGGAGGACTTTGCGACCACGACAGATTTAACGAGCGCCAACCACCTCGCACGCAGGGAATCTTTTGGCCGGTGAACTTCGAACTCGTAATCTAAGGAGTACGAGTCCAATGCTCTACCAACCAAGCTAATCAGGGGACGTAAATTTGGTGCAATATTGTATTTCATTCTGTAAAATAATGTTATTATGAATCAATATATATTTACCGAAACCTGTTTTTGTGTATCAGTCCCAAAAATTGTGGCAAAACTGTATTGAAATACCATCGTTGGATGGGACATACCCAATGAACGTATTTTATCACAGACTTTAAAAGAAACAATTCGCTTCCTTGTGTAACCATCTTCTACAATAGAGTTTCATTCTTTAATTTTGAAAGGCAATTAGATTAGATGAAACAATGTCTCATAATAGCATTTCTCCTGTATGAAAAAAAAATCACTTTCACAAATTCTTTGCAGGTTGAAACAAAACTACCGCATACGTCATTCCGAACTTTATCCATTAGTTGCTCTGGCAGAAACAGATAATTAGCGATCAACACTAATTACCAGAGAACTTTATGAACTTTCCATCTTTATAATTAGAGGAAGATCAGCCTGAGGAAATGGCACTTATTTTTAAAGTTTTTCCCCCTTATTTATAGAGAGGGGAGAATTGACGGCGTCCAGAAATACAGTAGGCGCATTGTTTCTTCTATGAGGAACAAAGGTTAAATCGCTTCGAATCAACGTGGGCGATTGATCGCAATCGGGATTGTCTGACCTCAAGTGAAAACGAGCGGAGAAGCGAATCACTCTAGTGTGAAAAACATTGTTCAGAGCGAAGCGTCACAGCGGTTGCTCTAACACATTGTGAGACAGTGTTTTTTTATCGGTATTATCAAGCGGAAAATTCAGCGAAAGGATAAACGAATATATACATTTTTGTCCAAAAAGTTTATCGCTGAGTCTCGATGCATAAAATGGGAATTGAGTTCATCTGTAAGGAACTGAGGAAGTTTTGTTATTCAAAAATTTCAAAATTATGAAAAATTTGCCATTAAGGAGTCTGTATGGTCTTCATTTATTTACTCAATGCCTTAGAAGTTTGTATATTCCTTATTAGTCATTTGTATAATAATTAGATTCATGAACTCATCATTCTTTATTAAAATTCTTTTTTATCATGTGAGAACAGGATTTTGTTTTGGTTGGGAGGTTTTGGTGTCTCCGAAATATGAAGCTAAGAAATATCCGTTTTTTAATTGGTAGATAGCGAGTAACCTGACCCATAACATTTGGAGGTTTGTTTTGCCAGTATCGTTTGAAATATTTAATTAAACTTATTATCAATTGCTTTTTGTTTGTCGTTTCTATGAAATGACGTCATCTTTAAGTTTGTTTACGATTTCTTACTTTTAAATAATTAATCTCACCCTCAGAAGATTATCGTTTTTAAAAATTCTCTTTCAGTTTTAACGGTTGCAGTTTCTTTAAAACGCGACTTATATTTATTCTTTATTGATATTATCAGCGCATTCTTGCTAATTGTATTTCTCAAAATACTGTAAACATTAGAATATAATTTTAATATCAATCTGCATTACGTTCATTGGATTTTACCACATATACAATAGTTTCCAGTAATAATGAACTTTTCGTCGAAATTATTGGGCTTTCTTTATCTTAAAATCGGTCGAGACCCATAATTTGTTTCCCAGCTTGAAAAATTAAAAATGAAATCTGAAAAAAAAATTATCATTAGAGAGATAGAGAGTAGTCACGTAATTTTTTCAAACCGGTTTAAACATTCCAATCACTTAAAAATAATTATGTTCTCATATGATAGCTTGAGATTTGCGACGGTAGATTTCCTTTTCTTCTTCTTTTTTTTATTCTCTGGTATGCAAAGAATACAAACAGAAAATTTTGTAATAGTCAAAAAATCGAATTTGAGATTTTGGTGGAACTCCACGTATCAGATATCTTTGAGTATGAAAAACGCGTTTTTCGAGCACAATGACTGAACACACCCACATACGCACACTTTCAACTGGACAGGTGAAATTTGACATGCGGCCTTTACGCCAACTTTGTATTATATTTCTATCAAATGTTGAACGAAATCACAGGAAGTCTCTCTGTCTGTCTGTCTTGGAGGAGATAATCATAAAATGTGAATATCTGGTCCGAGACAATTTAGTACACAAATTTAGTGTCTAAAATATAGATATGTTTCTAGTTTTAAGCAAAATTTGATGACTGATTTGCACTGCTTGTTGGTCTTTATTTTTGCTTGAATATAAAGCCGAAAGCTCGATAATACAACTATTTTTTTAAAAAAGGAAATTTGATATGTGATCTTGTTATTAAAATAATAAATTTGAGTCAAATTTTATATTGAATCGATAGAATAACAGACGTCAAAATGCATACGCTGTTTTCTACACAGAAACAGAAGCATGAAGTACCTATGTGAGTTACTTTAAATATAAAAAGTGGATCATTTGTGAAGTTCATAGCTTCTCCCAAGGGTCACAGTTTAATGTGGGTGTGTGGGGGAGGGGAGCGGAGGGAAAAGAGAATGTCATTTTTATAAGAGAATATGAAATAAAGTTTCAGGACCCCCGGTTTATTGCTGAATTTTTACTGCCATAACATTATTTTATTGTTGCATAGTTGTTAAATTAATAATATGTATTGTGAAACTACACATGACTTTTACCATGCTTCATAAGGCATGTATAGTGAAAAAATCACTCAAAACCGCTTTAACGGTTTGATCGTTGAGTTTAATGCTATGAAACTTGGCACATTGCTACTTCTTGAGTAGCAGGTTCTCATAAGAAAGAGTCTTTAAACATTTTAATAACTAAAAATTAGTCAAAATGTTTACATATTCGTAATAATCAATCTCAGATAAGTACTATCGTGCAAGATCTCTTTTAAATTTAAAACACTCTTTAAAATTCAATAAAAAAGCTTTTCAATGATACGATTTTTATTCCCGTAACATTCGGCATTAATTTAAACAATTTTAAAAAAAGGTATTTTAAGTATATTTTACAGAAATACCTTTAGTTATGGACATACTTGCCTCGAAGGCAATTAAATAGATATTTTTTGCTTTTATAATTAACTAAATTGGAAAAAATGAAATAGAGACGAATCAAACATAAAATACATCACACATGCAATAATGTTTCGAACTGGTGGCTTATATTTCTTTCATTTTTGTATTAATAAGCATATAAACTAATGCAGACATAACAGAGTTACACAATTTGTTAAGAATTCCAATTTTAACTTTTAATGGCTCCTCTTAAAATGCCCTAGTTTAAAAAATGTAATCTACGATCACAAATTTCAAGTTATCATATGAGAACATTATAATTTTTTTAAGTCATTATGTGTCTTCATCAATAAGTCACTTACAGATAGACTTATCTATCTGTCTATCCTTAAACTTCCATTTTCAATGTTCCTATCTGACAAAGTTTTGGACTCGACCGATTTTGAGAGAAAATAACAGTTATGATATCATAGTTCTAAGTCAACCTTTTAAAAACCCATTTGTTGTGAAGAAGCATATGTAATAATAAAACAATACTAGTGAAAACAGGCAAAACTTTTAAAAAAGCATCTGATTTCAAAGAAGCATACATAATAATGATGCACTGCTGGTAAAAGCAGATAAAATAATTTTTCAACCGATAATTTCCGGTGGCCCATAATCTTTAGTTTTTGTCTGTTCGGAGACATCAAAACCTCCTTACTAAAACAACACCATGTTCTCACATGATAATAAAGTTATGTGAATGTATTCTCTTAAATTAAATCGCTCTCGATTAAAAGCTTAAATAAAATAATAATTTCACATAATTTAAGAAAGATGGAGACCAAACTTTTAATAACAATAAACTTAAAAGTTTTTTTTGTTGCAATTTTTGCCAAGTTCATTAACACTTTGACTACTAATTTTTTTTTAAAATATTTTTTCCTTCATTTTCTCATAAGTGAAGAGAATAAACTCTAAATAAAATAAATTTGTCCAAAATTTCTTTTTTCAAGTTATTTTTTTAGTCGGAGATCGAGTTTTGATTGCAAAATTACAACAAAAAAATATTATTTTTATTAAGAGCTATATAAACTTGTTTTAAAAAGTTAGCTAAGTATGTTTCCCATTAGTATCCAAACGGCTAAATCAACAAATGGTTACTTTCAGACATTATTTGAAATAAGTAGATCGGAGTTGATTAGATCTAAAAAATGGGTCATCTAACTCAAATTCATATCTAAACATTTCTATTAAATTAAGGATGGCCCACCTTAAAAAAGTGGTATTTGTATTCTAAATTTTATCTAGCGCAAATAAACTTCAAAACAATAATATTTGACTGTTTTATTTTCTATTTCATAAACATCCTATAGGTTTTTAAACAATTCAGAAATCTCATTAGTGCGTACGAGGGAAAAAATATTTATAATAATACCTTTAAGTATTAATATCATAGTTTCAGAAAGTGACGATTCGACCAATACAATCATTGTCTTTCTTTTTCTTTTCTTTCTTTCATTCTTTTTTTTGTTGTTGTTGAACTATAGTCAACAACTTTTTGCATTCGTCTTTTTCGTGCCTTTTTTCTCCTTTCTTTCTTTTCCTTCCTTTTTTTCTCCCCTTTGTATCTTAACTCTAACCGTTAACTTCATCTATTTGGCACTGATATGCTATTTTAGGATTCTCGAAACAACAAATTTTCTGTAATTCATCAAAATATTGACAAATGCATTAGCTATTCATCTGTAGGACCTATTACTACATAACCCATCATTATTTACCATCTGTTTTGCGAAAAGCCATCACCGGCTCGGTAATATTTAGTTCACAAAATTCCTCATTTTGATTATTTCTTTTTTTTTCCTTTAAAAGTACAGGGTTGCATTGATATGTGTAAATAATTTATTTTTGTAGCGTGTTCTCTTACCATCTTTATTTTACCCGTACGTGTATGCTTTTTATTTTCATCGTCAACGTTTCGTCAAGCTATAACATGTTACTCTTTTAATGTCATAAGGACATTTTAGCTTTTTAATATTAAAATAAGTTTATGCTTTTATAAGGTGAATTCTATAAAGGATGTAAGGTTCTCGTTTATTTGTAATTTTATTTTTCCAGTATTTATTGATGCTGAGTGGCAACATCAGTATTGTTATGATTGAGTTCGCTACTTATGTTCGATAACGCACGATAAATGTTATAATCTTGAATACTAATTAAATGTTTATTTTTCTAATGCGCCTTTTTCTACTTAAAATAATCTACTAACTAAAACTCACCTGTTATAAGGATTATTAATTATAGCTCTATTTTTCTTGATTTATATATATGTGTGTTAAAGTCGAGCGATTAATCAATTATCTTTACTAATAATAACAATTGTTGTAGTTGTGCTTGCTAAAAAATAGTAGCAGAAAAAGGAAATTTTTTCGTTATCTTAAAATTTAAAAATACTTTTTTCAGTGATACGAATATGAGCTTCGTTCTAATTGTTTTTTTAATTGCGTCAATTTTTAATATAATGCCCTGTTGTTGACCTGCAGTTCAAACCATCTTCATTGTTAAATCAAAAATTTAATAGATTGATTTTTTCCCATTTTTAGAAATTAAAAAAGGAACCCGCTTAATATCTGTGCAGTCTATACGTGAAATAATTGTATGAAGTTGCAATATTGCAGCATTTATAAGAGAGAGGAATCGAATATTGTTTCATGTGAGAACATGATGTTGTTTTGGTTAGAAGGTTTTGATGTCTCCGAAATTTACGGGCAAGAAATATTTTTACCTGCTTTTATCAGTGTTGCATTGTTATTATGTTATGATTCTTTGAAAGCTGATGCGTTTTTAAAAAACTGACGAAGAACTATGACATCATAGTTGTTATTTCATCTCAAATAACAGTTGTTATTCATCTCATAGTTGTTATATCATCATCTCATAGCTCATAGTTGTTATTTCATCTCAAAGTCGAGCTCCAAAACTTTGTTTGCTGGCTAGAAAAATTGAAAATGAAAGTTTGAAAGCTGATGCGTATATATATATATATATATATATATATATATATATAATTCACACACACGCACACACACACAAGACAAAAATGTTTTAAAAAATTCAAGATATCTACTCTAATCAGACTCAACAGTTAATTTATAAATTTTTAGTAATAGAAATACATCTGCTAATAAAATGGTTATAATGAAATAATTATAGTTTATGTAAACTAAGTCAATAAATACTTATGAATTACGAGTTATAAATTTTTACATATATCCTCTGCCATGTGAATAATATTTAAGTAATATTCTTAATATTCCATCTTAAATATAAAGAATTGAGCTTCAATCAACTAAACCAATCATTACAGTCGTCCGATTTATGAATATTTTAATGTCACGATTCTATAAAAACGGGAGATTTTAGATTACATCATCGATCGTCTCAAAGAAGCCAATCATTTTCCAGGATTTCTCAAGAGTGATTGGCCTAGATTAAAATCGTTGATTTTTCTGAAAATGTCATTTTCGAAACTTAATAAATCGGTTAGATTTTTTTAAGTCGATACAGTATCAAAAAATATTTCACAGAATATGATTCCTTAAGACCTAAGGACTGTATAAGATTTAAACATATATTTTGAAGTATATTTATAAACCGAAAAAATAAGACATTATATTAACATCGTCTATATCCTTTAGAAAATAAAGCTAAAACTGAACTTTACAATGAATCCTTGAAATATTTGTTTAATAATTCTTTGAGATATTATAAATTATGAAAATTATTCTGTCGTACACTAAAACTCTCGCCGAATTCAATGCCGGACAACTCTGCTTTCAATTCTCATAATTTTTTTCAAAAAAATTACATACTTGGTTTAAGTAAAGAAATGTCTCTGAATTTATTACGGTTTGAACATTTCCATTTTAATTTAAAAGTGAATTCTACGAGTGCTGACAAAATATTAGAAGGAGATGCATCGTACAATGAACAGAATGGATTAAAGTCTACATAATACTAGGGCGATAATGACGTGTCCGCTTTACAACAGAAAGATGGGTGCAGTAGCTTCTGAGGGTATGGACCCCTGAGCAACTGAGGGCAGAAGTCTGACTTGTAACTCATATGAGGATGACACACACTCGCTTGCACAATCCCTTTTTACAGGAAGGCACAGGCACACACCTCACAGATAGTACACAGAAGAACAACCATGCCTTAAACGGGAATCGAACCCGGGACTCCCCAGATCACGAGGAAGACGCGCTACCTCTTTGCCAGGACGCCGGCTACGTAAGAGTATAAGAAAATTATATGACTATAAAAATTTCTGCTGAAAAATATATTATGAGACCAAGTTACATAAAATATTAATTGAACATTTTAGCGAATATTAAAACTGACAAACCGGCTGGTCGCCAAAGGCGGCTAGTATATTATAAAGAAGGTAAATATCTTTTTCTCCTCTGGGATTAACTGCCAAAAAATTAGTCAAACTTATAAACATGGATTGTTTTAAAAAATGTTAATATTTCCTAACTATTATCCGTTAATTCAATGCAAGAATATGCGAGAAAGTTTTGGGGAGACGACTCCAGTAAGTTTGTTATTTTAAATAATCCGTTTAGAAATATTATCAATAAAATATTCGAAGTAAGAAAAGAAAGTCAGTTGTTTTGAACCTATTCGTTAAGAAAAATAAACAATTCAAGATATGCAAGATAATAAAATAAACTGGAAAATAATAATAATGTGAAAACGCCTTCTAGTTTCGAATTCATTATTAACGAATAGAGTAAAGATAACAGCAAAGATGCCATCATTTTATTTTATAGAAGGCATCAGGAGTGATGGATGACAAACGAGATGCTAAATGTTAAAAGAGCTGCACCTACTTAACACTTATTATGAAGTAAAAAGAATACATCATAATTTGTCTTTCTAAGACAGCTCATTTTAAATGTGGTTTTTTAACTCATACATTTTTAATGGAACAGTTGTGAGGCCATTTTTTTCGTGAGAAAGAATTAAATTTTTGGGGTCAATAAAACCGCATTTAGATATATTAGATAATATTCTTTGCCACATCTATGACCACATCTAGATGCCAATGTAATTTTTTAAGAAAGTTTATTTTAATATGATGACGCTTATAAGCAGGTATAAAATATGTAAATTCAGCAAATATAAAAAAAGCTCAAAATGAAAAATAGTTCCTGTGAGTTGTACAAAATTTTACTCGCATTTAGTTCCTGGGTAGTAAAAGCTAAGTAAGAAAGAGGTTTGCCAAATTTTAATTGGATTTTTAATTAAAAAATCAAGCGAAACTTTTGCGTTTTATTGGAATAATTTGAAAACATATTAGAGCAAGAATATAGATTACTTCATTACTTTTAAATTAAGATAAATAAATAAACTTGAGTAATGGCAATCTGTATAATTTTTTTCTCTAATTTAAATAAAAATTTTTAAAAAAAATGTCAATATATATGACAATAATTTTTATTATTTTAGTTATTGCATTTATGATGATGAAGAGGGTTCTAATAATAAAGATATATGATTCAAACTTAAACTAGTATCATGTTACGGTGATTTATATTAGATGTTTAAATCTCTCTTAATTTGGCATCTTTTCAATTTGCGAATAATCACTGAAAATGTTTAGAAAAAATAATCATTTTATTCCATGAAATGTAATTCGAATCATTTTTTCATCAGTTGATACGCCATATTTAGTTAATAAAAACTGTTAATTAAAAAGTTTACATACTTAAATTATTAACTAACTTTTATTTAACTGTCACTTTTCATTATATTAATTACTGCATTTATTCTCACATACAATTCGATGAGGCTTTTAAAAATAAAAGGCAGACGATTATTTTGCTAAGAAGATTCAGCATTATGTAAAAACGAATTTACAAACATAAAATGGCATTTAATGTTTATAAGAATACATTTCCGAATAAATTTTCTTATTAAATTTTAACACTCCAATAAAAATGCACAAATTACGTTTATTTTGATACTTTTGATGCTGATCCAGTTTCTTTTATATTATCTTTTCCGTGAATTTCTTTTTCATTATTTTGCAGCTGACTAATTTTCAAAGACATGCGTGCGCATACAAATTGAAACATATTGTAAAATATTGCTTTGAAGATAAAGGATACCGAAAACGATTTTTTCTCTTGTTGCATTTTATATCAGTAAACATAATTTAATATTAAAAATAAAAATTAATTATAATTTTGTCGCGAATAACTTAGTCATGATGTATTCTTTCGCAAAAAATAAGTATTTCAGATTGCTTCAAATTATTTTATTATTAAAAAACCTTTGATTATTTGATAACGAAACGGTTTTAACTAACATGGCTCATTGAAGAAAAACGACTATTTGAGATTTATTTCCGTAATTTTTTAACTTTCTCACGAAGGAAGAAGTGGTTTTATATCTGTGTTCCATAAAATTTCCATTTTGAAACGTTAAAAAAAAAGACTTCTCGCTAAAAAAATCTCAAATTATATTAAAGTATCCGCCATTTTCAATAAAATTTGAGCTTTTCTCTATTTTTATTTGACAGAATATTGGTTTAGAAGCTAAATTGAAGACAAACGGTTTACCAAACAACACATTTAATCGTCTTCATAGCTCGAGGGCAAAGGTGCAAACAATTCGAGGCTTATAAAAATAGAAACGCGAAATTAAGGCAAAGCAAGAGAGAGACCCTTCTTAAATACTTCAGGTCATTGCTATTTGCGCAAATGACAAATTCTGCAACTATGGCGAAATAAAAGTGTTTTTCCAGTATAGAGAGGCACATTTTGGGTGTGACACCTTGACCTGTTTTTGAAGTATTCTGTGAGTTCTGGAAATCCGGTGCCTCTTATTATGGCTTAATTATCGTCACTGATACCTCCTTTTTGAAGGAGGGAAAGTTTTTCGTGGAAAGGACAATGTTTCTTCTTTGAATAGGAGAATAAAAAAGGGGGGAGTTCGTTTCAAAATTCCATCGCCAAAAAATGAAGGTTTTGGAAGATACTTTATTAGCCTTTTGAAGAAAGGAAAATATTTGCGAAGTTCTTTTTTTACTAAAATCTTTCGTTTTGGATGGATTTTATCGTTTTTAATATAAACAATTGCTAATATTTAAAAGATCAAACTAAAATTTAAATATGGGTCTGATAAATAAGTTCTAAATTTATGGGCAGCATTCAAAGAAATCAGTGGAAAACTCCAAAACTTTCTAGCTTTGTGCCTAATAAAGATATTACCCATGAAAACGTCTTGGCATCGGCATACAATAATCATAAAATAATATCAACCTTTGTTATAAAATTAGCATTTTTACTGAATCTATGGCAGGCTTTTGGCGATTCATACATGGCATACAGTTAAAAATATCTGAAAAACGAATTTGGGTTTTGCATTCCTATTTTTAATCGACTGAAACAAAACTTTGACACAAAACTACTCTTATAACCAAAAAAAATTCCTTTCTAAATTTATTAAATTTAAGTCATTGAGTTTTTTAAATTATCCCGTTTACATGTTTCTGAAATTACAACCATACAAACAATCACTTCTGATAAAATTTGACTCAGCCGGCATCCTGACGCAGAGGTATCGAGTCTCCCTCCTGATGAGGGCCTTCCGGTTTCAAGTTCCGGCAAAAGCTATGGTTGTTCTTCTGTGCTCTATCTTTAAGGCTTGTGGATGTGCTTCCCTGTAAAAGGTGGCTGTGCAAGCGATGAATGTGTGATGATGCTGTGCAAGTGATGAGTGTGTAGCTAAAGTCGAACTGTTGGCCCTAGTTGACGCTACTTTAAACAAGAGATGCTTATTTCGGCTTCAATTCGCTGATGCATCAGCGGGCTTGTCCATGGAAAGTACCATTAGTAACAATAATAAATTTGACTTAAAATTTGATAGGTTTCTACACTATAAGTATTAAATCAGTGTACCAATTTTTATCTGCCTAGCTTTCTTTCTTTTGGGATATCATATTCATTTGAAGAGATTTTGAAAAAAAAATTCGATAGAAACCTACAATTTTTCTTATAAAGACCGCATACTAAATTTCATCCGTACAGCTTAAAGTGTTTTAAAGTTATCTTTGCCCCGTACAGAGACAGACAGACAGCAGACATAATGGGAATAAAAAGAGTTTTTCGAACTCAGAGGGGTGTCAAATTGGAGATTCGACAAAATCTCGAATTCAAAGTTTTTGACGATTACAATACTCTCTCTATACTCCTTACATATAAGAGAAAGTGCAAGCAGATTTTTATAGAAATGATAGTTTGCTTCTGAAAAAATTATTAATTCACAGATGTCTTCTTTCCAATGTTTCTTACTATTTCGTTAGCTTAATGTCTCTGTCTAAGTAGAAAATATTAGCAACATTAATATTTACTTCTAAAATTCACCAAATTTGAATACACATAGTTCTGTTTTTATCGGTAAATAACAGCTTGGCAATAATATCGTCGATAAATAATTATAGTTTTTATGCGTAAATAACTGCTTGTAATCAAGAAATTCTATCAAGCAGGTAAATTTAAAGCATTCATAAATTCGATAGGCAAAATTTTAAAAAGTTACAACTTTTTTTCAATTTTTTTAAAAAGAAAATCTTATTAAATTTCAAATAACTCGAATGACAATTGATTATTTACTGAGATACCAAATTTAAAAAAAAGAAGAAACTAGTCTTCTACAGATTAAAAAGGTAAAAAATGCCAATTCGTTTTTGACCCACATTTATAACTGAGCCAAAGAAGATTTTACCTTTTATTCCTTATAAGCTGCGGAAAAACAGGAAAAGGGCGAAAATAGAGGTAATTTCAAAAACTGTATTTTGGAAACTTAAAATATTCGATACATTGTAAGATGTATATCAAAATGCAAATTAGTTGCCAATCATCTATTAATCTCAGATATTTTTAGGCAGAATTGTTATCTATAAATCATGTGATACGTGATCTGAAAATAATTCTCAGAAAAAAATGCAGAGGAAAGAAATTATTTCTATTTAAAATGGAGAAGAAGAATACTAACACTGTATAATATGCAGAAGCATGTAGACATTCTTTCTGTAACATATCTTGGCAATCCTTATGTCTTTGTTGTTGTTAATTATGGCACTTGCCTATGGACAAGCCCCTCTGATACTTATAAGCAAATTTTAAGCCGAAATGAGCGTCTCTTGTTTTTGAAGTAGCGCCAACTAGGGCCAAGAGAACAACTTAGCTACACACCCAACACAGTCGCTTGCACAGCCCCTTTTCACAGGGGGGATGCTCATTTCCAAATCTCACAGATAGCACACAAAAGAACAACCATGCCCGAATCGGGACTCAAACCCGGGACGCCCAGAACACGAGGAAGACGTGCTACCTCTGCGCCAGAAAGCAGATCCTTATCTATTTTATTTGAATATAACGGCTGATGCAATCAAGCCAGATGAAAAAAAAAAAGAGTCACGATTCAAATCTGAAATTTTATTCTGATACGATATTTTGGATTTATGGCTAAAAATAGTTTCTTTTTAATCAGCACACGCTTGAAATTAAAATAATATTTGTTTCCGTTTGCAATAAAACGTTTTTTGATATTGTGATAAAAGATATAATCATGATAAATAATAATGAAGATAAATATAAAATTGATAATCATGTACGATAATGTGGATTATATTCGACATAATTAAAGTGTAAGTTGCATGCTTTCTATTATTGACGAATTAAACATGATAGTCCTAGTGAAATAAAAACATTTTTTTTTTCATAGAAAGGGAAGAATGTTTGTAAAGTAAAATATATTGATTTAAATAGTATTTATGTATTATCAAATAAAATATTTTGGTTTTTTAGAATGCATCTAAAATAAATTGAGGTGATCTAAACAGTGTTTTATACATCATGCAATAAAAATATTTATTCTTGCTCATAAAACAAAGAAAATTTGTAATAAAATGAGATGGGTTAAATAGTATTTTATATATTATGCAACCAATAAATTTATTTTTATATCCTATTTATTTTCAAATATTTGTTTTATGTATTATACAATAAAATATTTTGATTTTTTTGCATTTAAAATAAAGAGTACACCTAAAATAAACTGAGGTGAATTAAATAGTTTTTTTTATACATTATGCAATAAAAACATTTATTCTTGCTCATAAAACAAGGAATATTAGTAATAAAATAAAATGTATTAAATAATATTTTATATATTATGCAATCAAAATGTTTATTTTTATATCATATTTATTGTTAAATATTTGTTTTCTGTATTATCTAATTAAATATTTTTATTTTATTACATGTAAAAAACAAAGAATATATCTAAAATAAACTGAGGTGAATTAAATAGTGTTTTATACATCATGCAATTAAAACATTTATTCTTGCTCATAAAACAAAGAAAATTAGGAATAAAATAAAATGAATTAAATAATATTTTATATATTATGCAATCAAAATATTTATTCTAAAGAATTCCGTAAAAGTATTAATACTTTAACGAATTTTAATAAAATGCTGTTTGTTCTATAAATTTCTAAATATAATATTTTAAGAGATAATTTTTAAATAATATCTGCAGGAAGTTTTTTTTAAATATCTGTAATAAATATCTATATTTCTTAAATTAAATATCTATAATAAATATCTTTTTTTCTTAAACTAAATATCTATATTTATACTATATACTATATTAAATATCTATATTTATACTATATACTATATTAAATATCTATATTTCTTAAACTAAATATCTATATTTATACTATATACTATATTAAATATCTATATTTCTTAAA
>JAOUZG010026507.1:1503709-1532185 GCA_026289955.1 Argiope argentata | reverse complement strand
TATATATATTCAATTACGCTGGTTTTTTATTGCATGCTTTTTTTCTATTTTGAACATGTTTTTAAAAATATTCAACAATATAATTTATTATTTATGCGAAACCCGTATCGTTTTTATATATGTCATTAATATTTCAAGCCGGCTTGCTGGCACAGAGGTAGCGGGTCTTCCTCGTGTTCTGGAGGTCCCGGGTTCGAGTCCCGGTTCGGGCATGGTTGTTCTTCTGTGTGCTATCTGTGAGATGTGTGAATGTGCCCCCCTGAAAAAAAGGGGTTGTGCAAGCGAATGTAGTGAGTGGGTAGCAAAGTCGTACTCTTGGACTTAGTTGGGGCTACTCAAATACAAGAGACGCTTCATTCGGCTTAATCTGCTGCTGGGTTCAGCTGCGGGCTTGTCCATGACAAGTGTCATTTGACACAACAACAACATACAACAACTAACATTTCATCTTGGCATTATTATTATTCATTTTTAATGATCAACATGTGAAAATGTGGCTTAATTTCCCATGTTGAAAGTATGCTTTTAATAATATTTTTAAAATTCCATTTTTTAACGATTAACGTTTCACTTCAGAATGAAATAATGGCTAAAATGCTTTAAAGTGCGCACATTTTAAAAAACTATTGCTGTTTCCTACGTTATAATTGGATGTACAGATGCTGACTGAAAATTAGAGAAATGATTATCACAATGGACAAAAAGATGCAATACTTCTAAAATTACTTATACGTCTATTTAAAATATTTTGTTGCTGAAGAAACTGAGACCAATTAAATAAAATATTTTATTAAAATTTTTAACAACCATTTATTTTGACTAATTAACTGGTCGCCAAAGGCGGCTAGTAATTAAACAAATTGTGTGTGTGTATTGGCACTCTCAACTGTTTGATCCTGAGCTACTAAATTTGATATAATATTCTTTGGGGGATTGGAATTTTCACTTCTGAGTGACTTTCTTGGAATCTTTTTATAAGCTAGATTTTGAAGTTTTCCGGGGATAATTTTCAAAAATTATATTGCGCACAAATTATTTTTTAACTCAAATTTTTCAAAGTTTTAAAACAAATTATTTTAATTATACCTTTTTTTAAAATATTGATGATTTTTTTAAAAATTGGGTTTATTCAAATAATTTTCCTTGTTTTGTCAGTTGTTTGTTACGATGAAAGACAAGATTACCTTGTTTTTAACGATGAAAGACAAGATTTTCTTTCATCGTTAAAAGCACAGGAAGAAGGATTCTGTTTAATATCGGTGCCCATTTACACGTAGAATATAAAAGTGAAGTAACAGTATTGATAAAGTTCATGAATCGGATAACTAAGCTTTAATAGCACTGTGATATCGCAGGAAATGGTTAAATTCAGAAGATTCATATACACAATGAATAGAACAAATGTAAGGGTATTAAAATAACTCCGTTGTTACGTATATTGCAACTTGATGCTTAAAATTACATTTTCGAAGGTATTATGAGCGTTAAAATCATTAAAGTGGGATTTAATGGAAAGTAAGCACGCGTAACAGCCAATGCCGCTATATATATGCGCCGATAATAGACATCTGATAAGAAGGATTACATAATTTGTCGCTATTAGTTATCTGTCCTTTTATTAACATTATTATGTTGTTGTTGTTGTTACTAATGGCACTTGCCATGGACCAGCCCGTTGATATATCAGCCGAAATAAGTGTCTCTTGTTTGAAATAATAACTTAATAAATAAGGTCTAAAATGTTAATATTCAATATGCAGAAAATTAATTTTAAAATAGCGGTACTTGACCTTCACTCAGAAATTGTTTATTGAACTTTCCATCTTTTTCCTTAAAACATTTTTATTCAGATGTATTTTTTCTCACTCAAACTTATTTGAGTAAATGGAGTTTGAATTTAATTCTGATGTTGTTGTTTCTAATGGCACTTGCTATGGACATGCTCGCTGATGCAATTTAAGCCGAATTAGTGTCTCTTGTTTGAAGTAGCTCCATCTAGGGTCAAGAGTACGACTTAGCTACACATTCGTCACATTCGCTTGGGGTGGGGGAACATCCACAAGCCTCGCATAACATAACGCCATCCTGTGCTCCCGGTGCCTGCAACGCTAAGTTATCTAACCAGTTGGATGAGCACAAGATGGGAGAAAGATAAGGAAAAAAAGAAGAAAAGAAAAAATTTAAAAAAGGGAAAAATCTGCACTTTTGAGGGATTTTTTAAGTTATAATTTTGGTTGATTATCACAAGGGGAATTCTTGTCTCAACTATTGTAGGTCTTGAAGAGGTCTTGGTATTTATGAATATGGTTCACTATGGAGCTGGAGCCTCACAGATAGCACACAGAAGAAGAACTACACCATAACTGGAACTCGAACCCGAGACTCCCAGATCACTTGAAGACGAGGCACCTCTGTGCCAGGACGCCGGAATTAACATTTTACGTTTATTTACTTAAAATGAATGATGATTAAGAAGGATATCCACAGTTTCTGTACTCTGCTATAGTTTATTGCATCCTTCGAATTTACGTTTTCTTCACGATATCTTCTAAGTACACTGAAACATCCCTTAAAGATACTAAAGCCGCAAAATCCTGTTTTTTCTTCTAAATATGCATATTCTGCATAAAATGCATATAAATTATATTATTTTCGGAAAATGCAGGTTGAGACCAAAAGGTTGGGAATCACTGACCTAGCTAACAAATGATGTTCGGAAGCATTCTCCGATTAGCGAGCACAGAATTCTAGAATTTTCGATCGCCTTCAGGGAACGTGTGCCATCTTCATTGGAATTCGTCCCCCTCTTTAATAACCTATCTCCAAATCACTACTTTGGAGCCAGTTATTCATGTTCAAGGTTGCGTCGGCTTTTTAATTTTTCGGCCTTTTTAAGGTCATCTGTCATTACTTCGAATGGGTACGAATGCGAGAAGGAGGACGGAGGGACGTAATGGGAACGACCGGTGAGATAAGCAATTCCTTTTCTTCGGTCTTCAGATGCTTTATAGTGAGAATGACACCTTTTAATGGGAAAAAAGTAATGACAATGGAAACAAGTCCAAGGCCGAATGTTGTTGTTGCTTCAACTGTTGTTATTTTCATCTGGGAAATGAGGTTTGAAATCATTTATGCTCACGGGAATGTATGAAATCAGATATTTCGAAAAATTCTCAATAAAATTGGATATTTTATTTTAATACTAGCCGCCTTTGACAGATTGGTATGATAGGATTGCTAAAACTTTTAATTAAAATATCTACGAAATAACGACAAAATATTTTTAAACTTCAGTATTTGAAAGGTTCTTTTAGAAATACGTACATTATTATCATGTCAGAACATAATGCTATTTTGGGAATGAGGTGGACAAAAATCCGTAGGCGAAACATAAAAAAAACACCGTAGGTGAAAAATTGAAATTTTATTATCTGCACGAGCAACTTAAAAAAAAATCAGCTATTAATAACGCGTTGCCATCTCATTTCCAAAACCTCTGATAAAAAAAATAAGTTAACGACTGCAACAAATGAAACCTGGAAAAATGTCATTTTGAGCGCGTGATTATATCAAATGAAATAAATAGGAAATGTAATATTTTTTTAAACAATAAATGCGAGACAAAGTTTTTTTATGATCGTTTTCAATACTAAAGTGATTCAACGAAACGATAAAAAGGAATAAAAATATAATTTAACTCGCACGAGCACGTTGTGCTTGACCGTTCAATAATTTATATTCTGACAGGGTACACTGAAATATGCATAGCAAATTTCATTTTAATTTTGTATACTGTTTTATGCATTTCTCTGATTTTCTCTCTATATTTTTATACATCTAATTACATGAAGAATAAAAGAAGCAGCTCTTAAAAATAAGTTGATTCTTTTTTTAAAAAAACTCCTATTGATTTCTTCTAAAATTAAATTTTAATTATAAATGCAACAAAAGTTAAAAAATGTTAATAAGAAATTACTTTATATTGAAACTTATTTGCTATGGTAAAATAAGCTAAATATTCATATTTTGCCCCATAATAAAAAAGAAATTACTGGATAAAATATTAGTAACAATCAATATAATATGAATATATTGCTGCAAAATATGCTCAAAATATTTTTAAAGATTTATTTTAAATAGAAAATTTATATGACAAGAGAAGTTATATCAACTGAAAAGATAATTTTCTGAATTTTAAGATGATGTAAATATTATACTCCAATATTTTTGGAAGTTATTGCTCAAAAATGCCAAATTAACACTTATCTGTAATCAATTAAAATATTTTAAAACGTCCTCGGAGAGGCACATTTACATTCTTAAAAAATTTTGTTGTCCAGTGTGTAGCTCTAGATTAATTTTCTGATCTGCAAATCTCCAGGTATACCCTCATTTTCCTTTGCTATTATAGAGATTTTGAATCTTTAAGGATTTGCATATCCTGGAGCTATATACATAGCATTTCTAATAGTATTGATCAAATTTAAGTTATGTCAAACAGATAGAAATAAATAATTTTTGCAAAAAAACAACAAACAAATCTGGGATCAGAAGTGTGACAAGGTCAGAGGAAGGGGACAAGTGGTTTTTTTCCAGTGAATTAAACAAAATAAATGAGTATACCAAATAAAGTATGAAACAAATTCAGCGGAATAAAAAAATTACAGAAGCATAAAAAAACCAACTGCATGAATAATCAGATGTGAAGCCCATATGACCTCGAATATCTTGTGAATTTATTTTAAAAACTAAAAGGTTTGTTGTTAAAAAAAGATCTATTTACTAATATTAGTATGACATGATTTTTGAAATGTTATTATTGGCAAAGGGATCTTTACAATATCCCCACCCTCTTTTCTGAATACAATACCATATTCCATTGAAGGGGAATTTTTTTTAAATGTCTGATTTGCCCTTATAGTTTGGAATCATTATTTCCGAAATATTTTGTACAATTATAAATATTTTTGATGTATTTAAAATGCAAGAAATATATTGTTACGAAAATTCTCACAAGAACGATGCGGAAATGTAGATTTTATTGTCTAGTAAAACGTGTACAAACGCAAATATACGCAATACAAACTACAAATTCACAACGAACTAACTCTATTTAATACGTTAATTTCGGTTTACAACAAAGCTATAAAACACACGCCAACGAGAGAAAAGACGCTCTTTTAAGCTAAGCCAACAAACATAGCTCGTTCTCTGAACCAATTCAGATTTTTTTTTTTACCGCGATACATCTTAGATAACGTCCCACCAAAGTGGATGGGACAAACTTAGAAACGGCTTGCTAGTTCCAGACATTCCCTAGACACAAATCTTTATTTTTCAGCTTCTATTATACATTTTATTAAATTTATTTTTTCATTTTATTACACATGTATTAAAAACCGTTAATGACTTTATTATGTCGTTAACACACCCACATCGACAAATTAGTCAATTATGACTACCTATTGTTGTAAATCCCCATAGAACGGTCTTTTCTCGCTGACACGCGATTCCATTAAAACTATTTTTATATAATTTAGCTATTTGCAAATATTAACACAACAATTCCTAAATATTTACATATAATTTAAACAAAATTCATAAAAATGTTGAATATGTTGAAAATGTAGTTTCAACTGCATAACCAGAACTCAATTTCTGGGAATGTATATTGGCGTCTCTATGAAAGAAAAGAATCTCCTTAATTTAAAATTACCATTAGCTAAAGTTCTAAAGAATATGTAATATCAGTCTTTTTTCTCTCATTAAAAATTTATCAGGAAGTAATATTATTTTTGTCAACTTATAAAATGTACAAAAATGAAGATAATTTAAGAAAATAATAAAAATATTAGCAGAACAAAAATTCCTACTAATCAAAATCTGTAAAATTCTGCATCATTGAAAAATTAGTGAAAAAAATTATTTAATGATTGCAAGAACAGTTGTTATTTAAACTACCGTTTTCTGAAAATTTTCCCTCATAGTCCCAACTGAAGATTTTATTCTCCTATCTGTGCATGTAGCCCGACTAAGGCAGGGGCATACGGGGCAGTTTCCCAAGGCCCCCCACATCAAAGCCCCCCCCCCCAAAGGAAATATAAAGTGGATTTTAAATTTCTTTCTTTAAAACAAAATATCTATATAAAATACCTAACTATGTACTGATATTTAGTTAAGAAGATTTAGGGGTTCCTCTTATAGGCAGATGCTAGAGATAGTTGTAAAAAATCGTTCTAATATAAATATAGCCTTAGCATTTTGAAAGACTGAATTTTAATTTCAATGGTTAAATATGATACCTCGAGTTAAAATTAAAGAGGGTTTTTTTTAGTTTTGACTTTAAATTGAATTTTGAATTAATTAACAAAGAATGCCATAGACAAGTTTTATGCACGGATTTTTCATTACTAAAATAGGGATGTAGTGGGGCCCCCCAAAGAAATTTTTCCCCTGGGTCCCAATTAGGTTAAGTCGAGCCCTGTCTATGCATAAAATCTTGGCCCTGCCTCAAGGCTATGAATACCTTTCGTAGCAGTTGCTAACAATAGATACGATGTATTAATCTTTGGCATTAACTTAGCATTTTTATTCAATCTACAAAGTGGCCCTTGGGGATTTTTTTTGGATAAAATTATTTTTATGATGGTATGTTTGGAAAAATGATTTGGACAAAATGTTCCAAAAACTTTGCTATTAATAGAATGGATTTCTGCAAAAAGATAATATTTTTAACTTGAAAAATCCCAGGTAAACCAAATTATCACAGAAAATTATCATTTGAGAATTTTCCAGCTTAATATAACGAAATAAATGTCATTTCTTGCATAGATCATTAAATCAGCATTCATGGATTACCACACATTATTACGTGAATAGACTCTTTGTGCATTTGAATTAGCAAAAGAAGTTCTACTATGTCTGTTATACAAATTGAACCGTCCCGCCAACCCTTTCAACTTCCATTGCAAAGAAATCAACAACATTGGCCGAAAAGTAAATTGAGTAAGGCTTTCAACCTAAAAAATTGGACCCTGGAAAAAAAAACTTTAAATCGAATCGTTATCCAATATTTTATATTACTTGAAGCTCTTGCCAAAAAATATCATATAACAATTTCCATTCAGGCTTCCAAATATATTTATACATCTATTAACTGCAATCTGTAAGCATTCCGCGAATAGCAGATTTCTTGTTTTATATATTATAACATAACATAACTCCATCCTGTGCCCTCGATGCCTATAACGCTAAGTTATCTAACCAATTGGATGAGCACAAGATGGGAGAGAGGGAAGGGGGGGAGAAGAAGAAGAAAAATATAAATAAATAAATAAAAGGGGAAAAATCTGTTCTATTGAGGGACTTTTTAAGTTATAATTTTGGTAGATTATCACAAGGGGAATTCTTGGCTCAACTATTGTAGGTATTGAAGAGGTCTTGGTATTTATGAATATGGTTTACTAGGAAGTTGATTTTGCCGCGTGAAAGGGTATTTGATGCAACTCTCCTGTACCATTCTTCTTCGGGACTTCTTTCTGGCTTTCTCATGTGCCATGAGAGAGTGAGTAGGCATTCCTTGGCATTGTGAATTGGAGATCTTATTTCCCCACAGCTACAGCAAGGAGAGTTGGCTAGATGGAATCGGTGTAGGTATGTGGGGAATGGGCCGTGTCCAGTTTTATATCGTATACAGTGCCGGCATCCTGACACAGAGGAAGCGCTTTTTCCTCGTGATCTGGGTGTCCCGGGTTCGAGTTCCAGTTAGGGTATTGTTGGTCTTCTGTGTACTATCTGCGAGTTGCGTGAATGTGCCCCCTTGTAAAAATGGGCTGTGAAAGCGTGTAGGTGTGTATTTCATCCCTATGTTAGCTTGAAGTCAGACTTCTGCCTTCGGGTGCTGAGGGGTCCATACCCTCAGAAGCTACTGCACCCCCTCTTTTCGTTGTAAAGCGGACACGAGATCATCATCAAATCTTAAAAAGTTATATTTAAGTTCAAGGCGAAATATAGGGAGGTTATATTAAAGTTCGACTATGAAATGGTTATTAAAGAAAAACTAATGAGTCAAATGTTATCAAACTTGATAATAGTTTAAAAAAGGTCATAAAAATTTCTTTTCTGCCAAAATTTTTCTTTCAAAAACTCTGCACCATGTGGGGAATTCCAATACTGTTAAGCAAAATAGGACATGAAGACATCGGTTTAAAATGAGTTTAATCGTTTCTGAAACGTGTTACAAAGCAGGTTCAATTTGGCGTCCTCCATTTTCTGAAAGCAAGTAAAACGCATTACTGCATTCTCAGCAGTAACTCTAAGCATAGCAGGAGGAATGTCATGCATATGTCGGTGTATCGCTTCTTTCAGTTCCGCCAAAGTGTTCAGATTGTAACAACAAACAATGCTTCTGAGATCACACACACTGAACATGCTTTGTAACATGCTTCAGAAAGACTAAACTCGTTTTAAATCGATGTCTTCATGTCTGTTGTTGTTGTGACTAATGGCACTTGCCGTGGACAAGTCCCGCTGTTGCATAGAGTTTATGCCGGAAATATATGTCTCTTGTTTTACAAGTAGCGCCATCTAGGGCCAAGAGTACGACTTAGCTACCCACAGGTAACAACCCTTTTTAGGGGGCGGACTTCATTCATGCAAATTCATTCACTCATATCAGATCGTAATTTAGACCTGGAACAGGGAACAATCACCTCTTACTCAGTACCCCCAGTGATATTACTCTCTATATGGAGGACTTTGCGACCACGAACAGATTTAACGAGCCCCAATCGCCACATACTCGGTCTTATTTTGCTTAATAATATTTTATCCATTGCCATTTCTCCCATGGTGTTGATTTTTTGAACTTTTTTTTTGGGGGGGGGGAGAAATTTTTATGACCTTTTTTAAACTATTATCAAGTTTCATAGCATTTAGTTAATAGTTTTCCTTTCATGACCATTTCAAAGGGGAACTTTAATAATAACTGCCCTGTAAGTAAATATACAAAATGACATAATCTTATAAGAAATTTTGGTATCATTATGATTCTTTATTTTATTTTCCTATCCTTATTTGTTGATATACTTTCATAAACATAAACACACGTACGGCTAAGATTATTTTAAAGTTTTGACTTTCTTTTTTTCCTCTTTCAGTGAAGTTTTGTTTTCATTGTTTGGGTGGAATAACACTTGTACTGAGTCTGCTTTTATTTGATTAACATTATCTATTATTTGCCAATGGATTCTAAAACCCTCTGTGCTTCTGCATATGTATTAGGATGGATTAATTTAACAAAATAGAAGTGAGAGGAAATATGAAAGGAGACGACAATTCGAAATGCGCTTATCCTTCTGCATCACGCTCTCTAATGTCACAAAGTGGTCGTCTCGGGGCATTGAAACAAACAATATTGGATTTGTAACTACTATTTTGCGCATAGCCAATGCCTTTATTTTGATATCAGAATCAATTCAAACACATTAAATTCTGAAATTTTAACTTACATAGCTTCGGAGATTTGAATTTTCCTTTATTTTCTTACCAAACCATTGAAGATATCAGCATTTAAAAAAATATTTTATGACAAAGCATAGAGACTAGTTCAAACAATGGTGCGACAGAAGGATCATTCCTCCACTTGGCGCTGCTTGGCGCACTTTTTAAAACTCGCAACTATCAGCGTTTTGATTGGTTGAATCAAATTGAAATTCAACGGTTTAAAAAATTCAACCAATCAGAAACAATTCAGAAACCGGTTCTGTTCATACAATCACGAGATTTGGGGCGTTTTCGCCCTTTGGAGAAGTGGAGAGGTGATTCTACGGATGAATATAAACTTTATTTAAAACTTACAATTTTTTAGAATATTTTTTTACGAAGCTCATTGCAATTGCTTGATGGGAATTTAAGTAGTTTTATTTTTCACTTAATTTAAAAATTTATTAATCTTCTTCAATTTTCAAGTTTCTAATATCAGAATGCGCATTTTTTGCAGTATACTAATTTTTATTTGTTCAATTATTAGCTTTAAACTCTTGAAAAATTTCAGATTTTTATTTGAACTGGGTTGACAGGTAACTTTCAGAGGGCTTAGAAAGTGCCATAAGTTACAACACACCACAACAACATTTTAACTATTTTGCAAAAACTACAATCTAAGAAGGATCTAGTTTAGTTTTAAATGCATATTTGAGAAATTTATATGTAAAAAAAATTCCTAATGTAATTATATAATAATCAGAAACAACATTATTCCAATTTTTAACAACAGATATATGTAGTAATAATAGTTAAGTCTCCTAACAGACAGTTATTTTATACTTTACTGAAACTACATTGTTTCCTTGATGTAATTAAAGCATTGTTATAGCTCGAATCATTGTAACAACTGCAACAAAAGGATAGGAATAATTGTTTATCTTCATTCCTACTTCTGTTTTTGAGCACTTCGCATGAAAAAGGAATTTCTCCAGAAATATTTTCAAGTTGATTTTTTTTGTGTGTGAAATTTTTATTTGCATGGAAGCCCCAACACCATAATGAAAGTCATTTCCGTAAGTTGATGTTTCAGAAAGCATTTGTAACTTGTTTTTAATAATTTTTACTGTTAAGATTAATGAGTGTTTTAATAATTTATTTTCTAAATCCTTTCTATAAATGAATTCTATCATAGATAAAACTGAATCATTTCTGAATAATGTTAGCAATTTTAAATGATTTAATGATATGTATCCTAAATAGATAAACAAACAAATCATGAAATTATAAATTTTGGCGATATTCATGATTGCCATATTTCATGACAGCGGTTACAAGTTTTTGGAGTATTTGTCCATAATTCAGTTTGCTGAAATATACTGTTTAAGTACCTCTTTCATTTTAAAGGCAATATGGAGTGCAAACGATAAAGCGGAGCAATCCCAGTAGAAATTTTTGGTGAATACAATCACTACATTTTCCATAGTTTTTTAGATATGGTCAATTTGGCGTCATTAAAATAGCTACAGTAGATTTTCTGTCTTTAGGTTTAACGCAACTAAATACTAATTGTTCTTTTCACCAAAAGACAACACATTTGAAGCGTCGTACATCAGGCTCAAAAAATGAGTATTTATATGAATGATAAATTAATTTAAAGGGTGTTTTAGTCTAACAAGGGGAGGATACGGAGTTGAAATCTGAGATCGAGATGAGATGAGATTTAGTATAAAAACAGTATACATTTAGAATGCTTATTCATGAAAATATTAAAACGCAGTTGTCAGTCCATTTCGAGGAAATGGTCCTCAAACTTTTGGTAAAGCTTATAAACTGATAACTTGACTCCCGATCGGATGATCCCATTTGGCGTGGTTGTCTAGGCAACCGTCTCATATACGGAAGGTCAGAGTTTGAACCTGGATGGGATTTTTTTTCTTTTTTTAAAAATAATTTTTATTCAATTTAAAAAAATTACAAATACTTTTAATTAATATATTTTAAATTTTTTTCATCCAAAAATAAATATTTACTATAGAAATACAAAATAATAAAAGAAAAAAATGTAAAAGAAAAAATTATAAATACAGATGCATTTTTTTTAAAAAAAAAGTAAAATTATTTAAATTTAATTAACGATTTACATTTAGTTTGAATAAATATGCAATTTATTTTTATGGACGGATAAAGTTTATGATTTTAATACTTAAAATGTAATTTAATATTTAAAAAGTAATAATAAATATAACATAAATGGGGATAATCATTAATTCTTTTGATTACTAAATTTGGGGACGTTTGCTAACATATTTGTCGAATATCGGTGGTCGCTTCAACTTTTGATGTAGAAACAGCTTCGTTGAATTAGAATTAATAATTTATTATTATTAAAATTCTTAAATTTGAAAATTAATTGTTTGAAAATGCAAGCAAATCATCTGTAGCCATTAAAAGGGCCTGACTAAGGCAGGGGCATTCGGGGCAGTTTCCCTGGGCCCCCACATAAATGGGGCCCCCGAATCGAATAAAAATTTTATTTTACGTTACCTTTTTTAATGAGTGTTCTTCATTACTAAAGCAGTGAATCATAGGAGGGCCCAAAAAAGTTTTTGTCTCGGGCCCCAACTAGGCTAAGTCGGGACCTGACCATTAATATTACGTTTTTAATTATTTTTCATTTAAACATTAAATCATAATTTAAGTATTAAAAGAAAGAACATTCTTCCAAGCATAAAAATAAGTAGCATATTAATTAAAACTATCTGTAAATCTTAAGTTAAATTTAAATAATATTAATTTTTTAAAAAAAATCATTAATATTTATAATTTTTTTCTTTTATACTTTTAATTTTATTAATTTGTATTTCAGTAATAAATATTTTTGGATAAAAAATTAAAAAATATATTAATTAAAAGAATTGTAATTTTTAAATGAATAAAAATTATTGAAAAAGAAAAGAAAAATTTCCATCCAAGTTCGAACCCTGACCTTCCGTATACGAGAAGGTTACCTAGACAACCACGCCATTGGGATCATCCGATCGGGAGTCAAGTTATCAGTTTATAAGCTTTACCAAAAGTTTCAGGATCGTTTCCTCGAAATGAGCTGGTCATTGCGTTTTAATCATCTTCATTAATGAACACTTTAAAAGTATACTATCATAATACTAAATCTCATCCCGATCTTAGATTTTACCCCCCTGCCCTCTCCTTGTATGGCACAAATGTACATTTAATTGAGGATATCGTAGATAAAAAATTTTCTATGAATTAGTGGTACTTTTCCATTAGCTCCGTGACAGAGAAAAATCGCCAAATATTGTAGAATTCCGCCAAATTTCTTACAGTGATTTTAAAGCAAAAATCGCCAAACAATGTAGTATTCTGCCAAATTTCTTTGGCGACTTTTATCTACTGCCCGGCCATTCAAAAAGTACCGGATTAGTTTCTGAACTTACCGAGCTCAAATGAACACATCCATACAGCAAGATAGATATTCAACATCTTGGTGGATTTCATCAAAATTTAGCATACATATTCACCTTAAAGCCACAGATGTGAACCAAATTTCTTGCTTCTTGATGAACATCTGCTCTTTCAAATAGTCATTTCCAGATATATATGTTACATACAACAATGGCTTCTGTTTTGAAGAACATATTAAAAATCTATGTGGCTAAAAATTTTAGAGATTTACAGAAATAAGGATTTTGATTCTTTTTAGCAACTCGTGAGTAAGAAATTTAATTTTTAGCATTAAATTTATCCATTATTTTGTCAGTCTTTGAACACAGTAGCTCTAAAATCTTTGAGTTAGATGTATGTATGAATTGACAACAAAACTTCTTGATTTTCATCAAATTTTGAAAGGTATCCATTCATAGGTGATTCCATTAATTACTACTTTAAAATCTCTTTAATATCCAATTATTCTTAGTGATCTCAGTTTGTAAACTAGTCTCTCAATAGACTTTATAGTGTTTGTTCTTCTCTAACATGTTCTTTTTTCGATCGCAACAAAAAAAATGTGCTAGATCGTGTTTTAACCCTCTGGGCGTTTCCATTCTACGAGTGGAACTTCTGTAAAGTGAAGGAAGCGGGACTAGTTTTCTGTCGTGGAAGCGTGTCAGTTTTGCACAAGAGATGCACAGCAAGCGTTCAAGGGTTTCTTTCTTCCCCCTCCCGTTCTTCATGGGAGGTCAGCTAGCCTAGGGTATCAGCAAGTTACCACCTATTCATGCCAAATTTTATTGCTTTCTTTTATTTTGTACGGCTACTAACGTCAGATGGTTTCTGGGAATTGTGTATAGGTTGCTTTTTAACCCCGATTGCTGAAAGCACTTTCTAAACAGTGTAAATATAAACAGATAGGTTTTCACTTACTTTTTGCTGTATATATTAAGTACAGAAACTTTCATCATACATTCGGTCTTATTATGCATATATTTTCAATATTTGCAATTATTGAAGGATTAAAATTGTATTCATATCCTTTTATTATTTTTCCAAATAAATTATTTTGCACCGAGCAATCAATAGTTGCAATAAAGTAGCCTTTTTCTAGAATTAGAACTAAACACGAATAGTTCAGTTAATCAGATATATATAAATAACAATATATAACATAAATTATTTTTTAGAAGAACGGGCATCATATTCTATTATAATAAGAGATACAAATCAACAAATTGATTAGATATCTGAAAAAAAGCATAATTCTAGAAATATAATTAGCTACTAATGTATTTATGATCCGAGTTCTTAAATACCCAGTAACAATTTTATCAAAACTCAATATTGTTTGTAATCATTGCTTTTTATTTTAAAAAAATTATGGCATCTCCGCTCTTGAATGCTTCAAAATAAGGAAATTTTAAAATTCAAACATCGTGAAATATACCAAAGTAAATAAAGATTAAATGTCCTTATTAAAAATTTATTTTTCAAATTATAGAATATTCCAGTGATTTTAAAGTGTTTGTGAAATTTATAAAAATTATCAACATTTTTTGCAATTTTTCTTTCATTTTCCCCATTATTTTGAGTACACATCCAATGAAATTGCTACCTTCAAAAATAATAAAAGGCAGCTTGAACAAACAAACGATTCCTTTTAAATATTATACTGCAATATATTTTATTCCTCATAAATTTCGGTGTGTTTATAATGTTTAGTATTCTTAAAAAAATACAATGGACATAAAATAATTTTCTAATTTTCGTCCATTCTATAAAAGAAAACACTAATGATGTATTGCTATATTTGCTAGTTTTATCAAGTAAGGTAATTCACAAAAGTTTCAGTTGTACTTTGCATAACATCTTTGTATTTTACATCTTTTTATAAAATTGACCGTGGAAAAGTAATTGATGTCTTAAATATGTGAAATTAAACTTGTAAAACATATTTTCACTTATGTAACTTAGCAATATAATCTTTTCTTTCTCTTATTAATGACCGCTAGTAGTGGAGATAACAATCATTGAAATTTTTTTTAATAATTATTCATGCCGATGGATTCAATAAAGGAATAGGCATCTGAGTTTGGTAGGAATCCCCAACGGTTTCACAAATTAATTAAGAAAATTCAATGTTTTAGAACAGTATTTGAAATTTGCTTACAAGAAAAGGTTACTTTTGTGGATTATCTCCATAGACATGATAAAATTACCAATATATATAAGTAAATGAATTTAATGAAGAGATAGTGGTAATGCTATTTCAGTGACGTTGTGATGTATAAATTTTACAAATATTTGCCAGCATAGTTTGAAAACTCTCGAAAACTGGCATAAGAGGTAAGCGATTCCTTATTTAGAAGCAATAACCGGTTTAAGCAATTACTTTCGCTCATGAAAGAAATATGCTCTGTTATAACAATGAGTTGAAATCTTTTGCACAATTGTGTAGGATGTCGGATTTAAGGAAATATGCTCTGTTATAACAATGAGTTGAAATCTTTTGCACAATTGTGTAGGATGTCGGATTATTAGGAAAACGCATTACACTTCATCAAATTTAAGTAATTATATAACAACCGTATTGATAAAAGAAGTAGTAATACTTTTAAAAATATTTTCGGAGCGGAGCCTATTGCTTTATTTTTATCCATTCACAGTAAAGATAAATGTATATAAAATTCAACAGCAAAATCCAAAATAAGTAATAGAACGAAAAAATTTTAAAGGAAATACGTCGCCAGTCAACAATAACAACAAATGCAATTACTAAAATGCACAAATTCAATAATCTTAATAACGTTGCGGAAGTATAAATAGAGAAACCAGTAGTAAAAAAAAGGCCGAACAAAAGATTTAAAGGTATAACCTAATGACTGCAGTATATACTCATAGAGAATTCATTAAACGGAATCCACCTCAAGTATAAATTCCCGACTTTTTCTATTGTCAATTTATTATATATATAACAGAACTGGATTTTTTTTTTACAAATTATTTACCAGAATAATTTAAAAACATAAATCAGATTAATTAAAATTTTATGAACTATAGTTATGCCTTATTATAATATTCATTTAATTATGTTAAGCCTCATAATACATATTCCTTTCAGTAAATTATTAACTTCACGTATTATAGAACTAGTTTTCGTAAAGTTTTGTCTCCAAAGTTTTTTATGCTAAGTCATTCGCATGTTACAGATATTCGGTATTCATGTTTCTCAGACTCAGAGAAAGAAGATTATAAACAAGTAATATAAAAAACAATTTTTGAAATGAATTCGTTCTTAGGTCAGCAAAGGATTTTTTTTATTTTAGTTACTTTTTATTAAACGGTTATAATAATGGCAATTTTCCATTTTCCTGTCTACATATGGTGTTGGACTATTATATTTTGTTCGTTGCTGTTTATTCGTTTCCTTTTTTCCCCCTATCTAATTTATGAAGTTGATGGTGGTCTCATAACCACAAATGACAATCTTCAACTGGCGGGTTCGAACTCGCAGCCGAAAAGATGTGAATCCAGCGCCCAACCAACCAGGTTATCCGGGCCTGGTGTCTCCTGGCGATTAAAATTCTATTTTAGTTTCTTATTATAAATTATTACAATTGTTGTTATTTTCATGTTCCGCTTTACAACGGAAGGAGGGGTGCGATAACTTTTGAGAGTATGGACCGTTGAGCACCCGAGTCCAGAAGTCCGACTTCCAGCCCACACACGTCAAAAACACTTTTTATGGGACGGACTGCATTCATTCATCTATAGATCATAATTTAGATCTAGAACAGAGAACGATCACCTCTGCTCCAGTACGCACTGTAACACCACTCTCGACATGGAGGACTTGTGACCACGACAAATGTAACGTTCACCACACACACATACGGAAAGACTTCGGTTGGTGGGTTCAAACTTGCAGCCCAAGGGATGTGAAACTAACGCCTACCAACCAGGTTATTCCGACCTGATAATTGCAATTACTATAAATAATCGATCAAAAATTTCTACTAACATTGAATTTTCAACTGCAAGTGATTATTCAAAACCAATTGTGACTTACTACACCAGTTGGGTAGTGCAATACAGATTAGAAATTTCTAATGTAGTTATTCTCAATTATTTTACTTCGAAAGTACTTCAAAATGAGTCGAAAAAACTGATTAATTTACAATGTTTATTTTAACTGCATCAAACATTACGAAAATAAACACAATCGTTTAAGATAATCTGCTGAAAACATGTTAAACCTAATCTCATTGGCGTGGGGGGAAAACAAACTGAATTGGTTACTTATTTAGCGATGGAGAAATGTAGTCTAATTTTTGACGAGAAAGTTGGTTTTTAATTAATTAATAAAAAATTAATTAATATTTGAAAAAAAAACTGTATTGACATCAAATGTCATCCACTACAAGTTTTTAAAAAAGTTACTTGTACTTGATAGGATGAATAAAAAGTATTTTATTAACGATGGAAAATTTGAAAAAGATATATTTAGGGGGAGAGTGAGCTAACAGCAGGAATTGAAATAAATAAAATGCTGAAAGAAAGCAAATCGTACCCATCCACAACACTTGATACTTAATTTTCATAGTTTATCAAATAGATCTCCAAGAGACAAAGGAAGAAAAAATTTAACTTGATTGATTCATCTTAGTACCAAATTAAACAATGGACTTAAGAAACATGCATGGAGACTAAATGACTAACTTTTAAAATAACATTAGAAAGCAGGATAAGAACTGAAAATGTATAACTATTTTATATTAAACATGATAACGTACATTAACAAATTCAGTTTTTTAGAAACGTTAAAATATTTGGAAAGTTTTCTAAACAAGTGATTATTTATATAATTGACTTAAAAATAAACATTTGTTTCTCAAATTTCAGTTCAATGTAGCATATTGGATATGGCTTAATCCCTTTTTTAAACACTTCCTGAATCTTTTTGAATCCAATTTTTAAGCTTTTCTGAATTCAATAGCCGGAATTAAAAAGGCAGAGCATTCACTAGAAATCATTTCAGTCAAATAATTTGTGAAATTTTTAATTTTTTCCTTTCTCGTAAGTAAAAATATTACAATTTTCTTAAATTAATTGTAAATAAGTTAGATGTAATCTTGTGTCAAATATTAGATGAAACTAGTTGATAGGAAATCTGTATGCCTGAATCTGTATGTAAAAGTCGTGTTTGCGTATACATGATATTTCAAAACAGAAACACCTTGATATATTATACGTTTCGTACAAAATTATCAAAATGTAGATTTGTATTAAATTTTTTAAATATAATGTGTCAAAATATTGATTATCCATGAGTCAGTCTTTCCGTGAGTGTTTGAGCAATTATTTTAAAATACAAAAAAAAATAAAAATAGATAAATGAAGTTTGGTACGTTGCTTTGACATCTTTACTGCAAAAATATAGAATTTTCACTCCAATATAAAAGATTCAAAATTCATAATTGTTTCTATTCAAATATACTAAAAAATACGGATAGCGCTACACTGCATAAGCGTATGAGAAAATATGAAGATTAATACTACCATTGATCTTTATCATGATTGTAAATCCTTAGATTACTTTTAATAATAATAATAATAAAAATAAAATCTTGATAAAAATTACTTTCAAGTTTGAGTCCGACAACTTTTAATATCGTTCCACACCAAAGTGTGCAGTTTATGAAGTTTTCTTCCATAAGAAACACCTGCCAAAATTTGAGTAAAGTAATGCAAATTCATTTATTTGATCTTAGTAAATAACAGTTTATGATTTCAAGCCATAGCAATGAACTCTAAAACTTTTCCATATTCATAAATAGTTTATTGTTCACGCAGCATTGAAGCCTTTATTTGCATTATTTTCCATTAGTAGGTTCTTAAAATCATGTCATTAAAAGTCGTGCTGCATTTTGCACAAGATTTTTCAAAAGCTATGTTATTTATCCATTCAGATTTTAGCCTCTAATGAAGAAGTCTCTTTAGCATAACAAAGAAAAAATTGCTTAAAAACTGTAAAATAAATGCAGAATTTTTGAGTTTTTTAAAAATTTTATATATCTATCGTTTTATCTAAGAAAAGTATCTTCTTTGATAAACTATTAAAAAAATTGTTAAGATAGTTTACAGAGTCAAAACTTTTAAAATGGATTCAGTTAAAATTTTTCAAACATTTAATTTAATTTATTTTGCTATTTCTTTTATCTACATCAAGGTATAAATACTAATAACGAAGTATTAAAAGTTAAATATTAATTGTTAATAATATTAGTAAATATCTAAGCATTAATAACTAAACTTCCCAGGTATAAATAATTAAAAAAATGTTTTTATTGTTTCTTTTAGGAATTTGAAAGAGATTATTTCATTCCGTTCAGTATACAACTTTAAAAAGTAGTTGCATAATAAAAAATCGAACACATAATTTCATGCTATTACACAATATAAATCTGAAAAGAGAAACAATAAAACAGTATACTTTATTATATTCTTCAAAATTTAGGCTACTTTAAAACACAAAATTCAATCGCATCTGTTTACGTTGAGCGAAGAAAAATAATTGGAGGTAGAGATTAGAGTAAAAAACATAAATTTTCATTTAAAAAATAGTTTAATTGTAAATGCGAAATATATTTAATTTATTAATTATATATTGATAGCAATTTTTCAAATATATTCCTTCTGAGTTTCTAATGCTTCAGTGCGATGTTTAATCACAAGAGAGCATAAAACCGCATTCTGAATAAAAATTCAATGGAACTTTAAAACAAAATTTTGTTCAAATAAGCTTTATCCAAGAAATACTATTGAAACTAAATACAAATTAAATCTAAGTACACACAGACGCTTATGGGATACACAATTTGAGAAACTTTTTTGTTCCTCTTTTATTCATTGATATTTTGTTCCTCTCTTACTCCGTGACCATTCAAAACGCCCTTTTACCCTTAAGGGCTCTTCGAGCCCTCAGTTCCTTTGGCATCCTTGAATGGTCGTAAAACATCCATTGTGCTGACTCCCTTCCGATCCATAAAGATGTCCAAACTTGTTGGGGGAAAGAAAAACGTTAAAATGCGTCGGCAACGCTAGGAGAACCGACAACCCCCTACGTTATTTTCCGTGCACAGCGAAAGAGTGTCGACTTTTAGCCTACGTTAAAATACGTGCAGCGCCCTTGCCGTGACGTCTTGCGGCTACGTAGAAATACGTGCATAACCCTTAGAGGATTAATAGTGTGCAAGTCCATCAGAATCCTGCTCATCACTATTCACCTTAGAATGTACCTTCTGTTCGACACCTGAATCTATTTGATTATTTCAATAAGAATACCACTGATCCAGTTGTTCTACAACAAATCTTTTACCACCACTGTATTGAGAGCTGCTTTTTTTTACTATAGAGGGTTCAAAAGCAGATGGGAATGTGGATTTTGAAGTCGTGATTGATGATGCCAATTGTAGTCACAAACTTTCTCCGTTTTTTCTCAATTTATAATGCATAAGCAATGGCAATCTGCCATGCACTGCAACATACGTCTTGATGTCAGTATAAAAGATTTTGTATTTAAAGCGACAGTATGAGTGCTATGTATGAGAGTTTCAGAAGTTGGAAAGTGCTGAAAATGAACCCATCTTATTTTATTCAATATCATCTGTACAATTTGAAAGACAGAGGTTTTAATTTTCTCGGTTGATATAGTTTTAACCCCCTTCTTCACTAAGTTGATGATAATATGCCAATGCTGGCAACCCCGTACTTTTTGTTATGGCAACCCTAGGTTATCTTTCTTTTTGACCGGAAGAGCCGACCTGTGCTCTTGTCTGTAATTCATGGTTGGCGAGTTGGCGATTTTTGAAAAGTGCGCCAAACAGGGGTTTAAACTACACTCGCGCCATTTTCTCTTCTGTTGGACTTCTTGGAATGTCTGTATTCTCTGTAATAAGAAAGCAGGTACTGCAGCTCGAACAGTTTATGTTGCTTTGGTTCATTCAATCCCCCCAGCAGATATACGTAATTCTGAGAAGAAATATATCTTTGCCAAATGGCATGAAAGATGGAATTAGCAAATTTATAACAAGTTGCATCTTATTTTCTGTTACTGCATTGTGGGCTATTTCTCCTTATCGAAGATTTGACGTTAAATGGACGCGTCTTCGAATTGGACATACATATTATACTCACAAACGCCTGTCTTCAAGAGATTCAATATTAATGTTTACCACATGCGAAGACAAACAAACTGTAGACCATATTTTAACAAAATGCCACGGTTTCAACTCTTCTCGTTTATACTATCTTAAATTAATCGTATTAGACGTGAAAGACTTAGTGGGTGAAAGACCCCGCCCAAACATGTTCCTTTTACTTAGAGATATGGATATATTATCCCTAATTTAGGTTTTAACCTAAGATTTTACTAATTTGGGGGGGGGGGGGTTGACTATCTTTTATGCTTTGTAGTCGCATATGTTTTTGCCGTTTTTTTTTAAACTGCAATTTTGTTTAAAAGTTTCGACTGATAATATTTGATGTTATTTATTGAAACCATTTTACGTGGTTTCATATTTTAATCTTGTGTTTGGCGTAGCATAGCCGACGCCGACTTTTGTGCCATAAAACTCCAAACTTCAATTCCATCCAAAGGAAATATGTATTTTTAGCTGTTGGAGTAAAATGCTACTATTTATCCACAAAACTCATATGGCTAGGTCGGTGCAATTTCGGTCAATTGTATTTACGATTGGAATGCCAGCATCCTGGCAAGGGGTAGGCCCGTCTTCGCGTGATTTGAGCTTCCCGGGTTCGAAACTCGATTCGAGCATGGTTGTTCTTCTGTGTTCTATTTGTAAGGTGAGTGATTGTGCCCTCTCCCCCCCCCTGTAAAAGAGGACTGTGCAAGCGAATATGATGAGTGAGTAGCCAAGTCGTACTCTTGGCCCTAGTTAGCGCTATTTCAAAACAAGATGCGCTCATTTCGGCTTAAATATATTGCTGATGCATGAGTGAGCTTGTCCATGGCAAGTGTCATTAGAAACAATAACAACAATAGCAATTGGAATTATCCAAAATATAGATGCTTCTCAAATTTTGAACCAAATCTGTCGAACTGTTGACCATTTTTCGGTCTGTACATTCGCTTTCTTGTGAACGTTGTAATTTAATGAAACTCAAATGTTATAAATGTGGTTTCATGCGGCCTCATCCAAGGTTCAACATTTTGTACAGAAAAAGAAGGATATTACTATAACTAATAGAATTTGTTGAAGAATCAAATATTAAAACTGATTAATTATAATAAGCTTTATAACTTGTAGTTTGTTGTACAACTCGTGTTCTTATAGAATACTGTGAATTTCAGCAACTTTATCTTTCACTTAGCTTAAAATATGATACATTTGCTCCATTTTCCAAATTTTTAATTATATTAAGTACATATTCTGTGATATATTAAATTTCTGTTAAAATGTAGTTATTAGTTTTAAAATCATTAAGAATTTCAGATTTCGGTTTGTATAAAGCATACATATTATTTTTTAACCTTAATTGTAAATATTATTATATACAATCTAAGAATTATTTGTTATAATTTTAAGGCTTTCATTAAGAAAATTATTTGAAAATATTATGAGTGTAATTTTATAGCATCTAGTCAACAATACATTTCAATACGTAGCAACAATGGTTCAACCTCCTAACAGAGAAGTAATAAATACTTTTCTGAAACCGCTTTGTTTCCCAGCAATAATTAAAACTTTGTAATAATTGAAGCCATTGTAAACATGGTAACAAACGGACTTGAATAATTACTTATCTCTACTCTGTTGTCGATCATTTCGGAAGGCAAAAGAATTTTTCCTGAAATATTTCAAAGCGGGTTAGTTTTGTTTCTCCACATTTTGTTGATGGTGAATCCACATTTTAGGAATAAGATGTCATCTGATCCGTTATTTGAGGAATCATACAGCAATTGTAAGTTGATTTTGTTATCTTTAAAACACTACTGTAAAGCTTAATAATAAATTAACATTTTATTTTCTAAACTATTTCTATAATTTAATTTTATATTTGGCTAAAATAGGCTGAATTTGGGGAAATTTCTTTATTCAAAACTCTTTCAAACAATTGAATGTCGCCTTTTTCTAAAAAAATATCTATACTCTTAAATGTTGGAATGACTTTTTCTAAAAGAGGAATTGAAATGTTGAGTTGCTCTTTTTAGAGACGTTTCCTGCCAATATGGCAACCCAACCAAATAAATAAAATTTTGGTGATTATTTCACTGTGTCTTTGGTCTTCTTTTAGAAAAAATCGTGATTAGCATTTTCTAGGCAAATTTTGTTGTATCAGGTAAAGTTATTCGCATTTTAGTGGAAATTTGTTACGCTTCCTGCTAATATGGCAGCTCAAATAACCAAATAAAATAATACCACTACAAATTTTTGTTGATTATTTCACTGTACCTTTGGTCTTTTTAGACATAAGCTGTTATTATCGATTATAAATAGATGTCTAGTAGTAGAAAATACGGATGACGTTATAGTTGTTAAAGTATTACTTTCTGAAATTGCCCCCAACGGGTGACAGCATTCGAATGTACAAGATCATAATTGTTATAGGTGGCGGCGCTCTTGCAAGGCATGGCATAACAATAAGGTATTTGTCATCATTCAAGAAATTTTTTAAAAAGCGTAAACAAATTTGTAATTTTTAGCTAGGGATCAACTGACCATAAATTACACTGAAGAGCCAGAAAAATTGATATAGCAGGTCGTATGCAAAAAATGGAGGTGTTCAAATAATCCAACGCGATGCGATCGACAGTGCATATATAAGACAACAGATGTTTGAGGAGGCTGGTACACTGATTCTTGCCTTTATAATGGCATATTATAAATATTAAGGCTATTTTTAACGTTGACTAATCGACGGCGCACGAGAGAGGGGGAACACAGCATTTTGGAAGTAGAAATGAAATTTGGATTTTTGTCCCCAATCATTTCTAGGGTGTACCACGTATACCAGGTTTCCGGTAAAACTTCAAATCTCCGACAGAGGTGCGACTAGAAAAAGGCCTTGATAAAACGGGATCAGGGATACATGAGTCTTTACACGAGATAGATGTTCAACATTTCCTCAAATTGCTGCGTATTTGAATGCAGACCCATCAACAACTGTCAGTGTACGCACTATGCAACGTAACATAATTGATATGGGCTTTCTCAGCCGGAAACCATCTCGTGTAGCATTGGTGTCTCAGTGACACAAAGCTATGCCCCTTACCTGAGCTCACCAACGCCGCCATTGGGCTCTTAATGGTTGGAAAAAGGTTGTCTGGTCTGAGGAGTGTATTTTCTAAGTATATAGGGGTGATGACTGTGTATGGATGTGGAGAAACCCAATGAAACCATGAATCCTTCATGCCTACAAAGAACTGTTTAGGCTAGTGCAGGCTTTGTGAGGGTAAAGAGCGTGTGCATTAAGCATGAAATGAAACAGTTGTTGTGTGTAGACCGGACCATGACAGGTCAGTGGTACTTTAATATCCTTTCTGACCCTCTACGTGCATTCGTGTCCTGTGTGCATTCTGACGGATGTGAACAATTCCAACAGGATAATTCGCCACCCCACAGGTCTTCAGTGGCTACCGAGTGGCTTGGGGAGCCTTCTTCTTTCCCTCTTTTGGCCACCCAATTCTCCTGAAATGAACATTATCAACCATGTCTGAAATATTTTGTAATGTGATGTCCTCAGGAGATCTCACCACCTCTTACTTCCATGGCTTTGTTGACTGCCTTGCAGGAATCATGGTAAGATCTACAGAATATCTTCACAAAGTAGGTGGCTGCAGCACTTCTGCGTGCTCATGTGGGCTCTGCACGATATTAGATGGGTGTACCATTTTTTGGCACCACAGTGTATTTTTATTTTGACAAAGAGAAAAATTGGAAATTATTTTTGTGGTATTATCTCCTGACTAGTCATTGGCTCCTTCTGTCTATGATTTGTTTCCTATCCTCGAATGGTTGAGAAGTCTATGTGCAAAATTCAGTTTCTGTTTGAGCGCCATATTTTAAAGTAGAAAAGTGAGTATACATTTATATGAACAATAAATCGATTCATTGATTCCTTCTGTGATTTGGCTCGTATCACCAAATGGTTGAGGAGTCTACACGTAAACTTCAATTTCTGCTATTAACTGTTTTGACTTATCAAACTCACTTACACACGTAAAGATGAGCGATAAATAGTTAACCCCCGTGTAAACTTAGTCCAAAATTTAACACATAACTGCGATCTGAGTTAAAATGTTATTAAATAAATTTTATCTTCTTGTAATGAACGGCTGTGTATTTCAGATATTATTCTTAAATATAAATATCATGTGAAGTTTTTATCTTTGAATTAGCGATAAGAAATAAAAGTGCCAGAATTGTAGATATAAAAATGTGTATTCGAATTTTTTAAATGATTTATTAACTATTACGATCTCTTTTTTTACATAAGAAAAGGATTGAGGTGGTTGGACTTTTTATAAAGTTTATTTGGGCGTGGAAGAATACGATTTAATTTCCAATACAATTTTCACAAACATAAGGTCATAATGTCACACATGTTGAATTCACACATCCTCTTGTTTGTATAACAACTGAAACACGAATTTTGAGATTATAGAGGATTTAACCAACATGATGCCTTTTGGAATGTGTGAAACTGATGAAACACAGATAGAAGGGATTTATTAAATTAAGATAAAATCATAATAGTGAATGCATTCTCTAATTTTTAAATCAACTTTCTCCATCAAGTCTTCGGTAATGTGTGAGTTTCTTTCTTCATTCTGCACATTTGTGCGGCATTTTTTTAAGTTCTTTTGAATATTGTTTTATCTATACAATTCACTGATCTGTGGATGAATTTCATTTTACAACCATTTCACATTCAGAATTTTTAAATCAACTTACTCCATCCAGTCTTCAGTAACGTGTCAGTATCTTTCTTTATTCTGCCCATTTGTGCTCCATTTTTAAGTCCTTTTATATGTTTTCTTCTCATTCCTCAACTCGTACTGTTTTATCTATGCAGTTCACTCATCTCCCAATGAGTTTTATTTTTCAATCATTTTAACAATGAGAATTTTTAAATCAACTTTCTTCAGCAAATATTCAGTCAGGTAACCTCTTCTCACCTCATACTGCACAGTCGTGCTGTCAGCTTTAAAGTTTTTGTGTACTTTCTTCTCATTCCTCCGTTTGTAATGTTTTCGATTGATGTGTAATTTAACCCCCTTCTTCGCCAAGTTGACGATAATATGCCAATGTGGCAACACCATTTTTTAAAAATTATGGCAACCCTACGTTATCTTTCTCCTTAACCGGAAGAGCTGACCTGTGTGCTATTGCCTGTGATTCATGGTTGGCGAGTTTTGAAAAGTGCGCCAAGCAAGGGGTTAAACTACACTCGCACTATGTTTTCTTCATACACTAATATTACACTATTCATTGATTCGCCTATGAATTTCAAACCTTTTTAGATTCAGAAAATGAATGGCAGAGTGCATCTTAAATTGATGGAGGCATTTTTGACATTCACAAACAAATGTAAATGCTGTCATACTCTTTTGTAACGTTGTCTGAGGCTAAGAAATACATTTATGCACTCAACGTGAAAGCACGGTTCAATTCATTGGAGCACAAGTGTCGTGTAGAGCTCAAACGATTGCTGAATTGAGCTGTGTGCCGAGTCCTGGTGTTTATTGTAGAGGCAGCATCGAGTCGTATGATGAGTAGCCAGTCGTGCAGTAGTGAGTCGGCGATTGGAAACAGCTCAAGCGAAAGAGACATTGGAGAATTGCATACGTTTGGAGAGACCATAGAATGTAGCTGCGAATATTCCTTTTGATGAAGTCTGTTAGACCACGTTACTTATGTAATAAACCGTTTCGCCAACAGTCGCCAACGGTTTAGTAACTCATTGGATACGAATTTAAATTTGGCGATAAGGATCAACGGCGGCAAAATGGCGGACGGCGTAAGGTTTGAACAATTTTTAAAATAATCCACCTTCTGATGAAATCTGTTAGACCACGGTACTTATCTATTAAACCGCCTTCGCCAACAGTCGCCAACGGTTTAGTAACTCACTGGCGTCGGATTTAAATTTGGCGATAAAGATCAAAAGCGGCAAAATGGCGGAGAGCAGTTGAGGCTTGAACAATTTTTTAAATAATGGCGGCTTTTTGCCATAATTGGCGATTTAGCAACTCATTGGAGACTAGAGACCACAGGCGATTTAAACTCATCAACTAGACCACTTTGTGAACTGTGGTTCATAATACTACCTAATACTTTTTATGGGCTGTTGGTTTTTGTAGAGTGCTGCTGTGTATTGCATGTGTTCATCTGTGTATTTGTTTCTTGAACTTGCTGAAATGTTCTGGAATAAATATTTAGACTTTTAAATTCTGTTTCTTCATTGATTAACAAATCGTAAGAAAACCGAATTAATAACAATATATCATAAAGGAATGGAGAAAATGACATGTCGAGAAAAGAATTTTAAAAGGGGCTATAAATAAATTAAAGTGAAATAGCACTCTAATCACACAAACATATTTTCATATGGTACACGAGAAAATATGCACATGCCAAGGAAACAGCAGATTGCCAATCTGTAGAAATTCATGTTTCCTATTTTAAAAGCAGAAAAGGTTTTTATTCTCGATTTAAAAATTTTTATTCTTGCAATTTGTTTACCTCTGTGAAAAATCATTTAGCAGTTTTTTCGGGAAAATCCATCACTGCTCATAAATTAATTAGAATCTGGATAATCTCTCTGCTATTACATTTTATTCTCTATTGAGGAAATATTTTTGTTCTTTATCCTTCTTCAGAAAATTAAACGTTACATAAAACCTCATACTACACGTGAAAAGGATATATAGGTCTAATAGGAAACATGATATGTTTCTGTTGCTCTAATAAACACAGAGCAATTTTTTAAAAACAGGATGCAAAAATATGAGATAATATAAGGAATGAAACTTTGAATTTTGAGTTATTTATATTTTAGTCGTATTTAAAATACCAAAGAGTTTCATAAAAGGTGTTATAACTATCATAAACTAATCGCAAAGTCAAAATAAACAATCTTATTTAGGATTGTCTGTCTGGATTTCATTTTTCCTTTATGACATATTTATTTGTCAATTTCAAGAAATATCAAACCCCTTTGATTCTCAAAAGTAAAGGCCATGACTCTATCCATGTTGATAACAAAATGATTTTACCCTAATATTCCTATTTTTAGCATACAAGCATTATTTCGTTGGGAAAAAAATGCAATCATTTCAAAAATTATGCTATTCACACAATTTCCCATAGGTGTTGCTTATACAAATCCAGAAAGTAGATTATTCAATTTGTTAATGTTTTATCTTGTATTCTTTTTATGGAAAACATTTTCTATTATTACTGCAGTAATATTATGAACTTTAGAAAGGAAACCCTTATTTATCTAGTTGGTATG
>JAOUZG010026507.1:1457080-1487950 GCA_026289955.1 Argiope argentata | reverse complement strand
CTGGATTGTGTTTATCTGAAATTTTCACTTTATCAATTATCCCCTAAATACCTGTAAATAGCTGTAAATAAATTTGTTTGTGCTGTCCTCAAGGAAAGTCCATTCAATTCGAACTCGCTACGCTAAAAACGTAACAGAATAGAACAAGAAAGTACGAGAAACAAAAGAATTAGAGCCTTAAAACCAAAATTTGTTAACAATTATAAAACCGTTTACAACGATTTTCCACTTTGAAATATTATAGAAAAATTATCTGGAGTTATAATATGCAGAAAAATATTATTTATGAAAAAATGCATGAATTCTATGAATTGCGATTGTTATGATATAGATGAGGATTCATATAAAACAAGAATCTAAAATGAAATAATTTGATTAATGGTAACAAAAAAGACTCTATTAGATATATGTTTATGAATGCATATGTAAGTGGAGAAACTGAGAGGATATATATATTTCTTTTTTCACTTATCCTTGTGTTTATGAAACTTGATGTAGAAAGCTAGGTAAGAAAATATCAGTAATTTTCATCGGTAAATTTAATTATCCATGGATTTTTTTTTTGAATGAAGAGGAAATTGCTGGCAAATCTTTTCACCCATTCTTGTTCAAGGATTGATGAAAGTATTTGCATATGCCAAGAAATGAATATATATTATAGAAAATATATGTCTTTATATCTGACCGCTAACTTCTTATATATGACCGCTAACGACAAGTGTTAGCGGTCAGAAAATATATATCTGACCGCAAACACTTTGTCGTCGTTAATTCAAAATAAGATAAGAATTATAAATTCTTTCTTTTGTGGTAATGTACAATTGAATTTTTGCACATACCACATTTCATCTACCTAGCTCAAAATGCTTTTGTGTGGTTGTATTCGCAATTAGACAAACAAACTGACATACTTTTTAAATTGCGTTTTAACGACTCAACATAAAAAGGAAGTTGAAAATTGCGAAAATCAGAAATTCGTCTTTTTTGACGATTACAATATTTTTTTTGTGTACTTCATATTTTAGAAATAAATATTAAAAAAATAAACAGTCTTTTAAGTACCTGATATATGCTGACTCGTTAATAATTTTAAAAGCACGGAAAACTGCCAGTGTGTGATTTTTGTAAAAAGATAAACCTACTCCTATGATCCCAGTGACACTGATTTAAATAATAACAAAACTAACAAAAAAAAAGATATTGATGCGATGATTTATTAGCTGTTGCATTGTTTACTAACAATAATTTAGACGTCAGATAACCATTTTCAAAAATAGCTACTGAATTCTACTTTTTTAAGGTTTGATTAATAGAAAGCTGTAATCCAATTTGGATCTAATCGAAGTTACCATCTAATTTTCATTGTTCAATTGCCTATTTATTTCGTCTAGACTGAGAAATACATATTTCAGGACAATACGAGGAAATTCTTCAGTGTGTACCGACAGCGATTTTCCGCAATTAGAAGTCTTTCTTTAGCTGGAAGTGGTTAAATTCAAAACATAATATATTCAGAGATAAAATTTTGAGCTGTAAAATTAGTTTGCTATCCCCGATTCCTGCAAGAAGAAAATAGTAAAGGAATTTTGAACTTCTTTTCGGAAACATTGTGCCTAGATAAATCTGAAGTCTTGAATAGTCTGCGTTTACATTATTTGACTCGCAATTACTGTGTACACTTAAAACCAGTTTGAGTGGTCTCCCCAAAACTTTCTCGCATATTGTATGATGGTCTTAATCCAGTGATCGCACTGACGCACAATAGATACAAAACATTATCTTTTGGCGTGAATTTATCATTTTTACTGAATTTATTGGGTGATTCTTGCCGAGGATTTTGGCGATTAATCGTTGGCATAGGGTCAAAAGTATCCAAAATTCGAATTTGGGTGTTCTGCTGCGTTATTCTCAACAGATTATTATGGAAATTTTACATGACACCACACTTAAAATTATGTACTAAATTATATATATTTTCATTTCAGAGCATGATGTTATTTGGGGAATGAGGTCAACAAAAATCCGCAGGCGAAAAAATGAAATTTTATTATCTGCACGAGCATCTCAAAAAATCAGTTTTTAATAACCCGTTGCCATCGCATTTAGGAAAGCTCTGATTTAAAAAAAAAACAAGTTAATGACTACAGCCAATAAAACCTAGAAAAGTGTCATTTTGAGCACGTGATTATATGAAACGAAATAAATAGAGAATGTCATACTTTTTTAAACAATAAATGCGAGACAAAGTTTTTTGGATCGTTTGCAATACTAAAGTGACTCATTCAATGAAACCATTAAAATGAATAAAGATGTAATTTAACTTTCACGAGCACGCGGCGCTTAACCGTTCAAGAAATGACGTTCTAACATGATACATTGAAATATGCATAGCAGATTTCATTGTAATCCTTTTTTGTCATTGTGTTTTTTAGGAGTCATGTTTGCATGTTTTTGAAAATATAGATCAACAGACGATCGACCTTTGGTTGGATTTCGCTCAAAATTTTGTAGGCGTCTATTCTAAAGATGTTAAATTTATGTTCCTAATTTTATTTATCTAGCTCTCTTGATTTTCTACTTATTAAGCCAACTTATATTCAAACAGCCAAGCTGAACGGATTTTGCTCAAAATTTGACAGAAATCTATAAATTTAGTTTAAAGACGCTATACCAAATTTCATCCGTCTAGGTCAAAGTGTTTTTGAGTTATCTTTGTCAAAGATAGACACTTATTTTCCGGAGACGCGGAGATACATCAAGATTTCGAGTTGGGAGTTTTACGGGCTGTAGGGGACTCACTCCCTGCATCTGACCTGCATATCATGCTACTCCTTGTTGAGATAAAACTACAGAGGCCCCAATTAAATGCACAAGCTTATTGCACGAGATATTCACAGAATTGAGCATTATACAAGAAACTGTTTAATATGTATAAAAACTAGCTGTATCCGCACGGGGTTGGCCATGGCATAGCATCAAAAATGAAAAAATTAGCTTTAAACATAGGCCTAATATTCATGAAATGCAACATACAAATATATTTAAAAATTATCAAAAAATAGCTACAAATTTTTTTAATAGCACACATTCAGAAATTTTTAGACTTTTATAAAGGAAAAAATATGCGTCAGTAGACAAAACACAGGAGATCATTTCGCTCCTCAGGAGATTCCTTCTCTATACACAATTCAGTTGCAGAGCGATTAAAACAAAAAGATGGTTATTTCGCTTATTAAAAGATCTTCATTCCCTAAATGTAGACATTATTTCTCTGATATTCGTTAACCAAACGTTTCTTTCCTCTTCATTTTCCTTGTCACATAACAAAGGAAGCTTTGTGGAGTTAAATGTATTCCGGCCAAAATTGGATTTCCTTCTTTTGAGCATATTGAGATTTGAATCGCTGTTTAAAATCAGACGTAAATAAAGAAATGCACCCATATGCATACCGTAGCTCTTGTACATGCGCAGTTTTAGGTTTTCGCTCCTGCGCGGATAAGTGCTAAGTTAAAATCTCTATTATAAAACTCCCCTTTTTATTTTGATATGATTTGAATGTACTGAAACCTTCCCCAATCATTGCTCTACAAAAATGGTATAAATATCACCAATATCCGTTCACTATTTCTCGAGTTTTTTTTTTGTGGTTCAAACGTACAGACGCTTTCAGGAGACATCATTTTATACTATGTATAGATTTTACATTTTTCTGATGTGCTGGACTTTGAACTGTTGTACACTGAAGCGGTTCTACTAGTCTGAGAAGAGACCACTACAGATAATTAGAGAATTTTATTTTCATAATTATCAAATTAATAAGTTTATAAAAGATAAAAATTCTATAAATTATAAAATTACTGTAATATTTACACTTTATCAAATAAAATTGGTCATGTTCTTATAAGTTTCCTTAAATTCACTTTGTTATTAGAATATTTAGAAATGCAGATATTTGCTTATATAATATTGAGTACAAATATAGATGCCGGGCAATCTGAAAACATATTAGATAAACAAAAATAAATTCATAAAAAAATAATTCATTTAATAAAATAAAATATCTAAAATATTAGTTAAAATAGAACTTTAACATGTTATAATGCATTTAATGTGACTCTAAACTAAACAATTTAACACAAGGACTTACTAGTTAAATAAAAATTTTAAAACCCAATTTTTTAGTCATGGGGACTAAAAACTACACAATGTCCAACTTTTTTTAACCTACACCTTTTAGTGCGCTGATAGAACTGGGCTTTAAAAGTTTATTTTAACATCAATTTTATCGATTTATTATGATACTAGCTTTTACCCGCGACTTCGTACGCATGGAAAAGCGCACAACTAACCTAAAATCAATTTATTTACAAAACGTACCTGAAAAAAGGCAAAATCGCAAATCAAGTCCGCATTTCTTTAAAATCAAGTCAAGTCTATTTCATTTATTGATTGAAATAGTACAACAATATATATACACATATTTTTAAAACTTTTATTTGAAATGAAAACACAGTTGTCAACAATTACAACACACTGCCCATGCGTGAATTTTCTACGCCAGTTGAGGTAACGCAATAAAGATTAGAAATTTTTAATTTCCTTTATTCTGTGTTATTTTTATTCAAAAGCACAACAAAATGAATTCGAAAAAGCAATTAATTAATAATGTTTAATTTTAAATGCATCAAAAATTAAGAAAATAAATAAAATCGTTTGAAAATAATCGGTCAAAAACATGTTAAGTCTAACCTTATTTGCGTGGGGAAAAGAAAAAGGAAGAAGAATTTGAAGTCGTTGTACTTATTTGAAGGTGGGGAAATAAAAGATTTTTAGCGAGAAAGTGTCATTTTGACTATTTTCTTAACAATTTTTCCGTTTTTTCTATCTATAAGAACCTTCCTCGTGTCTTTACAAAAATATTTCTAAAAAATTGGCTGAATTGGCCGAACTGTTCCTGAGTTTTGAGCTTAGCAACATATTTAGCGATTCATCTTCATTTATATAGATATTAAATCTAGATTGGTTTCACTTTGCAAATATTATTATCGCATCTCCTTTACCAGAATGCATCATGGTATTTGTAAATACAAATCTAAAAATACGAATCTCACAATATGTGTCTGAATAAGAGTTTTATAGCGTTGGGAAATATCCAGTATTAATTTATTTTTTTAATTAAGGTTTTAAAAATTATTCTTGCAACATAAATTTCATTCATAACCAGATTGTCAGTTATCAAGTTTCTGTACTATATAATTTTCGAATATTTAGATTGGTCCCCTTAGGAAATTTTGACCTCTTAATCTCCTTGAAATATTGACCGAAAAAATGATTATTACTAATAAACTAAAATAAACAAAATTCGTAGCGAATAAAAAATATTTTTCATTTTCCAATTCCGATTCTTTCATCCTATTTCTAACCCCCTCCTCCTCCCCTCCTTCGTATTTAAAGTCAAAGTGTTCGTACAAAATGCAAATTTTGTTCCATTCTGAATCCAAAAGTCGAAATGCACTTCGAACACTAAGAATTTCATTTTGATGCATATCTTCATATCCCTTTCCTGTGTTCTTATGTATAATTTCTGAAATTTATTTAGAATTTATAAATAAAAGTTTATTATTTATTCTATTGTCTAATTTATATCATTAATACAATTTGATTTGGTTCATATACTTGAATATAATTACACCATGCAAGCAGAATCAGCCAAGCATAATAATAAATCTTTTATAATATATACTATGTATAATAATAATATCTTTAAAAAATATTATAATTAATGAGTATTTAGCTAACAAAGATGTCTAGAATAAGTTCGACGAATGAATTGGTTCTATTTTAAAATCTGCACGTTTTCCCTCTCAAATGTAGCTCTAAACTTTGGAACAATATTGCCGAAGCAAAGCAAACAGCTATGAATACAAATATTGATACAAAAGTAACTACTTACATTTATAACTCGACGTATGAAATATTCATAAAAGTTGGTAATTTTTCATCCCATCTTCAAGGAAACAATGCAGCGCCTCCATTATTTTTATTGAGCATAGTATTATTCTAAGCAGTTTGATTTAGACAATCATTCAAACGATTTCCCTTAATGATCAATTCATAGAAATGATTGACATTCTTCGTGACTAGTAGATTGGCATGTTATGGTTGCTATTTTTTGCGTTTGATATTGCCCTTGGTGAACTCAAGTTATTTTTTTAATACTATTTCTAGTGTGTTTGTTTTTTAATTCTTATAATGAGTTGTTTTTCGATAAGATAAATGGCAGACGATAAAAATAAAAAGTAATTCATTTCAAAACTAAATAAAATAAAAAATATATATTCGTTTTAAATTTTAAAGTATAAATATCGATGAAATGTTCATTTAATATTTAGAATTAAAATGTCCAAACGCAAGGGTATGCAATCATGGTTTGAAATAAATTTTAATCCGTGAAAATAATCTGATTGGAATTATTATGCCAATCATTCATTTTCCAGATTTCTATTTTATATTTGCATAGAATGAGAAATTGGACTTCCTAAAATAGAACTTATAAAAATTGAAATTCTAACTATACAACGCATTATTTCTTTTCAAAGTTTCAAATAGAATTTTTTAAAATTCTTTTATTATTTATTTTAGTCTTAAAAAATTTGAAGATTCGGTTATTGTTCATTAATTAAACTTATTTGCATTAAACATACACTGTACTTGATAGAGAAAAACTAGACCCAAATTCCAAGTATTGTCTGTAACTAGATCGAGACTATTTTATTATTTATTAGCAAAAGGTTTTAAATTGCTCATAATTTAAATATAGAAATGTAATTAAACACTAAATTTATGAGGAATTTTTTCGTCACATATATATGTTTTTTACATTACTGATGTTTTTGAATGAATTTTAAATGAATTTGATGAATTTCAAATATTTTAAACTACTAAGGCGTAAGAAAGGCTTTAATTTAAAAAAAGTTAATTTCTGATAGTTACTAATACATTAAAAGTTTTTTTTACTTTTTATTTAATAGTTAGTTTTTTAGTGGTAAGAAATGAAAATAAATTTAATCAGTAGCTCCTGATAAAAGTTGATAAGCGTTTGATTTTAAATTTTATGTTAGTGATTTTTTAAAATTCTACTAATGTGTTCTATTAACAGTTTTTAGTGTATATTGTCGGTCTTTCTCAATAAAATGTAATGCTACAAATATTCTTTTTAAAAAATCCAATTAAGAAATTTATTACAAAAAATATTTTTAAAAACCCTGAAATTTCAAAAAAAATTAAACTTATAATAATTCAAATTCTTACAATTGCTGCAGAAAGGGAGTTCTTAAATTTCTCTCAAATCTGTTTTGCAAGTATTCAATTATTTTTAAAATTCATAAAAATAATTTTAAAAAATTACTATGCAGAATGAAATAAGTATCATAAAAAAAATTAAAATTTGGAATTTTAAAATGATATAAAAATATTACTTTTAGAATAATTCGCTCTAACGTTACTGAGGAAAAATTAAAGAATTCCAATCAACTTCTAACTTATTGAATATTTGATTAAATTTTTTCCATTGAAATATTGTCATCATTCTTTTTCTTATTTTTTTAAAAAATAAAAATGTAAAATTTGATTTAATTCTTCCGGGTTATTTTGGTGGTATAGCCACTATAACTTTTATTTATATTAAGACTTATAAAAGCGAAATAATAAGAAAAAGTTATTTTGGCCTGTACAATACAGTGATTTCGTTGAAAAAAAACCCCATAGGAATATAATTTTTTTTAATGTACAAAGTATTCAAAGAGTAAATATTAGGTATCACTAAACAAAATTCCGCTATTGTAATGAATATCCACATTTTTTTCTCATCTCTCTGAAAAATACTTTTTTTTTGTCTATTTGGAAACAGAATACTTAAAAGTATTTTCACGTACATGTATGAAAATGGAAAACGTTGTCCTTACCAAAAATGTGTAAGTTCTTGCAAAATTTTAATAAATTCTATTCTCAAGTAGCTTGTCTGTCTGAGAACATGCTAATGTGATAATTAAGAACACAAAGGCTAGATAAATAAAATTTTATCTGGAGTCCTATCATCTAAAATATTGATCTCTATCAGATTTGAAACAAATCCGTCAAGGAATGTACGTCTGTCGGTCTGCAGATTTTACATTCAGGTAAAAGCAATAACTCAAAAATGCCACCTCCAGTTTATGATTTTATTATTAAAATTGTAGTTTGGTGCCAGATTTAATTGTTAATCGATAAATGTATACTGTGTTAGCATCATTGTACTATGATCCATGAATCGCTCATATATAGGGCTCCGATAATAAAAATCAGAGCACTTGTGAATTTCGTAATCTTGCATAAAAGTCACAATTTTTATGTGGAAGAGGGGGAGAGGAAATGAGAAGTCATCTTTATTTGGGAATGGGTGAATAAAGTTTTTTCGCTGACTTAAGCGTAAAAACTTCCTTAATAATTCAAATTTGGAACCTCCAGTTTTCTTTAAAAGAAAAGTTTAAAAAATCTTACAAATACTTTTTACAACTAATATAATTTTAATAAAAACTTATTAATTTGTAATTTAAAATGTAAGATCTTAATAACTAATTCTAATAAAAAAATTAAAATTGCTATAAATATTTTTTTAACTGAGAACGATTAAAAATAAATTCAATCCCAGTAAAAAAAATGAAATCTACGATGGCAAATTTCAATTTATCAAGTGAGAACATTATTAAATTTGTCATTATTTTTCTTAATTAGTTCAAGGCATTACCGAGTTTTAACCGGTGTGAAACAATAGCGAAACTTTTATATGGATCTCTCTTTCTCTTTATATATATATATACATATATAATGATAATTTTTTAAAACTGTCATTTTCAATTTTTCTTGATGCCTAACAAAATTTTGGAGTTCGACAGATTTTGAGATGATATAATTCCATAATGTCATAGTTCTACGTCAACTTTTTAAAAATGCATTTTCTGTCAAAGAAGCGAACATAATAATAAAGCAATATTGATAAAAGCGGTTCATCCTTTTAAAAATGCTTATGCTTTGAAAGAAGCATACATAATAATAATTGCAATAATGGTAAAAGTAGGTAAAAAAAACGAAAATAAAATTAATAAAATATGTTTATCAAAGAAAACATCGTTTGCTTTTAACTTTTAATATTTTAATTAATATTAAAAATAGCAGTAGTTATAAAACATCTGAAAAGGAATCGTCTGCTAAATGTCTGTTAACAGATTTGGATTACGATTTACCGAACAATTCATTGCCTGCTTTTTTTTTTTTTGGAGACATCACAAAACCTTATAACCAAAACAATATCATGTTCTCACGATAAAAAAAATCATTTATTAGATGCTAGCTTAAAAATAAAAAAAGCTGAATTTCTCTTAATAATAAAAACATTAAAAAAAAAGCAAAAATATTTTAAATGTTTCAGATCTTTTGCGAGTTTTCTATCTGCATATTCAGTTTAAAAATGAAAGGTTTTATTTAGACTTCGAAAGTCATTGCCGACTAAAAATGGAAAACAGGTAGACTAAAAGTGAGAAAAACAAGTTTATAAAACCAGATTTTAGCCTTAGATACCACATGATTAAAAAGAAGTTTACCCCACCTGCCTCGTTCTAAAACCTACTTGTAAAGCAACTTAACAGTTTGATGGATGGATTAGCCAGTAAAAAAATAAGCAAAACCCTGTTTACGATTTTAATAAACACACCATTAAAAAAATGCAATTCCATGCATTGAGTATCGCCCACAACTTAGGACACTAGCTGTCCTACTTTCGCTTGTCTCAAAAATTTTTTCCACGGTAATTTTTAAAAATCCTCTGGCACAGTAACCCACTGGATGGTAAACCGTCAAGCTGACCTTGCTCATGACATCAAGTGCGGATTTTTATCCGGTCATCGACACTGATTGTTTCTATTTGCCTCTGATTGTTTTTTCTTCAGAAGTTCGCCGGGTTCAAGTAGTCAGTCCCATACCGAACGAGGGCTTGCGAGAACGAAAATGGACCCAAACGCTTCTCATCAAGTCGAGATGTAAAGCTTTCGATCTCATCTTCCACAAAGAGGTTGCTCAACTTTCAACTTTAGCTCGGAACATACTTTTTCTTTATCTTTCTAGGTGTTCGTAAGCATCAGGGTTTTTTTTTTTTTTTTTTTTTTTTTTTTTGCGGTTTTTAATAGCAGGAAAAAGGAAAATGACTTTTCATTCATGAATTTGTCTGCAAAAGCACACCTGGGATGGTTTTTGTTTTCTCACAACCCCGGCACAATTTTCTCGATTTTTGTTGCATACATTTTTTTTTTCTTAATCTCTGTTCTTGCTTTTAACAAAATATGAATTCACGGAAAGAGTTTTTTCTTCTTTTTTTTTTTTGTTTGTATTATTGAAAACATGATATTCGTGTTACTGGGAAGAAAAAAAAATTATTATGATTACTTATTCAGATAACGATTATCTTCGATGCATTACTATGAACAAGCAATAAAATATTCTATATTTTTTCATATTTAAAAATGTAATAAATCCTTGCAGCCGAAAAAAATTATGCAAATATGTCATCAGTGCACTATACATACTGTGTATATATTAATGTGTTTAATTTTTTTTCTCCTTTTTAAAATATGACAATTGAAAACAGGAACATATTAACTACTTTTTCTATTTTTTAAGATTTTATCACTTTAAGCGTTATATATCAACGAAATATTTCTTAGTTCTTCCTGTAAAAAAGTATAATATGAATGATAAATTACTTTAATAAACTAAAAATTCGAAATAAATATCCATAAAATGTTAGCAGTTTGAGAAGTACTCATACTTTTAAGAAAGGGAAATATTCGACCTGAAACTAGGGGCGGCGATAGCAGGGGGGTTAGGGGGCAATTGCCCCCCCCCCCCTGTCGGCGAGATATTTAGAGTTTCGTCGGTAAAAATGTTCACCATTTCAGGATGATTGTAGAGAGCTGTGCATTATCGAATATGATTATTTAAAAATCTCCTTGCAATTAATATATTGTAAAACAACCGAAATATCCAAGTAATGGTTAAATTTTTTAGACTATATTTGGCAAAATATTCGATAGGTGGTAGATCAATAATATGCCGTATTTTCATAGACAATTTTTGATACAGCTAAAAATTGAAAATAATAGATGTCTAAGACATATGTTAAGTAGATTTTCATACATCTGATTCAAATGTCTTTCAATTTGTACTACTTTTGACAATATAATCAACAAAGGTGATAAGCTAATTTATTGACAATTTTTGATCAATCGACTAAAAACTCAATGCGACGAATGTCGAAGAAGTCTGCAGATTTCCGACATTTGATTAAATAGTCGTTCATTTAACTTATAATTTGCGTTTATTTTGGCAATATATACGACAAGTAAATGAGATATCGCCTAACAACATTGTTTTTACAAATGAACAATGAAAGGAAGGGCCAGTATCTGAATCAAAAAAAGAATCTAAATAACACTTTATTTTCTTTAATTAAATGTAAAATTAACTATTTGGAGTTATTTTGCAGCCAAATGAGAGATATTGTGCTTGCCCCCCCCCTGTCGGATTTGTCCTGCCTCCCTTTCGGCAAATTCCTGCCGCCACTTCTGCCTAAAACATCATAGCATGATAATGTTTAATGATTGATACCTTTGGTTTTCTATCGCTTGCATGTGCAACTGTTGGCATCTATATTTTTTCTTTCATTTCAATTCCTACTATTAGCTCCCACTCTTCCTATATATTTATCTTGTTCACATTTTCAATCGATAATAAAATATTTCTTATTCATCCAATCAGGTTCAAATACATTTTTTAAAACTTGTTATGGATGACATTTGATGTTAATACAGCTTTTTTCAAATATTAATTAATTAATTTTATTAATTAATTAAAAACTAACTTTCTAGCTAAGGTTTAAAGAGGCCACTAATGAGGTTTCGACTATATTATATATATATATATATATATATATATATATATATATATATATATATATATATATATAACTGCAACATGGTTGTAGATGAAATGGGCGAATCAATATTTTTCTTTGTCCAGCAGTTAGTGTGGGTGCCGTGTTTTGTTTCTTCCATAATTGTGTTAATGGATAAACATGGGCTCCAAATTGAGATTCTATAGCCTTGTTATATAAAAAACGACTGTATACACTGAAGTGACAAAAGTCATGGGATAGCAATATGCAAATATACAGATGGCAGTAGTATCGCAGCGAAAAAGTATAAATGCGCAGTTCGTTTTCCAGAGCTTTCATTTGTGTTCAAGTTCTTCATGTGAACAGGTTTTTCGTGATTTATGGCTGCACGACGAGAATTAACAGACTATGAACGTGGAATGTTAGTTGGAGCTAGACACATGGGTCATTCCATTGCGGATATCGTTAGTGAATTCAACATTGCGAGATCCACAATATCAAGAGTGTGCCGAGAGTATGAAATTTCAGGCATCCCATCATGGACAGCGCAGTGGGCGACCACCTGCACTTAACGACCGAGACCGCCGACGTCTGTGTAGAATGGTCAATGTTAATAGACAAGCAACACTTCGTCAAATAACTGCAGGAATCAATGTGGGACGTACGAGGGACGTGTCCGATAGGACTGTGCGGCGAAATTTGTCTTCCTTGGGCTATGACAGCAGAAGACCGACTCGAGTGCCTTTACTGACAGCACGACATCGCCTGCAGCGACTCTCCTGGGCTCGTGAGCATATCGACTGGTCCCTAGACCAGTGGAAAACCGTGGAGTGGTCAGATGAGTCACGATTTCAGTTGTTACGAGCTGATGGTAGAGTTCGAGTGTGGGGCAGACCCCACGAAGACATGGAACCAAACTGTCAGCAAGGCACTGTTCAAGCTGGTGGTGGCTGCATAATGGTGTGGGCTGTTTTTACATGGCATGGACTCGGTTCTCTGGTGCAACTGAACCGATAATTGACTGGAAATGGTTATGTTCAGCTGCTTGCAGATCACTTGCAGCCATTCATGGACTTCACGTGCCCACACAACGATGGAATTTTTATGGATGACAATGCGTCATGTCACTGGGCCAGAACTGTTCGCGATTGGTTTGAAGAACATTCCAGACAATTCCAGCGCATGATCTGGTCACCTAGATCGCCCGATATGAATTCCATCGAGCATTTATGGGACATCATCGAAAGGTCCGTTCGTGCCCATACTCCTGCACCATCCACACTTTCACAATTATGGACGTCTATACAGACAGCATGGCTCAATATTCCTGCAGAGGACTTCCAACGACTTGTGGACTCCATGATACGTCAAGTTGTTGCACTTCGCCGGGCAAAAGGAGGACCGACACGATGTTAACAGTCATCCCATGACTTTTGTCACTTCAGTGTATATCTATATATATTCGGAAGAATAACCGAATTTATATGATTGAATGTTTTTTCTAAATTCCAGAAAATCTTGAATGGAATTAAAAAAAGTCTCATTAACACATTTTAAATTCATGGAATTTTAAATCTGCATAAGATCTTATAAATTAGCTGTTATCTGAAATAACAACGTAGTACGTAAATTTGGTTGCCTTTGATAAAGATATTTTATTTTGGAAGAAAATTTCTAGTGAGGATTTAAATATTTTTCTCTCTCTAAATGCAATCCCACATTTTTCACAACTTACAGCTGGGGAAAAAAAAAAAAAACTTCTCTTCCATCTTTAAATCATAAATTTTCAAAATGTAATAAAAATTCCCTTTATTATATCCACTTATAAAATGTCATTAATTAGCTCCGCATGCTGATTATATGTAAATCAAAGAATATAATATATGGGTTTATCCGTCGAAACTTCCGACCTATGAGAAATTTTATCTTTCAATGAACTCGTTCATTTTATGCCTGAAGTATTCGGTTTACAAGTTAGAGTTAGAAATGAAAGTCGAGTACAGAACCGAAATAATAGTTTGATGATGATGTCATGACCGCTTTTTGCCACTGAAAGAGGAGTGCAGTAGCTTCTGAGGATATAGACCCCTGAAAACGCGATGGCAGAAGTCTGACTTCTAGCTCATATGAGGAGGAAACACCCACCCACACGCTTGCACAGCCCCTTTTTACAGGCGGGCACATTCACACATCTTACAGATAGAACTCAAAAAAACAACCATGCCCGAACTGGGACTCGAACCCGGAAATCACAGAATACGAGGAAGACGCACTACCTCTGTGCCAGAAAGCCGGCGAAATAATAGTTTGAATATAGGAATTAAAAGAGGTAATCAAACATGTAGGTATGTTAAATTGAGAGGGATAAGACTTTTTCATATTTAATAAGTGTTATTTTAGTTTTAGAAAATAAGAGAATAAATAAAAGTAATTTATTTCATTACTAGGCACTTCCTAGAAATGGCGCATGGTTCACTCTAGATTTCAACACTCAATTAAGGTCAAAGTTCCGATGCGTTAATTTCATCAAAGTAGATTTTCATTTATTATTACCTGAGAACATGATGTTTTGGTTTGAGAGTTTTGAAGCTTCAAAATGCGTTGGCAAGAAATTGGGGATTTATCGCTTTTGATGCATCAATTTTTCGCTTTTAGGGTTATTAGAAAATAATGCAGAAAGTTGTCACATTTGGCGATTTATCGCTAAAAATGGATGGATAAAATAGAAATTAATGGATGAATAAAATAGATTTGAATTAGAAAATTAATTTGGGATTCACACGATTAAGTCAATGGCAACGTTGTTACATTTTTTGTTTTTGTTTTTAAAGTGTTTTTATCATCTGAAAACATGATGTTTCAATGGTTTAAGGTTTTTGAAGCTACCAAACACTTTTGAGGCATCCATTTTTCGTTTTTAGGCTTATTAGAAAATGATAAATATTGTTTTCACTTTTGGCGACTTATTACCAACATAAAGTTCAATTTGGCACGAATGTCCGCCAATGAACCCGATTCTCGATAAATCGACGCATGCATATTCTGATAGTCACATGAATGTTTGAAACCTATTTGAATTGACCAATGACTTAAATTAAGTAATTCAAGCAATGCCTTAAAAATAATAATGTTCTCACATGACAGCATGGAATTTAAGATAGCATACATCACTTTTTTTCTATAAGTTGATATCATAAATAATTTTAAAATATTAATTTATGTTTTAAAAGATATTTACTATAAAACATCAGTATTTTCATAACCTTAGCTTACTGAATAAAATTATTTACATCATATTTTATGTGTTTTGAATAGAATATAAAATTACAGTACGACCACCAGAAGTGAAGTCATTTTTCAAAGTTTTGGCTCATCAAATATGATAGTTTCGAAAATTTTATCTTGGCAGATATTAGGCAAGCCTTTTTTTAATGACTGGAGAATATTTCAAGATCTTGGTAATGAAACCATATTGCAATCTAAAAGTGAGTAATGTTTTAACGTAACATGTAGTGAAATATTTTCTTGCGCCAACTACAAAGCCAGATACTTTATATAACGTGATAACAGGCATAGTTTTTGTTTTACTTTCTAATTACAGAATCTAGTTTCATTATAATTTCACATTTATTATAACATAGTCGTTGTTTTTTTAGACATTTTAACGAAGAAAGAAATGGAACGAAAGTTTCACTTATCTCAAAATACAGGGTGTCCATAATTAAGAATTTAGCTGGAGGGGCACATTTCGTCCTCCATAAATGCTTGTATTAATTTTGTTGGCAATGTCATATGAAAGTGCATTCTATAGAATGCCATAAAACACTCAAACGTATTTAATTTCATTATCTTTGATAACAGCACGATAAATATAATTCTATATAATAAATAAAACAATTAAAAGAAAGCTATCAAATTGTGGTACACAGTTTCAAAGTATATCACAATTCAATGCTTAAAATTATTTTTTGTAGGAAATAATTAATATAAGTTATTAAATCAATTAATATAAATGAAATACAAGCAATATTGCCAGTGAAAAAGCTGGTTCCCGAATACGGGTACTTTTTATTGCAGAATACTTGAGACTATACAAGCTACATAATACGGTTATTTTAGGGGAGTGTGTACACTTGAAAATCCAGAAAATTTATGCGGCTAAATACACTAGGTTGAATGATATAAATATCCCGGGTGCTATTTGAATAATATGTGAATTTTATTTTTTAAACAAAATATCAAGATGTGAAAAAAGAAGTTATATTTCGAGTGCTATTTATAACTAGAAGAATAGGGGTGAAAGAATTATATTTCAAGAACCTTTTACCTCTACTACATAATTAACAAACAGAGGTATAAAAAGTATTCATTTTAAGTTTTCTATAATGTAATTTGGTAAGAGGTCTTACAAGCCTCCGGTGCATTTGCTTAGTTGCCAGACCTGTACTTGTAAATCCCGATATTTTTTTCTTCTTCTTTTAATCATTGCAAAAAAAATTAGATTTTACAGAGCCAAAATGTTTTTTTATGATTTTGTTATTTATACTATTTATAGACACTCACTTATACCACATTAGAATGATTAGAGGTGGACTAATGGTTCAAAGCATGGCTTAAAAACAAGAAGGCGAATAAGAAAGAGCGTAGGTTTTATCCTTTTCTAGCTATCATATTAGCACTAAAATTCTACTGATACCGTTATAATGTATTTCCGATATTCAATGACATACAGAATATCCGACAACCTATTGGAAATATTTAAAAGCATTTTGAACTAATAATATCATTATCCAAAAACGAGCAGACTAAGAGCGATTAGATTTGATAGACTTCAGTAATGAGTTTCTTATTGTAATCAGGTCGAGCAGCCGATATTATTCCTTTAAAGAAGAGATAAACATGGGCCATCTTCCCTTGAAAATTTTGTAAAAAGATAACTTACCCTGAATGAAGGAAATCAAACTTCAGCAGGTTTCTATCTCCGGTGGTCAGAAATCAGTTTGACAATTAGATGGTGATAACGCATTCCTTTTCGGTTCGTTTAGCTCATCAACTTTTAGCCGATACATTCAGGGCGGATTTAGGTACTTTAAGATAGATGTTGTTTTAATAAACTTGCATATTTGGTTTCATAATTCATTACATTCTCAACGTAATCAGAAACATAACTTTTAAAATGTATTTGTTTTTTAAAAAAATCTTTTATGATTCCTAATTGCCATGCATCCCTATTTGTGCACAATAATATTGATATGGACATTCAATGTTTATTCATTTCAGTTATACTAACGTCTTATTTTATAACAACACTAGGGTTATTTTGGCTCAAAATTCATCATTTTGAACCGTAGTCAGATTTACGAGGATGACTCATGAGCTGGTACAAGTAGCTCTCCAAACTTCCCCATCACATCAGTTGAAGGAAGTTTGACCTGGACGGATTTAATGTACGCCAGATACTTTTTCACATCGTTTTTTGATGGATTTGGAATTGGATCTAGAACACAAAATCCTGCTGTTCTGAAAACAAGAACTTACCATTAGCCATGCAGTTTTTATGAATATGCTTTTAAATGAGTGTAATGAAACAAATTATGTTAAAGTATTAATATTATTCTAATATTTTGTAACTCTTAGAATTTGTATTTTAATAAACTTATATACATATGTCAACAAGAGAAATAAAGCATTCTGATCGATTTTCTTGTGACCTCTTTTCAGCTTAGTGACGCCTGGCAAACTATTTTGAAATCCACCATTGACTGTGTTAGATCAAGGACGATTAGAATCATCATTATAACAATATTCAAAATAATATATTTTTTCCCCGCTTACTTGTGATTACCGCTTGACCTGATTTGATGCTAACATTATGATCTAATTATTTCAGGGCTAAGTTTCTTATAAGATCCATTTTAAGCAATCGTATTGCTAAAAATCAAATATATTATATTCCTGTATATTTCATACCTTCCAATCCAAATTTTTTCAAATTTTAATTTATTAACTTGAATATCTAGCCACCATTTCTTTCCGGCGACTATATATATATATATTTAAAAAAGAGCTAAAATTATTTAGAATAAGGATCTGGTTCTTAAAACTTTAGATCTTCGTTGTTTACAACATGGCGATCATAGTGATCTGAGAACGGTGTGCAGTAAACAAATACTGAAGTTTCGTTTTATCTGTTCTTACTTTTTGAAGCTGATGCTGCAACAATGAGATTAGAAATTCGAAACTGCATCAGCATTAGTTGTTTGAGTTTCAAAATAAATTCAATGCAATAATATTAGCCGCTGTTCTTCTCCCTCATGTCTACAGATAAGTCACCTTTGACTGAATGGGCATGGAACTTCAAACAATGTCGATTTGAAAGAAAATATTTCAAATATCTTTTCATACTGCACTTGTTTAATATCATAGCAATTTCAAAAATTTTAGCTACTACTAGTGGTAATAATTTTTTATCATGCAAATATAATAAATATTTTAATAATGCATGAAATTAAATTTATTGTAAATTCACATTATTAACTTACTTTTTCCTATGGCACAATAAAAAAATTAGTTTAGAGCACGCACAAGTTTTATATTTTCCTCCAATGCATGCTTTATTTCAATTCTTTTATGCACATTTTCCCGTTTTTAAGAAATCTTATTAAAGTATAATAAAATGAGAATTTAAATTATGGAATAATTATGCGTAACAGCTATATTTATTTCAATCTCTTTATTATACTGTAAATGGTAATTTTTTTTAATAAATTGGTTATATATTTTTTGTTATTTGAATATAAAGAGACAATTTATTAATAACTTTATTGTAGAATAATCCTATAAAATCATGCTCATTATATTATAATTTAAGATTTAATGGAAAAATTTTAAATGGCAAGAATTTAATTTTATACCTTGATTAAAATATTTTTTATTATCAGGCAAAAAAATTATTGAGTAAAAATAAAACTAATAATAACTTCATAGATTACTTTTTTATTGTATTGCATTCAAGTAATTTCTCTTTTTAAATCAGCTGTTCTTGACCATTGAAGTACATGCCTTAAAAAAGATTTAATGAGTGAAGCTCATTAAGCAAAAAATATATGCTTAAAAGAATGTTAAATTTTTAAAAACTATTGATTTTGTAATAAGAATAAGTGTCCATTGATGTAGAAATAGATCAGTATGTATTAAGTGATGCAGTATGCATTAATAATTTGAATTTCTAATATTTGTTTGATAAGGAATATAATATAAATCTTGAACATAGGGTAAGGAGGTTATAAATAAAATATGACATGAAAAATTAAACTATAGATACTAAAGTATTAACAAATATAATTTAAACTTTTAAGATTCTCTCTCTCTCTCTTTATATACATATATATATTATTTTAGTAGAAAACTTATTTCTCCATTTTTCTGATCAAATTTATTTATAACAGTAGCTCTCCTTATATTATGATTTGTTTTGCAAAATAGTGTTATTTTATAATAATGATATTTCTTTTTAAATTTGTGTTGTGTTTTGCAAAATTGGTCTGAGAAATAAAGCCTTAAGGCCTTTCAGAACATATTATAATATTAACTAATTACATATTTTATGCACAATTTATTACTCAGATTATATTTTTTCAAGTTTCAAAACAATAACTTTTTTAGGAAATTATTGAAATTGTCTTTATAGTTATTAATGACAGTGTAATTTTATAATAGTATTTTTATTAATTAATCTGTCAATTTGTTTGAGATGATTTTTGTATTTGAATATTAATTTATATTTTACTCCCTTACAAAATAATAGTCATATCATGTATAATGAATTATTTCATAATAATGTTGCTTAGCAATTCAATTTAGTGTGTATACTTTATATAAAGTTAAGATGAACTTTTAATAATGATAAATCTTGGTCAATGTTACATTTTTGTTACATAACTTTGTAACAAAGTATGAATTGTAAATCTGGTAATTTTGAAGCAATAGAAAAGAATATCTGTTTTAATCAGATATTTCCAAGAAACAATATTCAATACTTTTCTGAATTACTCAAGTTTATAATAACTGATTTAGCAGGGAAGACAATATGTCATTGTTATTATTTAGTGTACACTTTTAAAGTTACATGTTATGTTACATATTTTTATTTACAGCAATGATTTTGATCAGTATTCAAAATTTTCATTAGTCTGCTATTGTAAATAAGTTTTTTTTATTCTTGCAAGAATAATTTGTAACTTAAATGGGGTTTTCCCAATAAAATAGTGTTTATACATTGTAATACATAAATTGTAATTTTTCCCCCTATCAATCTTTAAAGTTGCAATCGTTTTCCTGGGCACAATTTCTTTTGTCTTCCCTCTGTATTTTAACACAATATTTTGTTCAGGAACAAAGTTATTAAAAAGAATTTATATAAAAACTTTATTATTTTCTTTTTTTCCTTAGACTTTGACATTTCTTGCTCAGTTACCAGTAATTGCAGTAATATTACTGGTGAAGTAATGTGTGATATCCAAAATGGCAAGTGCTCTTGTGCAGAAGGAAATGTTCGTATGAAAACACACCATCACTGCCTCCCATGTAAGATATTATTGCAATCATGAAATTTGGTAGATTTGCCTATTGTATCAATGCTACGTTAAATATTTAATAAATTTAATGATAGAAAATATATATTTCAATTTTGCATACATTTTTGTTTATATATATTTGAGACATTTTATATCTTTCATGCCATTATTAACTTCAGACTTTACTGTATGCATTTAAATGCACTCTATTAGCTAACTTAGTCAAATTTTAGCTATGACTAGAATGACGTCGTTAGTGATTTTTTTTTGTGATTTATTAATTTAATTTAAACCTTTGCTTGTAAAATAATTTTTCTACCCTGTTAAATTCAAAAAAAAAAAAAAAAAATGTTAATCTGCGATGTTTTGCTGCTTACTCTTAGGATCTAATAATAATAATTTTAACTGCCTTAAATTGCTTCCCAAGCATTTTTTAACTTTGATTTTTGCATCATTTTCGAAAATAGAAAATTCCCTCTGAACTGTTATCATTCCCTTTGGTGAAGATGTGTCACATTTTTGCACAATGGTCATGACTCAGATTTGCTGACAATAATATCAAAAACTATTTTTAATTTCCTTTTTAATAGTTCAAAACAATAAATGAAGTTATGGCTTTTTATCAACAACTACAATTTCTTTCAAGACTTTATACTATAAAATCTGATTATTATAATGATATGTTACCTTCAATTTACTTTCAAGTTAATATGGTTTAACTTAATGTCAGCACATATATTTTATATTATATTAACATATATTATATTAACTATTAATGTATTTCACATTGTATTAATGTATATTAATTTTAATAATAGACATTAAAAATATTCAGCTAATATTCTAAACTTTTTACTAATATTGAAGAAATTGATCCTAAGTATATTTTTAGAGTAAAACAAACAATCTTCTTTTGGATGGCTGTCATAAAAAATTTATAATCTAGAATTATATCAAAGAAATTGTTATTTTGAGTTTTATTCTCTTATTCATATTTGAAAATTTTTCCAAGTCCTTCTAAGTTATTGAATTCTGTTAAAGATGAAGATTTGATTCATTTAATGTAATTTAATGAAAATTGACAAATAATAAAAATTTGGTCTTGTATCTTTAGGATTTTTTTATATCATGCAAAGATACAAATTACTTTCTTTAATCACATTAAAAAATGGCTGAGTTTTAAATAAGACTTTATTATTGATAATGCTTTATAATGTCTTGTATTCATATCTCTTAGAATAATTTACTGTCATAAAATTAAGTGCTTACTCCTAATTTATTTTTATGATCAGTTGTATCAGCATTTTAGGTATATACTATTCAAATATATTGTATGTAAAGAGTCGCATACAACCAAATCACGGGATGGATGATATTAAGTATGATGTCTGTGCATTATTATTACACTATGTGTTGATGCAAGGTTTTATAACAAATTCTATGAAATAAAATAATTTCACTTTTAGTATTATGTTACTAAACTAAAAATTAAAATTTAATAATAGTAATTTTCCCTGATTTATCAGTTATATTTAAATATATAAAATTCTATTTAAGTGTTTTAGCTGTTCCTGACTTCATTGCTATCTTTGAGAAAAATAAACCAAAAGATTTTTTAAAAATATTATTCTAATTTTACTTTTTTTACATTGTTTCATTATAAATTTAAGTAAACTAAGCATTACTTTTCCTTCATTATTTTTCAATATTTTGAAATGAATATTTAATGAAAACAATGCTATAGATATAAATGTAGAATTTTTATTAATATTGATACTTGTACTGTATTTCTCTATTAATTTTTTTTAAAAAAAAATATTTGTATAGATGTTGGTATGGGAGAATATTGCCTAGACAATGCCCAATGTAGAAAAACTGATCCAAATGTCATATGTAGCAAATGGTCTCAACGATGCCAGTGCACAGCTGGTTTTGAATATGAAACACATGAAAACAAGAGTATGAAGCTGTGTTTAAAATGTAAGTTTTTGGAAGTTGTTTGTACAGTTAATAAAAGTCATTGTTTGTTCTATGTACCTTTTAATTCTAAAATTTATAATCATCTCAATATTCTGTTTGTTTAGCTCCCTTGGCAGAAGTTGAACCTTATTTTGTGCACATTTTCAGTGGACTTGATACTGTGCACATTGTTTTAGGCTGTTTAACTGGTGGCTTAGCATTACTGGCTTGTTTTGCCGGTATATTACAACTCGTTAGGTAATTAAAATTTCTATCAAAAATATAAAAATTTTAATATTTATTTTTAATTCCAGAGTAGTTGAATTGATAATATTGAGTTTTTATTCTTACTTTATTATGTTAATGAATTGTTGTTTTTATTTGACTAAGAAAATCTTTCTTTAATTTTTAATTGTTTTAATCGACTTGATGTGGCTTTAGAAGTATTTTAGTATAGATCATAGTTTGTTTTTAGTTTTGAGTATAGTTCTATGATTTCTGTTTAACATCAGAAAGGACCTGTGTTGTTAAATACGAAAGGAAAGTTGAATTTTTTATTAATTTGTGCTTAATTAAATCTTTTTGTTAGATTAGCCAGTGGGATAGAATTAGGAACTATATCTCTTAAGTGGAATATGTTGTTAAACAGTTTCTATGGAAATATTTTTTTATGTTGTGTTATTAAGTTGTATAAAAAATATACATATTTCCAAAACACATGAAAACAAGAGTTGAATTTAATTTCTGTAATTGTATGTCATTATTCTTATTAAAAACTTTATAAGTTTAGAAGGCAAAATAGATTTTTTTGTGATAATTTTACATTATTGCAACTTTTATTGTAATTAAATTGATTTAGAATAATCTTAATACTTTGCATCTAAAAAAATGACAATTGACTCATCATTTGAGATATTCAGCTCTTTTGATGGAAGTTTATTAAACTGTATATCAGAGCTCTAAACTCTAAACGTATTAATATATTGAGACCTTTATATTCTTTTATGCCCTCTTTTCAGATTCTCCAACATATATGAGTAAGAATTTTCTAGAAAATCATCAATATTTAAAGACTTTTCAACTTTTTTTAGATAATTACTTTTGTTTATTTTTAATTATATCTTTAGTTTTTTAATTGAATTGACTTTTAATTACCATTAATCAGTGCTTAATTGTATTTATTTTTCAGCTTAAAGAGTTAAAGTAAATTTTTTTTATTAATTTAAGATGGAAAAAAATTATGTAACTGAGGGAGGGGGTGAGAATTAAACCTGTTGAATTGGAATAAGTTTATGGAACTGTGCTTTGAGTATGAAGATGAAAAATAATTATTTGCTAAACTATTTTAGAAAATAACTTGGTTTATTATTTTAAGTATATAAATTCTTATGAAAGAAAAATGGTAGTCATTTGTGTATGAAGTAACTATATTGAAAATAATAATATCATAAGTGGAATTTAGGTACCAAATTTTTTGCATATCAATGTAAATAAATCTATTTTGATTCTTCTCTCTTTTTTAATTAGTGGAATTTAATTAAGTTTGTAATTATCAAAACTTCCAGTTTTTCATTTATTTTTTTATACTGCTTATTTAGCTTGTCCACATTAACCTTGAACAAATGGTTAATTTCTTAGTCCTTTAAGATAGGCATATATTTTGAATTGAATCAATTGAGTATTTATATTGTTGCATTTAATTGCTGTACAGCTAAAAAGAATTATAGCTAAAAGTTTAGGCTATCAAATTATATTAGCAATGATATGTCAAATATTGATGCATCTAAATTGTAAATTAACAGTTAAACTCTTTTTTGATTAAAAAAAACACACCTGTCATGAAGTTTTGATTTTCCTTATTTTAAACCAATCAATATCCACCTCTAGCAAATTCTACCTATTGGTTGACATTTCTCTCTCTCTTTTCAGATGACCTTTGAAATGTTCTAAAATATTCAGAGAGAGAACATTCATACACATTTTAGTTACAGATAGAGAGTTTTTTTTTAGCATTTAAAATTTATTATAATGTTTTTTAATTTGAAGTATATGTCTTCTTAATATTTTTGAAATTAGTAGTTTGGTAGCATTGAGAGAAAACATCTGTATGTATTTGCATATAAATGTCTTTAAATTGCCGATGCTTTCTCCTTTAATTTTTCTATTAAAGAATATATACTTCCTACCTGGCATGCAGTTTCCATATGAAAGCTCATTAATGTGATCACTATCTTTCCCCTGTCTTTTTTTCAATATTATTATTAATTAAAACCAAACAATCATTTTGTTGCATTATTTCTTTTTGCTTATTTTCTATAAAGATAATTTATACTACTTTAAAACAATGGCATGTTTAAAAAAAATGTTTATAAAATTGCTTTCATCAAGAATGTACTAAATCTGATTCTTAGTCTTTTATCGGTATTCTGGAGTTCAACAGAATGTATGAAACTTATATGAGTATTTCATTTACATTATGCCAATGTCAAATAAAGAAATTGTTTCTGTTGGTTCAAAGATTATATAATAGAAAAATTATTGAATACTAGCCGCCTTTGGCGACCAGTCGGTCTGCCAGTATTAATGTTCGCAAAAATTTTCATGTAATATTTTATGTAGCTGTGTCTCATAACAGGTTTTTCATCAAAAAAATTTAAACCAAACAAATTTTGAAAATCATATAATTCATTTAAAGTATTATTTTCTTCAGATGTTCTGTTCATTGTGCTCTTCATCTTTCTCTTTCTATCCGAGCAATGATTGTCCCGGAATTGATATTTTACTTAAATGGTGGAGGGAAAGGTCTAAAATTCTTTGCTTTTATAGAATAATGAGATTCAAATTTTCATAAATGTAAACACACTAAACAATAAAGACACAATTGGTTTTCAAGAGATGCAAAAGCTTAAAAACAGCTTGGAAAATGCTGAGCACAGAGGAAATAATATTGAAACACACACATCCTTCTTTTCTTTTCTTTTTTTTTTTCTATCCTTTTTTTCTTCACTAATTTTGTTTCTACAAACCCTATTTTCACTTTGTTATTCTTTTTTTTCTTCCCTGTCCAAATTTTGTTTTGAGTAGGCATAGATTAAATATTCATACAGACTAATAATAAAAGCAGCCATTTTCTTTCTTTTTTAAACATCCGGTTATCTAGAAATAAAAACCAACTGACTTCGCGCATTTCTTTTTAAACAAATCATAATTTATTACTTTCTGCTATCTTACTCAGTTGGATGGGGGAAGGAAATGAAGATTTTTGGCGAGAAAGTAAGAAAAGTGTCCTTTTAACTATTTGCCTCGCAGTTTTTTCATTTTTTTGTCTCCATAAGAACCATCCTCGTGTCTTAACGAAAATATTAAAATAAAATTAGCCGAATCGGTCTAGCCGTTCTCTAGTTTTACGCTTAGCAACGCATTTTGAGAACCATTTTTATTAATATAGAAGATAAAAGAAAGTAAGATACAAATTTTTAGCCTAAAATATTATTATGTAACAATGTTTTGAAAATTGATTCCTCACCTTGCATTGATAATGTATGTATATACAAAAAAATGTATTTAATGTTGTTATAATATACACAAATATAAATTCAATAACTAATGTATCGAAAAGTATTGTAATATAAAGTGCAAATATTTATTTAAACCGAAGCGGGAAAAAATGTACAGAAATAAAGCTATTATTTTTGGAAAGCTACTTTTAAAAATAATTAAAATTGACATAAGAATTATATTTATATTATAACAAGCTCCAAAATTATTGAGGGAAATGTAAAATTTTATAAATTTTTTTCTTATTAACGGCCTACCGTTCTGGAAATAATTATCTAGAAAATTCATTTCCTCTGGATTTAGAAGTTTGACCAGTGCATGGTTTTGGACAATTTTTTTTAATCAAGCAGATCATATAATGACAGTTTGTGTAACATTTATGAACATTAAATATTTAACAAAATATATATCTTTCATATCATATATGGATAATACATTCAATGTGTTATTGAATTAATTTGAATGGAATAACATTAGCTGTATTAAAGTTCTTAATAACTCAATATGTAATAGTATTGTTTAACTCATGAGATGTATGTGAATGTTTACAGGAAGAAATGGACCCGCCCAGGCTGTTCTAATGACCATGATTCCCAATTTTCTCCTGATCTTGGCTTTAGCACCACAAGTGCTCCTTCTCAGAGTCAACCATACTCTGACTCCCAATTTAGTGTTACATCTCCATGTGCAGGTAGGAATAATTTCACCATATGTGTATCACATCTAAGTGAATATATTTCTTTGGATAGTATTTCAACTTTTTAAGCTTAAGGTTTATAATGTTGTCTTTTTAATGTAAGATTAAGAAATTTTGGTCTTTTGTATCAATTATTCCATTGTATATAGAACTATGTTTAGAAGTCAGCTTTCAGTTCACAAAATGTCTTTTTGTATCATGGTTAAAAATTACTTTTTAAACTGTTAGAGATGTACATTTACTTTCAGTTAGAAAAGTGCTCTAAATAACAGATAATTATATTTTAAGATTTTTTATTCAATAAATGTTTTACTGAAAAAACTACAAAGTGTAAATTTTTATGCAATCTCTTAGTCATAGTGTGTGTGTGTATGTGTGTGTGCTCAGTATTCATAGCACTTTCAACACTTATTTAAACAAATGCCATATGTATGACCAGAACTAACCAGGTTTATAAAGTTTTGAACGTCATTATTTTAAGCAAATCTGGAAATGCTATTTGTTGATTGGCAAGTCTTCCTTAATCTTAAGATTATTTGAGTTCTGGTACCTTAGAATAATGAAATGCGTGAGTTTCTTTTTTCATAGATAAGAATAATTCCCTACCTTGCCTATCATTTGAATATTCTCAGAAAACTTTTTTGCCATCCGAAACAATGTCGACAAGTATATCTAATGGTCAAAACTTATGCTTTAGATGTTCAATCAATCGATCATATATAACAAAAGGAAGTGGGATTTTAATTTATTTTACATCCAGAAATCTCAGTTTTGTTGAAGTGATATTAAGGCCTTTTAGTAAGGCTAGAGCCATGGCTCAGCCATTGAAATGATCTAAAGGTCTAATGGATTGTCTGAAATAAGATCTTATGTCTGAATAGCACACACCACCACTGAATGTATCAGTGTCGACATGACGCTTCATAATTCTCTGCAAGTAATTACTAATAACAGTGATATTCAAAGTTATGTAGATATAAATATCACTGTTGCTTGCAGAATATATGAGATTAGTTGATAGTTTAATTGCAGAAATGCAGAGTTTTTTGAGTTTGGAATGTTAATGTATGAAGAATGTTTAGGAATATGATTGATAAAACTAGAAAATTGCATGGAAATTTAAATTTTATGAACTTTATAGAACTATATTTTTTGACATATATTTTTTCAGAACTATATTTTTTGACATAAAATATAATTTGCTGCATTTTATTATTTTTCAAATTGTAAGTGCAGAATGACTATCAAATGTTGTAACACTGTTGAAAATAAAAAATTACTTTAATTGTTAGGTTAAAGGCTACAAAAGTATTTTATGTTATTCCCACATTTCATTAATGCAGAATAATCTCTATATAAAGCAAGAATTGGATTTTAAAGATTGATTTCGAAAAGATAATTATTGAAAAACTCAGTGATCGAGAGTTTCTTCGCAGGTAAATTCTTTATATATGTAGAATGATTTGATTTTAAAAAGGCATTTATCGGCAAAATTAAATACTGTAAATATTAGTCTATATTTGGTATTCCAAGTTCAGTTTGTATAGAGGAGCACTTCAAAGGAATTTTTGTGAAGGCATGAAGAAAGTATTGACTTAATTTTACGAGAAATGTTGAGCTTTTATGCCGTACAAATATTAATACATTTACTAAATTGTCAGAAAAGAAAAACATGGTAGCAAAAACGTGATTATAAAAAGATTTTCTGGTGAGAAGCTGTTTTGCTTTAAGCAATATTGAAAAAAGATGCTGTGTATTCATAATGATGATGATGATGATGTCGTGTCCGCTTTTTACCGCGGAAAGAGGGGTGCAGTAGCTTCTGAGGGTATGAACCCCTGAGCACCAGAGGGCAGAAGTCTGACTTCTAGCTCATATGAAGATGAAACACACACACATACGCTTGCACAGCCTCTTTTTACAGGGGGGCACATTCACACATCTCACAGATAGCACACAGAATAACAACCATGCCCGAACTGGGACTCGAACCCGGGACCTCCAGAACACGAGGCAGACGCGCTACCTCTGTGCCAGCAAGCCGGCGATATAATAGTTTGAATATATGAATTAAAAGAGGTAATCAAACATGTAGGTATGTTAAATTGAGAGGGATAAGACTTTTTCAATTTAATAAGTGTTATTTTAGTTTTAGGAAATAAGAAAATAAATAAAAATAATAAATAATAAATAAATTCATAATGATTCAAGGATATACTTTAAAAACTGTTAACCTTTAACTCTTTGAATTGTTCCATTATGGTTTTGGTTGCAGTGTCAGTTTATGAAAAAGTGCCTCCCAAATTCATTGATAAAGAAGTGAATATCAATGTAGAAAATAACATGGAAACATATTGACATCTTTTTATTATTACATGTTAAATTATTGTATCGTTAAAAGATTTGAGAATTTCCAAAGATTCTACACAATTTATTTGAGATCTATCAAAACAGGCTTGACTCCATGTCATTTGTCCAATTTTATCAAACAAGAGGTTGGGCAGTTTCTCCTGTTATAAATTCTTTTGATAATAGCGTCTGGTAAATTTTAGGGATTTAAATGCTAAGCAGCATAGGACAGCCAGAGAACATCCATATGATGTAAAAAGAGAAAAATGCCTTTTAAAATGACTTTTGGCTTAGACAATGTTGAAAAAGATTAGTGTTGATGATAAGGGTTACTGATTTGAATTATTTCAGAGTAAACATTCTTTTATAATATTCATCATTTATGCTTTTTTTTTAATCTTCAAAAATGAAATGACTCAATATATGTAATAATATTTAGTAGCAATTTTATATAAGAATATCTCGTGTTAGAAATTATTCTTTGAAAAGCAATTATAAAATTTGTATAGATATTTTTATGAAATCCATAAACATTTCACTGTGTACTTTCTGTTAAATGAATTAAGAAGCATATTAATCAAATACCATATGAACTTCCTGTAGAATGAATGTGATAACATCTGAAATAACTTTTTTTGTTAATGCAGCAAAAATGAATAAGATGAAAATTGTATAAGCATAGATGTAATAATAAATGTTTTTTCCTTGTTAATATTATTTCTATGTAAATTTCATAAATTGTACTTTAATTCAATTCTTTGTAATCAACCTAACTGTGGATCTCGAATGCATTTTATTTCCAATATGTAATCTTATAGATAGAGCATATGAATGTCTAAATTATCTGCAATTCAAATATTTCCTCACTGTTTTGTTATTTTATAAGTTAATAAATAGTACTTATTATTTGGTTGTGTTGGTATGGAATTACAATGTTTTTTCTTGTTATAATTGCTATATTGTAATTAGATAAATCAGATAGATGATTTAATGAAAATGGGAATCATTTTTAAGTATGAATAACTCTTATTTTTTTTATAAATCATTTAGGTGACTTTGCTTGCTTAGATGGAAATTCAACTGCACCTCCTACACCAGGTTCTTTAGATGATAAAGATTACATTGTTGTAAGTATAGGATTTTTTTTTTAGTGGAGAGGTTGTAACATTTTATGTATACTTCGTTTTCATGTTTATATTCTATTACTTTTATATAGCAAAAATATACATAAAATATATTTTTACATAAAATAACATAACTTACTTACATAAAATAACTTACGTAAAATATAATTTTATATAGCTAAATTTGCAATGTATCTCCTTCCCCTTGAAAAGAATTATCACATATTTTGTCATCTATTCATTTTGTAACCAATTATATATATATATATATATATATATATATATAAGAACCACAAATATAAAAAGGCATAATTAAAACTCTTAAATTAAAGAAAAGATAATTTTTGATTACAATATTACCTAACCTGCCACAAATTAAAACCATGAAAATATTACAAAAATAATTACCTTTTTAAAAAATTGTAAAAATAAATTTTTTAAAATTATTAAAAAAATACATATATATTTAGTGAGCGCTCATGCTGCTACTGCTAAAAATATAGTGTAACAGAGACCAAAGCAACATAAGTAAAAATGAAAGAGAACAAAACTGAAACGAAAGTAAATTACCTTCACTTTACTTTTGTTTTAGTTTTGTTCTCTTTCATTTTTACTTTGATTTCT
>JAOUZG010026507.1:1426543-1443104 GCA_026289955.1 Argiope argentata | reverse complement strand
TAAACACACTAAACAAATAAAGACACAATCGGTTTTCAAGAGATGCGGAAGTTTAAAAAACAGCTTGGAAAATGCTGCGCACAAAGGAAATAATGGTGACACACACACACACCATTTTTTCTTTTCTTTTTTTTTTCTCTCCTTTTTTTTCTTCATTACTTTTCTTTTTACAAATTTTTATTTTCGCTTTGTTATTTTTTTTTCTTTGCTGCCCAGACTTTATTTTGAGCAGGCATAGATTAAATATTCATACCGACTAATAGTAAAAGCAACTATTTTCTTTCTTTTTTAAACATCCCGTTATCTATGAATGAAAACCAACTGACTTCGCGTATTTCTTTCTAAACAAATCATAATTTATTACTTCCTGCTATCTTACTCATTTGGTGTGGGGGAAGGAAATGAAGATTTTTGGCGGAAAGTGTCGTTTTAATTATTTTCCTCGCCGTTTTTTAATTTTCTCTCTCCATAAGAACCACCCTCGTGTCTTAACGAAAATATTTTTAAAAAATTAGCGGAATCGGCCAAGCCCTTCTCCAGTTTTGCGCTTAGCAACGCATGTCGAGTTGCATTTTTTAAATATAGATAATTGGAAAATCGTTATTAGATTTTTTTAAAAATCCAGTATATAAAGACAGTATTTTAGAAATTTTTTTGTAATTCACATAAAATGCTAACTAAACAATCTAAAATACTTTTTTTAAAAAAAGTTGTGTATTTATTCTACATTGTTTCAATTTTAAATGTACAAACATCCCCTTTTAAAAATAAAACTGTGTAGATAAAAAAATTAAAAGCTATGAAATGTTGCATAGTGGCAGTTATTGTCACTTGATATCCCTCGAAATTCCTTTCTCAAAATTTAATGAAAAATTTTCTTATTCAGGATGATTTTTTGTATACATTTGAAATATCGTTTCTAATAACTGCTGTAAATAAAATTCGTGTTCCATCCAAGTAAGCAAAGAACTGTTATTCATATAAAAAAATGTCAATGTCTTTTGTGATATTAAAGATGAATATTTTAAGTTTTTCCAAAGAATTAAAATTGATCAATACACTATTGAAAAAAGATTGCTTTAAAATTTTTTGTTAATACCTTTAATCAGCTTTGCTAGATATTTGAGCAATTATACATTTTTTTTAAAATGATTCTTTTTAAAAAGATTTCTTGCCATCCAGTGTTCTAATTCCGTTAGCTTTTCATTATTTTTGTTCATTATTCTATTATATAATATCAAAATATTTTTATATAATTAAAATTCTAATAGTAGCAAGCTTCCTATTGCGATGAATTTTTAACGTATTTTAATTTTCAATTAATTCGAATGGCTATAATTCACCGGACGAAAAACAAAGTATGTGTGCTACATCAATAAATGAGCCGTTTTAAATGAGTATAATTTTCTGTTGGTACTACTGTATTTTCTGTATACAATCATTAAACATCTTTTTTGTTCAACGCAATAAATTAATTATTCATATGAAATAAATCAATGCGTTCCATTCCAAGTTTTTTTTTAAAATGTATAATAATGAAATTTATTATTTACTAGATTTTACCCGCGACTTCGTTTGTATGCATGCAAAAGCATGCGTACAAACCAAAAAACAATTTACGGTGCATGCCTGAAATGATGCAAAACAGAAAATCGTATCCTAAAGGAGACAGTGTTCTAGTGGTGCAGTGATGCTTATGAGTATCACATTTTTTTGATTTTCTGTAAAATGCTTATGTGTATCACATTATTTTGATTTTCTGTAAATTTTGTAAAAACGAGTTTTTATCAAAGGGAGTAATTTACTTCCATTTTTGGTTAATATATTTTTAATTGTGCTTTTATTATTATTTTAAAAAGAACTAAATGTACAACTGAAAAACATAGCGGCGTTTAAAAATTTATTTGACCTGATAAATGAATATTTGTCTCATGCTGCCATTTCTTGCTGAAAATACAAAGTATAAGGTCCATTTTCAATATTTATTGATGCTTTTTGAGCGACAATATTTTTCTTGATAAAATTTTGAATATTGTGATGCATCAAAACATCACTGCCCCTAAAAGGGTTAAAAATAAGTCGAGTCTATTTTATTTAACGATTGAGATAGCTACAGCAATATTATATACATATTTTTTTAAACTTTTAATTAGAATGAAAACATAATTGTCAACAGTTACAACACTCTGTATAAGCGAGAATTTTCTACGCCAGTTGGAATTGCTTGATTAGAACTTTTTTTTATTTTATTTAAGACATTGTTTTTTACCCATGTTTCAAAATTTAGTGAAAATAGAACACAGTATTATTTTCAACTTCCAGGCACATATTGTTAGAGCCTTGTTTAGCTCACTCTTTAAAATGTCCCATACTTTCAGGGTCTTTCTTATTTCATCGACAGGTTGATAGTGTATTGAAGCAGTTACTGCCTCTTCCGAAATCTCCTGCACAACTTTTTGATGTGAGATAGAATGCAGTAAATAATTATGCTTATATGTGTGCTCGCATGATATTGAAATGCTTCATCAAACTTGAGTGAAACTATGACATTTGCAAGAATGCCTTGCATTTTTGAATGCTTCAATTAACTACATATTAAAAATTCCACTCTCAATTTAAAATTTTTAACAAACTAGCATTCAAAGAACACAGGCACTATCCTTCATCCCGCTTTCGTTGTTATTCATTATTTCGAATAAGATTTTGCTTTAGTTATATAATATCTGTTATGAAAATAAAAGGAAATGTAATATACTATCATTATAAAAAGGAGTAGTCTTGCAATGTAGATTTCTGAGTGATAGCATCCAAACTGGTGCTATCATTCAAATTATATATAAGATTTCAAGCCATATATAACAACCGAGTTGCACATTTAACTTAATCTAGACCATTCTAATCCAGAGAAAAGAATGTTGACTTTATCCCATGGAAAAGAAAATCTTCATTTAATTTCTTGTCTCTCTTGTAACGAAACATCTAGACTTAGTTATTAATGAAAGTTCAGTTAATTATGCACTTCAAAACTGACTATCTTAAACTAAATGAATTTGTGTATTAGAAAAGGTCAATTCGTGACCAGAAGATTTTGATAATAAGAGAATAACAATTACATTAAACAATGTTTGCAGCAATTCAATGTTGTGTTTAATCATTTTCATATTGCACATATTTTTCTATATTGTGGAAGATAAAAATGCTGGTTTAGTTCAGAATACTAATTTAAAAATGTTTTATATAAGAAAAATAAAACTATCAGGTTAGTAAAAAAAATATCCTAAATTTAACTCATAAATTTATTTATATGAATTCATATGTATGAAAGTTTTCTTTCCAGATATTATTAAAGTAAAGAAAGATTTAATTAATTTTAAAAAAACAATTTACATTTTGAAAATATTTAGTTGCATTAAATGAAGATGATGGAATTTGGAAGATATTATATTCTTAAAAATTCTAAGAATAAATGAACAGAAACAATTCCAAATTTTGCATTTAAATGTTTATTGAACAAAATGTAAATAGCTCACAACAATCAAAACAAAGCTTAAAGATTCAAAACCATATCAAACATACACTGTTATATTTGTTGAAACAAATCTTATGACACCTTCTTTATGTACAAAAATATCATTATTTTTTTTCAGTGAAACAGTATTTAAACTGTACGCTTGAAATATAGTCAATATACACATTTAATTATTATTATGAAACACAGAATCTACCAAAAAACATGAACTAAATTTACAAGATTTACAATAAAAGAAATCATTAAGTCTCACATACAACCTTTTTCATATATAAAAAAGAATAAGTATGAAGCATTTAATCAATGACAATTAAGAAAACAAATTGCTTATTTTTAAAGCTCATCTTAAGGATAATTTTTATCATTCAATTTAAGTTTGCAGAAAACTTATCATTGTCTAAAAACACAACCTATTATGTAAATAAAAAGCATGAAATAAACACGTAAATAACTGCATACATTTAACATTTACACTTTGATGTAGCATATCACCGGTGAAATAAAATGGAATAAAAAAAATATATAGAACTATAAATAAATAAAAATCATTTTTAAGATATACATAAGTAAATATTTTAAATTAGGCTTCTAAAAGATCCTATAAGTATATAAAAATAATAAAATTCTTATTTTTCATACATTTACATAATTTAAACATTAGTATTTAGTTTATTGTTTATTCTCAGCAATATGTTTTAAAAAGTTAAAAAAATCAATTAACAAAATAAAATCTATGTAATTTTAACCATTCCAAACAAAGCAAAGATAAATGAGAATGAATTTATTCAGCATCTTATAAACTTGAATTTTTTAATGAATATATTTTCCGTCGTTAAAATCTATTAGGTCCTAAATAAAATGGCAACTGCCTAATTTAATAACTTTAATATGGAAAGTAAAAACTGATTCTTCATTCTTTTCTTTTTGTCAAGTCAAACAAAGGAAAACTCTCCCAAAAACAATTATGGGAAAAAATACATTTGGGCAGATGCAATTCATTTATAGTTCAATACTTTCAACATACATAAAGCAATATCTCCATTCACTGTAACTAGAATAAGACATATGTACATTCACAGTATCATAACAGTAAGAGAAGAGCCCTTCACCACTTGCTCAGACCCTGAGAAATTCTTTCTCGACAACTTTTTTTCATTTCCGATTCGTTCGTGATATAGCACCAGATTAAAGCATAGAGGATTTATATTTTAAAACTCACTGAAACAACTGTCTTTGCATGACAAGATTGGTAAGCTGGTACATGAAACACTGGTTACAAACACGAACTGGTTTCAAATGTCCAAATCGAGGCAGAGGAATTGAATTCGAGCTGCATCGGGAGCAAAAAATCTAAAAGAATTTTAAAAATCGAATATTAGAAATATTTTATATACAATAATCTTAACATTTAATCTATTTAAATATACATATCATATTTAAAATGTAATAGGCAGAAATTTACAGTTTTAAGAAATATCACTTTACGTTTGACTTAAAACATTTGAAATATCATTTATTTAAATTAATTTAATATAAATAATTATATTCAACTACCTAGGAACTACTACCTTTAGTTTGTAAAGACTGGCTGTTATAGGAAAAATTGTTTAAGTGTCAGATAAGAGTAAAGTCCTAAATTCCACCTCCATTAAATAACAAAATAATTAACTAGACTGTGATTTACTTTGAGCATTATTGATCATTATGGAAGGAATGGTTAGCACCTAGAAATACTAAAGGAAGACTAACAATAAGTAAAAAGTTTTCTTTAGAAAATTTGTCTGGGTGGAACTTACAACAGTGAAAGGAATACAATAAAAAAATAGAATTTAATTATCCAAATTAATTTGCAAGATATGTAGAAAAGAATTTATGAAAAAATAAAAATTACTTTATATTTAATAATTAGTTATATATAACAATTTCCATTAATCTCTCCACCCCCCTAAAAATAATTATATATTTTATTCCACACTTTTACTATATATACAAGAAAACAGTTCAGCAATTAAATGGTGACTATCATCAATATTGAAGCCATTATAAGAATTGCTCTTTAAAACCGTTTCCCTGCAAAATAAAAGAGCTGTATTTTTAAATAACAAAACATGAAGTAACGCATCTAGGTCAAATGTTTTTACTTTCTTTAATTGTTTTTATTACACAATTGCAGTACTGTTAAGTTGGAAAACAGCTTTGTCTTAGCTCTCAGCATACTGAGTATTTTCCTAAATGCGTAGTTTTTATTTGTCAATTGTAGCAAATTGTGATAATCATAAATTGTCTCATGCAACTGCAATGGTTCATGGTAGATTACAACAATTTATTTCACTCTATACACAACATAATTTTGTGACAAGAAAAATGCTATGATAGCATTCATATAGTTGGTACAAAGGAAAAAATGATGCTTTTAATGAGTAAAGGTATTGCAAATATTCTATTTCCTGTCTCTTATACAAAAACTAATTTTTTTTTTTTTGGAGCAGCACACATGAACTAAATCTCAATTCAAATAGAATTCATTTTTCTTCTCTTTAAATCAATTTTTTTTCATACAGCCATTTCAAAAAAATTCGGTAATGTTTTTTTTAAAGAAATAATTCCAACCGCATCTCTCAAGCATTTTAAGTTGGCTTATTAAAAACTAAATTAAACTTCAAAATATATAATTTTCAAATGTAATACCTTTCCACAATTTCTACAATGGTGCCTTCGTCTTAAAATAGTGAATTGTACTTTGCAAGCCATGCAGTTTGAACTAAGTTCATCTGGCATCCATTCTGGAGGTCCTGGTGAACAAATTATTTTTGATAAATAAAAACAGAATACAATTACAACTTAAAAACAACAGATTTTTTTTAAAAAATTTAAACATTTATTCAATACATACCATTTAAAATGCCAACATTGTTCTCATTTTCCTGACCCAAATTTGGTATGACTAGAGATTGAGTTGGAGAATTGTCCGGAACAGCTTCTTCTGCACTGTCAACAGAGCTACGATCCCTTTCATCGTCGTCTCTCTGATTGTTGTTCAGAACTGAGCCAGACTCATCATTCGATACGTGGTTGCTCGTCTCGCTGAAATTGGGCTCGTGCAACAAACCATGTTCGTGATTATCACTTTGATTTTCAAGGGATTTGGAATTATCACAAGAGTCTTGCTGGTTGCAGTTCATGTCAAAAACACACTTCAATATGTTTCGCAAGTCGCTTGCATAATTAGTTTGCAGCTGATCTGCAACACCTGCAAGAAAAGGGAAGATAGCAATGATTATAAAGTAAAGGCAATCAACAAAATAGTTTTGCAATCATATGAATAGAAGGAAAAGATTTTATTTTTGTTGTTGTTTCTCATCCCTGTGACCATTAGAGCTAGACCAGGTTCATGAGCTCATTCACCCTGAGAAAGTCCAGTCCCAAAAGAGGATCATGAACCAGATCTTGCCTGTTAAGCTCCAGATAAGATAAAATGTGTCCAGGAGAGGCTTGTGCAGAAGAACATTTAGAGCAGAGTTCGATCTGTTTAGCACCTTCGACAAAAGCCATTGACAACAGATGGCCACTGTAAAGAAGTCGTAAAACTTATCTCTCCGTGAAGAGACACATGTTCGAACATTGTTACTTCTGGCCAGCGGTGAAGGATTCTTTCATTTGTTGCACATTGTGTTTCTCCCGCTTTGACGTTACCCTTCGGACTTGAATGGAGTCAAATAATGGAGCCCACATGCGTTTGCGGCCCTTTGAAGAAGGAAACCGTATCAAAACACTAGATGTAACTATTTCTTCTACGGACCACCCGAACTGGAATAAAGTTCCGATAATGAACAACACATGCGTTTACGGCCCTTTGAAGGAAGAAGTGTTAAAGCCTCCAGATGTGAATATTTCCCTATTGTGAAGGGTCTGCTAGGAGGGGGACGATTAGAAAATATTCCCACGGTTAACTGCTAACCACTGAGAATAATACTGAAAAATTATTGGATGATCGGCATCTCCAGCGCACCAATGTGAACCTGAGAGGCGGATTTTGACCGAGGCTAAATGAAAGGTTTTGAAAGAAAGAGGAGACAAGCTGATCTGACGACGAGAGCTGATACGACGAGGAGTCAAGCTGATCCGAGACGAGCTGTGAGCTGAACTGATGAGTTGTGAGCTGAGCTGAGATGCTGAAGAGCTGGACAGTTGAAGAGATACCACGTGATCTCGAATTTATCGATTAAAGATCTACCGGGAGTAATCCCTAGATCTTTTGAGCTACTACAATAGCTGTATAAGCTAACAGCTTGTTAGTTTTCCCTTGTGATAGTCGTGGAACTATTATCCCAGATGTATATATTTCCCAGCATATTAACCTAGAGGGCGTGTTGTTTTTTGTTATTGTATAAAGTTATTGTAAGTAAAACATTTGTGTTTAAACGTTACCTGTTTATCTGATCGACCAGGATCAAGTCATTACACCACTAAGCCACTAAAAAAACGGGAAAGAGCATTTTGATCTGCCCCGAACCAGGGCGCTTACTTTGAAACCATGGGCGTACCGGCGAGACCACCCAATTGACCTTATTCGGAGCCTTGTGTTTAGAAAAAACTCCATGTAAGTAAGAGAAGTGGCTGGCATAGCAGTGGTCTCGACAAGACCAGCTCTAGCCAAACTGTCAGCAATTCCATTTCCAGCAACGTCGACATGAAATGTAATCCACTCAAAGTGGATCCGGTGGGAAAAGGGAAAGACGTTTTAGGTTCTTGAGTATCTTTGCAATGGTACTGTCCCTCCCATTATGCCAATCGGCCAAGTGCTGGACAGAGCTTTTACTGTCCGTAAAGATACAGATATCTTTAAATTGCGGTAGGAACATGATGGAGTTCAGACCTTCTAGAATTGCTATAAGCTCGCTTCAAAATACCGTGCAGAAGTCTGGATTTTAATATCTAGGTCTTGAAATCGATATAAATGCCACTACCAGAACTGTCATTATTAAGTTTATTGCCGTCCGTGTACACATGAACAGCGTCCTCTAGGGTGTTAATGATTCTTTCAAGAGCTAATTGTTTCAAGTAGGACGGTAAAATCATTTGCTTGTTAAGCTGAACAGAAAGGTTAACATGAAAGAAAACCCCATCGACACTTTCAGAAGGGTCGATAATTTGACATAAATTGTGATGCGACTTTTTTTTTTACTTACCAGAAACACACACAAACAGTTTATGCAAGAGGTCGCGACTGCTCTTGAACCTCGCTCTAGCTTTGTTTCGTGAAGCTATCTCAGCTGCCTGAAGAGCCAAAGCGATTTCTTCGTCGTCCTGACATTCGGAATTGTATGAACTGGTATCAGGGCTGAAAATAGAATACACAAATATTTAAAAAAAACATTAACATTAGGAAAAAATTCCATAAAAGCATTTTTTTAAAAGATGGATAATATATTATTTTAAGCCTTTATTTACTGAATTATTTTATTATAAATTTTTTGGTTTTATTTTTAAATCATTAAGTCAATACAGAATAAGCCCAGGAAAGAGGAGGGAAATTTGTAATCAATAAATATCTACATTAATTCAATTAATAATTTTTAATTATTGCTTTTAGCTTATAACTGTTGCTTGCTATCTGATCTACTTTTTTTGTGTGTGTTCCTTGGAAAACCGTAAAAAAATGAAATCTAACGAGCATATTAGATCGTTTTAATGGTACCGGGTGTCCAAAAAGTTCCCGTACTCCAAATTTTAAAAAATCATTGTCCATGATTTTTTTTCAAGTATATTAAATTTTGCCATACGAGTAATGAAACCATTGACAGGCTTGAAACTTTTTTCGGCGATCGACTTATCTCAAAAAATCTTTGGCAACCTCGATCCCCTGATCTGACCATCCCGGACTTTTTTCTGTGGGGATATTTAAAGGACAAAATTTATGAAGGTGATCCTCAAACAATAGATGATTTGAAAATCGCAATTACCCAAAGGATACAAGAAATCACCCCTAGCATGTTAAAACGCGTTTCGAAAAACATGCGTAAACGAGTCCAGCTTTGTCTCCAAGAAAGGGGTGGACATTTTGAACATTTATTATAAATGTAAGTTCAGTATTTTTTCCTTAATGTTAAAAGTGATTTTCATCATTGGTATAAAAATAATTCTTTTTAAACCTATTGTTTTTGTAAAATAAATTCACAAATAATCAGTACGGGGAACTTTTTGGACACCCTGTACTTTTAAGTACCGATTTTAAATGACGGGTTAAAAAATACAGAGTATAGCCTAAATGCATATGTAAATAAAATTAGGACATTTACTCTCAAATGGTTTAATAAAATTTTAGCTTTCAAATGAATAATGTAAAAGAATACAAAATTCTCGTGCAAAAGTTCCTCCGCTTCTCTTACACATTATCTGTCCAAAGTATCCGAATACCCCTTTAAAAAAAAGGAAAAAAAAAAGTGGTTCTGGCGGTTAAGCAATTTGATGCGTAATCGAAAGCTATAAAAACGTTAGTAGGGGTTTGTCAGGTTGTATTTTGGGGTTATGCTGCTAAAACAAAGCTTAGAATAATAGAACGGCTACAAAACAAACTAATATAAGGAATTTCCGTCATATGAGAAAATTTCTGAACAATATGTACCAATGCTTAAACAGTTCATTAAAAAGTGAGCACTGAGCTTCTTCAAAAATCTAGACAACAATAAAAACGAAGCTGTAGAAAGCGTACCTAAATATCATCCAGATCTAAAAATCAATAGACTCTGTAACATACTACTTTAAATCCCACCCACACCATTCCTCAGTTAAAGTTAACATTATATTAATTTGATAATTCTTAACTATAGGTAAACAATGTAAACATCCAGAATAAACAGCAGCATAGCCCACACCCTGTAGACAGGCAATCAAATAGAGTCCTGACACACCCCATTCTACCTCCTTCCTCATCTGGTAAATACTACAAAAGTAGAAGCGTCAGACCTCGTCAAAGACGGCCAAGGTAAAAAAAAAAAATGACCGCAGAGTCCTACGCAGTCTACCATTACCGAGGATGCGCCCCGTTAACTCAACCAACATGTCACGTTGTATTTACATGTTTTGTGAGGCAATGAGTAAGCCAAAGGAGCTTAGCGAGTTTGAACGTGAGGGTATAGTGAGATGCCACAGTTCATGAGATTGCGGATATTCTACAGAAGCCTAAATCCACGGAATGACGTAATAGTGAAGTTGAGATGCAGTGAAACTGTAGAAACACGAACTGGTAGGCCGAAAAAAAAACTCGGTGAACACAGCCGCAGAACTCTGAAAAGGGTGGCGAATCAAAATCGCAAATCCTCGTTGGCGGAAATTTCTCAGGAATCCCAAAGCTCATCAGGCGTTAGTATCAGCAGCAGTACTGTTCGTCGAGAGTTAAAAAACTTAGGATTCCATGGTTGTGCTGACGTACACAAGCTGAACATCACTCCACGGAATGCGAATCATCGATTGTAATGGTGCAAAGCTCAACGTCATTGGACTGTGGACATGTCAAATACTGTTCTTTGGAGTGATGACTCATTTTATAGACTGGACGCATCTGAATCTGGCGAATGTTTTTTTAGTGATTGCATTGTGCCAATTGTAAAGTTTGGTGGTGGAAGCATAATGGTGTGGGGGTGTCTTTCGTGGTTTCGCCTGGGTCCGTCAGTTCCTGTGATTGGAAACATGAACTCTGAGATGTATGTAGACATCCTGGACGATGCTGCACTAAAAACTCCATGGCAATATTTTGGAGAAGACCCATCTCTCTTCCAGCAGGATAACTGCTCCATTCACACATCGAGGCTTGCACAGACGTGCTTTGACGAAATGGGTATTGAAAAACTAAACTGACCTTCTCAATTCTACGATCTAAATCCCATAGAAAGCCTTTGGGAGGAATTAGGGCGCAGATTACGTAGTCAGCCTATTCGACCCTCCTCACTGCAAGCACTCACTTCAACTCTGATGGACCCTGGATATCAATTCCAACAGACATCTACAAAAAACCGGTGGAAAGTCTTCCCAGACATATGCAGACCTTTGTATTCGAAGCAGAAAGAGGACCAACATCACATTAATATGTGCCCCAGTATGCTCTAAGTCCATACTACTGGTGTCCGGATACTTTTGGCCAAATAGTGAAGTAGTTAAAGCTTTATTTTGTGAAACTGTTCCCAACGGGTTACGACATTTGAATGTATAAGATTATAATTATTATAGGTAGTGCTGTTACAAGCCATGATATAACTATTTGCCATCATTCAAGAAACATTAATAAATAAATAATTTCAAAAAAACTGAATCAAATTTGTAATTTTTTTTTTGGGGGGGGGGGGGTGCAATAGGAATTATTTCTATAAGTTGTCATATTATTTAACATAGTTCTCTAAATTCCTTATCCATAATGCTTCAAAATACTATCCAATCCCTAAGCATAATTTATACTTTTTAATGATAAAAACTTTACAATATCCAAATAATTTATGTTAAAAGTCTTTTAAAATATTCTGCATTCTTTCCTCACAGTACTCATAGAATTTACTTGAGAAGGTAATAGCTGAATAATGTTTCCTAAAATAAAATTTGAAAAGTTTAATTTGTATTTTAATAATTCCAAATATCTATATATTTAGAATTCTGTCTATATAAAAAACATGATCAATTCTGTTCAACATTTTTATAATAAAATTCTTATACATATGAAATATTTTTCACATATATATAGTAGTTAACTATATGAGTACTACTTTTAAAACGTGAAAAAATCCATATATAGATAGAAATTTCTTTATTTCTACAAATTAAACAATAAGTTTCTAATAAAAATTAAGGATACTTTTGTTAACAAAAAGAACTCATGAATATCATTCAAGAAAAGTATAAATTAAACAGGGGGAGACCCCAAATAGTGAAACCTTTTAATTAATACCTCATCCTGACTTATTTCTCCACTATCTAAACAAATTGAACAAATAAGTTGATCAAGAAGAAGCCAAATGTGCCAATAACAAGAATTTAAGTAATTATTTTTAAAAAAAGTAATAAAAGAACTCTAAACTGTATGATATGGTTTGAGATTCATTCTTAACACTTCTGAATAAATGCAAACATTTTAAAACGATTTCAACAAAATATATTAATAAGATAGTCGAAATTACTTTATTAAAATTTTATTTATTTTTCAAAGAAACCTAATTTTTTAAATACATTATGACTAAATATGAAAATCTTAAGAAAATATGCTTAAATAATTTAGTTCCTTAAAAATTCTAAAAAATTATCAAAATACAATTATTTTTTTAAAAAAATGAAAATTTTACAGTTTGCACCTTTGCATATTGAAATTTTTCCATACAAGTTTAATTAAGGAATCTTTGAAATTGGTACATGTTCAACTGCAACTGTATTTAATTTTAACCGTTTGCACTAGAATAATGACTCTGGTTCACCATTCAAGACAGAGTATCCTTTTGATGTTTTATTCATTTACATTTTTAAATTTTTATCGTTCAAAATGTCCATAGAGTTTCAAGAAGGTACAGACAACTTTTTTGTGAGGAAATTGAACTTGAAACAAATATAATCTCCCCCCTTGGAGTACTAAAACACATAAGCATTAGAGAGAATAATGATGCATTGAATCACTTTTCAGAGAGCAAAGGATTATTAATAATAATAATAAAAGGTACTTATGTATTATACCGTCCAATTTTATCGCCAAATTTGAAGACGTCGCCAATGAGTCGCTAAACCACCAATTATGGTAATCCGGCAATGGTGTACAGTTCTACCATCAGGAAAAAAACCCTGGCAACCCTAGTAAGAATCCGTCGCCTTGGAAACAAGATATTCTATTACATTTTGGGGGTGAAGGAAAGGGTTGTATTTCATTTGGCGCCAAAAGAACCGGTTGGAAGAACCATTATCGTTAGAAGAATCGCCTATTAGAAGCAGAATTTTCCTTTGTACTTCGGTCCATGCCTGACGCTCACATTATGTTATTTTTCTCATCAGTTCTATTTCTTGTTTTGTTCCGTCAATCTTTGATCTCATGTATGAAGAACCTATCTCTATGTTTTAATTACATTGTAGATTTGCTTTAGACAATGGCAACATTTAAAAGTGGGAAGACTGTATTCTCAAGCATAATCTATAGTTCCAAATATTACAGAATTTTTTGAACAGTAGACCAGCATTAACTCTTTAAAAATGCCGATTTTAAACGCAATTGGACCAAATTTTATTAGAGGCAGGGCATAAAATTGGAAAACTGCCTCCTTATTATTGCGATTTAAACCACATTGAATACATATGGTTATCAGTAAAAAGATGCATTGGTGAAAAAAACATAACTGGGGATTTTAAGTTTGAACTTGAGCTTTCCACTCTTAAAGACACATGAATCTTCAAGAAAATATCAAACTGTTTTATTATTATACAATGGTTTTTATTTAATTAACGGCAGCTGTAGGTCTTTAACAACAAATCAATACAAAAGCAGTTGAAGAAATATAGTTGAAGGCTTCTTCATTCAAGACATTATTTTAAAGCTCAAATAGCAAGGCATTTTTAAGTTTGCTTACAATAAATTTTATTTAACTGTCATATAAATATATCTGCATGAGCACAAGCGAAATGAATTTTTTGCCTGATGAAGCGCGCTAAATCAGCCAAATTTTGTGGCCTGTTTTAATGCCTACTTTCCTCTTTACTTAGACTCGTATGCCTAAGGCAACCATGTTCAGGGTTTTTCCCCTGGCGGTAGGTCAGTAATCCATTGATCTTTATCGCCAAACTTAAATCAGTTGCCAAAAAGTTACTAAACCGTTGGCGATCGTTGGCGAAGACGGTATAATACGCAAGTACCCAATAAAATATACGTACCTAGTTGAATCCCATTCTGGACTAGAAACACTAGAAATGCTCTGACAACTTGAACAAGAAGAGTATGTCTCACTATTCGTAGCAATTTCCTCTTCGTGACGTAGACGCTGCACCCGTGGAATAGTGAGGGGAGAACTGTATGTAGGATTCGCTATCCATGATGGTGCCGAATGGATACTGTTTTGGTGGCTTGTATTACAGCGTTTGGGAGAGGCAATTTCACTATCACTGGGGGCACAAGAATTTCTCATACTGCGACGACGGGACACCCTCTTCATCTTGCGGCATGTGGATAACTCAAGGTGGGAACAATGAGGTGCATGTGCAGGGTGAGTAGGAAAGGAATGACTTAGCAAGCCATGATGATAAGCCCGTGGGCTGTTTTCTACGGAACTGTAACCAGCAATCCGCTGTCCAGGTGGAACAATTTCCACCCTCCTCATAACTTGCCTCATTATCTCTCTAGATGGAGTTAAATGTTCTCTTGAAGAACTGTCCACACCACAAGTGCAGTCCTCATGTAATCTACTAAGGCGGTTCTCAAGCGAGGCGGTAGTGTGTTCTAAGGAAAGATCATTATTGTTGGTAGCACAATAAGAACAGTTTTCTGTGATGATTTTCGGCACTTCACTGGAGGAATGAAGGATCATCCCATTCGCATTAGAATGACCGACATGATGATGATGATTAGTCCTTAATTCATCATCACACAGAGTGTCCTCCAGTTCTTTGCTCCGAGAATGCCGCCGGCTGCCCTCACTCGCACCGTTATTTGAAGTGAAACGCAGCCTGTCTCGATTTTGGGCATTGCAAAATATGTCATCATAATCGGAAATGCCAAAGTCACTCGACACCAAAGTCTCCATGTCGCTCTCTGGAATTTCGGGCGATTTCCTGAGCGTATAAGCTCCAGCTGTGTGCTGGAACTCGACTTCGAATTCGATGTTATTATTCTGTCTTTTATCCGATTTTTTGACATCGACAGAATGTTTTTCTTGCACTAAAATATCATCGGAACTTTCTGGAACGCCATTTTCAGGAAAGTGGATCCCGAAATTGTAGGCGTAAAAATCGTGAATAAATTGTTTAGAATTCAGCTGGTTTTTATTGTGAAAAGGAACAGGGTCTTCCGAAGCTTTTAGAGCAATATTGTCCATGACATTTGATTTCTCGTCAATTTTGGGCTCTTCTAAGCTGCACAACATCTTTTCCAGTGCGCGTAATTCAGATTCCGTCAATGTCCACAGTAAATCTCTGAAATAATTAAAAGCATCTTTGAAATTTGAGTTTAAATATAAAAAATGGTATTGAGCTCCCTTAAGTAGTAAACAGAAAGGAACCCTATAAACAAGATGATTAATTTAGTTTTATATTTTTAATATGTTAATGATTTCTGTTAGACAAATAATTTTTTTATTTTATACATTTTGTGAAAATATATTTATTATGATTCCATATCGATCGGTCTTAACCTTTATATACAAAGTTATTGAAGTAGATATTTGGTTCTATAAATATTCTAATACTAGCTTTTTACCCGCGACTTTGAACGCATAGAAAAGCACACAACTAACCTAAAAACTATTTATAGAGCGTACCAGAAATAAAGCAAAACCGAAAATCAAGCCTATTTTATTTATCGATCCAGATGGAGGTAGCTACGACAGTACAATGCACATATATTTTAAACTTTCAAATAAAATTGTCAACAATTACAACACATTGCATATGCGTGAATTTTTAACGTCAATTTAGGTAATGAAAATGCGCGAATTTTCTAAGCCATTTGGGGTAATGCAACGCAGATTAGAAATTTTTAATTTCCTTTATTCTGTTTAATTTTAATTCAAAAGTATTTCGAAATGAATCAGAAAAATCGACTAATTAAAAATGATTGATTTTAAATGCATCAAACATTAAGAAAATAAACAGAATCAAACATTAAACATTAAGAAAATAAACAGAAGTAATCGGTCGAAAATATGTTAAGCCTAACCTCTTTAGCATGGGGGGATACCTTAAAATCTTACTTATTAGGTGGTAGAGAAATGAAGATTTTTGGCAAGGGGAGTAAGAAAAATTGAAAAAATGCAATCTTCTCAATTTTTTTGTTTTTTCTGTCTGTAAGAACCTTTCTCGTGT
>JAOUZG010026507.1:1386324-1416144 GCA_026289955.1 Argiope argentata | reverse complement strand
CACACACACACACACACACACACACACACACACACACACACACACACTAAAGAAATTGTCCTTCACTCTTCTAAATTGCATATATTTTTAAAAATTGGAAGGGGAAAAAAAACACCTTTCATATTATATATATATATTTGTAATCTTAGATAGTTTATTTCATAACAATGACAAGCAAATTTTGATGACTGAGTACATCAATAGTGACGCTTTGACTTTTTATACACTTACTGTGCAATTCCGATAATGCCACGTTTTTTAAAAAAATAAAAAATAAAAATTTCTTTCATTTTTTTTGTAATACAAAGATAGAAAGGTTTTATTTAAATATACTTAGGATAAAAACATTATGATAAAATATATTCTTCCGAAAGAAAAAAAAATAGAAAAAATCTAGCCATCAATTTAGCACAAAATTTTAAATAGACTTGCAATGTACCATTATTTTCTTTTAATTCAGTGTATGTTAAATATCAACTTTGACCATAATGTTTTGTGGAGCATGTTAAATATCAACTTTGCCCATAACGTTGCCCGCTGAACTCGGTTTTTATTTATTTGCTTAGCCATTCACCTACTACTACAACCATCTACTGTTCGTTTCAAGTAGTGGAAGTAGTAGTGAATAGTAGAAGGTATTCTGAGATTACCACTTTTCGCGGTGCTATCTCACTAAGGGGTGACACACAAAAACATGTGCTTCATTTTCGGAATTTACTTTATGGTCAAATGCTTTCCTCTCAGCCCTATTTTGCCGAATTAAACCCATTCTAACGCATGCGCAAAAGGTTTTAGAATCCGTTGGCAAACACATCCGTGTCTTAGTTTAAAACTGTTTCGAAGTTATTCGAAATATTTTGTTGTCCACTCTTGAAATTACTTCGAATTCTCTAGACTAGTCAATATTGTATATAAGTGTGTATAGCCAAACGATCTTTTTTTTTCTCTCTCTCTATTTTATTATCAAATTTAACGACAGTATTTAACGATTGGCAAACAGAAGTTAGAACTCTATAAACAACTTCCCATCTCCAAGGCGATCTTCCAATATTAGCAGAACGAATCAAAACTATTTCACCTAAAAAAAACAAGCATTCCTCCGATTATCCGTAAAACAGAACCCGAAATAAAAAGGTGGATGGGAGGGGGGGGGGAGCTGAGAAGAAAGCGAGCGGCCTAAGAAGCAGGTGAAGCAAGACAAGTAATTAGCAATAATTGGACGTCAAGCCAAGTAGATCCAATTTTTCACCGTTTCGTGTCCGCCCACTATTCAACAGCAGAGTTGACCTTTTCAGGAGCAACTGTGTACGCTTGAGGAACCATTTCCTCGTTTTGTTACGGTATAGTAGTTAAATGTGTATGGAGGCGAGGGATGTGGCGTAATAGTCGCGAAACGGTGTCATATGGCTGTGACGTGGCCACCAACTTTTAGGACGGCACTTCTCTGAGAAGTCATTAAACCACTGGCTTTGTTTGCCCTACGATGCCGTAATGTTCTGGGAAGGTACAAAAATCAATCGCAGAGAACACAGAACGAACGCGAATTTACGGTTGGGGGAGATTAGTTGCATCCGTAACTAGAAATTGATTGACTAAGCCAATGTCTCACTGTTTCAGCTTCGCTTCGTTTAGAGTCGACTGTTTTTTGAAATAAAGGAAATCGAGCAAACGCGGATCGAAATATAGTTTCTCTTGACATAAACGAATTTATGTCACTGTATTATAAATTAACATTGCTACAATAGGATATATTATTATAAATAGTATTTTGTGACGCATTCTTAATAAGGTCTTTAATCGATGATTTTTTATACATAAAAAATTCGTGTTTAAAGATCAGCAATATATTATCGATCAAGAATTCGAGAGCTAATAAAACAACTGTAAAAAACAATCTGAATTCATTCAACGTATACTTTTAAAGAAAGTGTGACCTTCACGCGTTTTCCTCTTGCAAAATAAATAAATGAAATGCATTGGCATCGAAAATGATAAAGTGTATTTAAAAACAAAGCAAATACTTAAAAGTAGCGTGTCATCATATTTAAAAAGCATTGTTATCAGTCCAGAAATTTTAAAATATAAGAGATAGGAGGACAATAAAACAGCTTTCTATTCAGGAATAATAATTCAGCTACAATACAACAGTAATTAATTTATAGTAGTATCGCATAATAATGAAAAGTGAACAGACAGTTCTATATTTAATTGAACGAAGTATTTCAATTACATTCAAATTTGTCATACAAATAAACATATAAAGAATATACTCGATATCAAACGATATATCTAGATATATCTAGAATTTTCACGATATCAAACGAATAGCTTTATATCCTGGAGTTTTAGTCACCAAAATATTAGAAAAACACGCTGTTTTAAAATTAACAGCTTAAAAAAGAGAGCAAATCAACTATAAATGAGATTTTAAAAAAGATGACAGACGATTCTAATATATGTTGCTATAGTAACCGAGATAAGTCGTTTAAAATTTAAATAATCGTTTGGCATCATTTTGATACTCATTTACTTGTTCATTCAACGTTAATAGCTCAATTGCACAGTGACAATCATTATGCTTTTAAAGAATGGAAATATCATTAAATTGAAATTTGGTATAGTTTGAATACCCAATTTAGTAATATCGTTATGTTCTGAACAATATTCACACTGCTTCCATTTCAGAAATTAACATTTTCGAATTATCACTTGTGAAATTAAAATTCAAATCCATCATTTTTTATCAAATGGGAATGGGGAAAAAAACTCATTATATTGGAAAAGGTGTTAAGAAGACTGTTTTAAGTTGTAGAAAAATAACATTGGTGACATTTCAGTAAATAATATTTCCGAAAGATTCTTTAACAAGGGTTTTATCTAATCCACTTATACTATTATCAATAGAATGCCAGATTAAGAATTATGGGACAAGTCAACAGCTAAGCTAAAATGTATCATTTTATGAATTATTTCTGGAAAAAAATGGTATGATAATTTGAAAAATTCTCTCTCGAAATTTTACTTCATTTTTTTTATTACTTCATACAATTTCACCATTCATTCTACAACAAGTATTGTATTGCAAAACATTGGGTGTTAAATTCAAACTGCAATATTTTACGATACAGTGGTTACAGTAGAATGACTGAATATTTAACAATGAAAAATGACGCACACAGTATCTGAAAGAGAATAAACCTGCATGTGAGGGTTCGTATAACAATAAGAAAATAAACGGATAACAATTTCACAAGTAATTACGTAAATTAGACACGAATTCAAGAAGTAACGCTGGTAGAATTCCAAATTCACGATGTATTACACACAAAGAAAGGAAGAAAGTTGTTGGCGGGATGCAAGTTTCTTTGTGGCACGTTTCTTCATTCTCTTCAAGAAAACGGCGCCAAAACTTTTATATCTGCTATAAACCGGATTCTTATTTTAAGATACCAAAATATGCTAAATGAGAACTAAGAATAGACACCGATTCTAAGTCCAATAAAATTAATTATCCAACAAAATGTTTCCAACCAAGAACAAAATGAGAATATTCTTATTTAATTCACCAACAAATAATAATGAAAAGAAGCATTTGATTAAACATTATTTTTAGAACTCTTGGCTCCTCTTCATATCTCCCCAATGACTTAAGGATGATAATGTAGCTTCTTTAATGATTGTTCTCTGATAAATCTAATTTCCGTAAAAATTCGAATTAGAGTATATTATTTAAAAAAAACAGAACGTTTTTATCACTAATAATAAAAACAGAAAATTTACAGTTACAGAACAGATTAACGTTTTTCATTAATTGAAAATTTTATATAACAATCCTTGTCTATGATTATCTTTTGAAACTTATCAAATGGTAAGAAAACTTTCCTTAAAAGCAAATACTGCATATGATAGTGCAAGCATGATACACGTTTTTAAGAATGTACTAAAACAAGAAATGAATGACATCACTTCAGAATTTCAGATGCAATTATTGAAACAAATACTCTACATTTTTTTTTTTCAGTTTTAAGAGATAAGTACGTTTTTTATGCCAGTGGTATCTTTGATTGGTCTACGTCAATTAGAAGCCAAGATACAGCACACTATTTACATGTTAATGATGCTTTTTATAAGCATTTAAAAACTTTAAATGCCTTTTCTAACGAATGAGTTTTTTCATAATTTTATTGTATATCGTCTTATCTCAAAACATGAACATCAATAAAATTTATAATTAGTGTTCGTTACGTTATACAGAATGTAATGAATTATGGGGTTAATATTGAATGCTCAAGAGGTGAATTTTTAATTTTTAATGTAAATATTGTAGAAAAAAATCCAAAATTTCATAGATAATTTATTTTATTACGCACAAAAATATAAATTTTTGAATATAATTATAAAATATATAACATATGTAATGTCACAAAGAAAAATAAAAAACAGGAACTTTTTTTTTCTCTAGAACAATTCCGGTTTTTGTAAATAAATGCTCAAATTTACACCAAAATGTGCTTTTCCTTCAAAAGCTTTTTCACTTTTATTCACCATTTTATCCTTATCAAAAAATTATCTCCGAATTTAAGTCGGATACCTTCATAAAAATATAATAATCGATTTAAATAAACGTGAGTATTAGTAACTGTTGAAAGCATCTTGGTATCTTTTCAATGAAAAATAAAGAGACTCGTTTCATGATATTATATTTGGGTAATTTTCGATTACATAATTGCACTAAAAATGTTCCGAGGGGGGGAATCAGATCTGGTATCAAACAATAAAGTGACAAAGTCTGAAAATGATGAAAGCAAAGAAACACTTTAGTTGCGTCAGCACTGCAAAAATAATACACAACAGACAATGAAAATTGAAAGCCTTATCTTAAGTAGGTGTGTGTGCGTTGTTTATTTGCCAACAGGTGTTGAAAATACAAATAACACTGATAACTACTGCAGTGTTTTCTACTAAAAAATCATTTATTTCTAAATGAACTTTTAAAACTCACAATAAAATTTGCTGACTGTTATTTAGGATGATCTACAATAAAATTCCTTAGGATCATTGTTTTGAATATAGAGCACCATTATATTTCAAATGATTACAGTATATTGCAGTAGTAAAAGATAGTGATTTTAGTTTGCCGGCATTTCTTGCGACTTTAAGGGTAAAAGAACTAGTTGGCAATTTTTCAAAATACAGAAAGAACAAAAGCAAGTCTTTTCTTTCAGGCTTTTAACCTTTAGAAAAAAACTTCAATAATATAAATAAAAAAGCAAAAGCATCATGACATAGAGTCTACGATCTTTATCTTCTTAACAACTTATAAACTCATGTTTTATTTTGGCTTTAATCATCAGAAGTTGATTAAGGTTGCACTTTAATATGATTCAATTAAGAGATGTAACAATGGACAATAATTTATACTTTTAAAATGAAGCTTCCAAACTAAATGATTCGTGATAAGAATTTTCTAACAAAAAACACTCAAATATTATTCTTTCATTATAAAAGGCTAAAAGATTTTTTTTAAAAAAAAAGGAAATGTAATAATAGGTCTTACCATTAACAAATTCAAAACAATGATCTTTTTATAAGAGTTTCAGAACAAATTGTTTTAAAAGATTTGAAAAATGTTTGCGTTTGTGGGAGTTTTAATTTTAAAAATTACATGAATCTTTGAATTAAGATTTGATCCAATCATTTTAAAATGTAAATACTGTGATTCACATATCTTCGTAAAGAATGCTTTATATTCATATAGCAATTTTGCCATTGAAACAAAAAAAGCTTAGAGTCAATTTTTATTCTAAACTTTATAACCCTTAAAAGCGATCAGAAGATGGCAGAAACAAACAAATAAAGCACATAGAGTAAGTAATATAATTGTGAATATACTACACAAAAGATAAATATCACAAGTGGCGATTTGTACAATTTCATATTACTACAACTTTATTGGTCTCAAATCCGGTGAGAACAGATGAAATCATTAAACGATAAACATCACAAGTGGCGATCTGTAGAATTTCATATTACTACCATTTCATTGGTCTCAAAGCCGGTGAGAACAGATGAAATCATTTAACGAATTTACCAAATGTAACAACGAATTCAACTATATGAAGATAAATATGTGAAGATGAAGTTAAAAAATGTGTTCTGTATAATCTAATTTAATACATGAAAAATTCTAAAAAGAATGCGATATCAAGAATTGTGCTCACTATAAAAAGCAAGCTAGAAATAGGTAGAAATATTATATATACAGTAAGAACACAGTCGCTTAACAAGCATCTCATAAGATCAAAACAAAATGTTTTAAAAAAAAGAATGATTTCCTTAACGAGCAATGTTTCGCAAATCGAGTGACAAGGAGATATCTCACCGTTATTTGCAGAATCCTGCCTGTATCTCGGCTCAGTATTCAAGTTTGTTTGTTGATGGGTTTTTTTTTTAATTAAAAGCAGATCTGAAAAATACATTATTAACTAAAGCAAAAAAAAAAAAAAAAAAAAAAAAAAAAAAAAAAAAAAAAAAAAAAACACTTTCATGGTTTCATTTCAAGGTGTCCTGGTTTCACGGTCAAAAATAAGACACTTTCATGGCGTCGTAGTTACATCCGGCCGTATGAGGCAGAAGCATTTCAATAACCTACGAGCACAAATACAAATGCAAGAATAGCCAGAAGCTGTTTTCTATGTCACAACAATCTTCCAAAGAAAAAAGGAAGTTGCTGAAAAAATGAGAGCCTGCTACGTCGTAAGTTGAAAAGAATCGTTCTATACGACAGAAGCTATTTACACGATAAATTTATTACAATGCTATTTCGAAGTTTCGCCCAAACTTGAAGTATAGGCAAAAATAAATGTTTTTAGACAGTTTTCTTATTACAAATGGATATATTATAAATAAATTACTTTACTGCAAATTTTACCGAATAGAAGTCATCGACCTTTTTTAGGCAAATTCTAAAGTAAGAAAAAAAAATTGTTCTTTTAAACAAGAGTCTCGTATTGAAAGATTCTGGAACAAATAATGACCGTTAAGGGAAATTCCAGTTTATTAAGAAATGTTATATTTTTGAATTTTCAGAGCAAATTAATAAAATTCCCACAAAATCTAGAAGAAATTAACAATAGAATTATCAGTGCTAAATATATATACCCAGTTTTACCACACCCGTCAAATTGAGAATTTTTTTATCACTATGGCTTTCATTTTAACTTCGCTTAAATTCATAAATATAAATTAATATAATTTAGCAAAAATAACATTTAATATAATAATTCATAAATTATTAATGAAAAAATCCGTAGATAAACAGTTTACATTTGCATTTATAGGTTATCATATTTGATATTTAATGACGAAACTATGAAGCACATATTTTACAAGTATCTTAGATGAAATCATACCAGGCTCTATGACCCGCCTGAAATAAACCATAAAACTGAGTGACCGCACCGCCGCAACATCAACACTGGCGGAACTGTGAGTCGTAAAGGCAGTCCCTGGCCCCGGCACAACCCACCCCGTAGGAAGAACGCCCCTTCATCGATGGGAAGTGCCAGACCCCACCTATTTGTCTACCTCCAGGGTGGTGAGATCCAACCACTAAAGCCGGAAGCATCCCATCCGCATTTCGAGATGCCCCCCCCTGGGGGAATAATGACCTGACACAAATATATTTGTTGCATGCATTGCGGGTATAAATCGCAGTTTTTTGCACAATCGAATTCGGTAAAGTTTGCGTTCACAAAGACTTTAAAAAAACAGTTTTCACAAGCACATTCCACTGCTTTTGGTTTTGTACAGAAGCTTTTTTTATACAACTATCTCCACTAGAGATTTCTTCGGACAATATATAAAAAATGTAATTCTAATTTTTTCAGTAAATGAATATAAGTACGTATATCCACCATTGCATAGATGCATCTAAAAATATTATAAACTTTAAAATTGTTAAAGCCGTCATTTTGAAAGGCTTTGGTATAAATAGATATAGAGCATACTGACCATGGAAGTTAAAATGACTGAGTAGAAATTGACTAGGAATATGTAATTGTTCTTATATTTCATTAAAAGTCGTATAAACTTCTGGAACAATTTCAAAAATTTTAAGCATGAAGTTAGAAAATCGTCAAAATGACGATCTAATGCTAGAGTTAGTGTGGTAAATGATTTTAGTCCTAGCAGATGGCAACATGCCTTAAAATCGTGACTCACTGATCTTAAGTACTTTTTTCCGTGCGGTCCCTAAACAGTAGAAATCGTTGACGACGATCGCATGTAAATGAACGTGACGCTTGGTAATTTGTTTTTCATTGTAGAGGCAACCAGTCTTAATCTTATTTTCTGTTTATTCTACTTGTTTGTTTTCGTTCTAAATATTCAACGATCCCCAACAACAAATTAATATTCAGCGCCCAAACTGTAAATTAAAATATTCAAAAGATTAAATCTTTCAATTATTCATCAGTCAAATTGCACTCTCAAACCTACATTGATAGACGAATTTTTAATAAATTTAATAAAAATTTAATTCGTTAATCGATAGCATCTGCATTTAAATTTACGATAAACTTTTTAAATCAATAGTTTTTCCCCCACTCTCCGAGAGCATTGCTTGATATAACGGCAGGTTTACAAACTCAGCCATTTATAAGGCTGGCAATTAGGTAGTGCATACGTAGAGAGGAATTGATTTATGTTTGCTATAATTTCAAACGATAGATTCAGACATTCCATGCATGGCTATAAATTGCCGTTTTGGCGTTAAGGATATATATTTCATTGTAAAATGTTCGATATTTAAGTAAAACAGGGTAAAAATTTTTTAAAAAACCTTGTCAACATACCTAAATTTGAAAGCTATAATGGCAGGTTTACAAACTCGGCCAGTTATAAGACTGGCAATTAGGTAGTGCACACGTAGAGAGGAATTGATTTATGTTTGCCATAATTTTATAAAGACAGATTCAGACATTCCATACATGGCTATAAATTGCCGTTTTGGCGTCCATGAATATATATTTCATTGTAAAATGATCGATATTTACGTAAGAAAACAGGGTAAAATTTAAAAAAAAAAAAGAGAACATACCTAAGTTTGAAAGCTATAAAAAAGAAATGACAATTAAAATGAAAAAAAAAAGAATTCAATAAAGCATCAGAAAAAGCAAAAAATGTTGGAATTAATCTGATAAGTCAACAATTTTTTCCCGCCAAATAAGACGGCAAATTCTAAAACGAACGCGCCGCAAGAAAAAAATTCAGTACAGCAGCTTGTACTTGTCCTCAACCGAACAGCATTTTTTAGCCTTTCTATGCATGACCAAGCCTACTTGCCAGCTTATAGCTGGCCGAATGTAAACCCGGTATAATTTTAAAAATTTGAATTTACAACACATTCTCATTTATTTTAAGTTGAAGTTTTGGCATTGAAGGAAAACACCGACCTCAGTTGGGGTCACTAACCACAGTTCAAGACACTGTCATCTATGTATGTCAAGATCGCCGAATGTTAACGCTCACTCAAAAACAAATTGATAAAGTATGAATTTCGAAGATGCTGACTGACAGTTACTGAAATATCTGTTTCAAAAAAACAGAACAAATCAACCCAAACTATAAAACATTCGAAGTAAACAAATTACAAAAAAAAAAAGTATATATACTTCCCTGTTTTTGTTTTAGAGGCCATTTAAAGAAACATTTCGAAACTTTTAGAACGCAAATTTCTAATCAATATAATCAAGGTTTCGATACAAAAACAGACATTTCAAAAGTGTTGTTTTTTATAATCATGTTTCGAGTGTTATAGTCTATGAAAATGACACTGACATAAGTAAACACAGACAGTGGTGTGAAAAAAGTGGTTTCGTTGATTTTCAATAAATGCCAACTCCGGCAATCAACACTTCATCGATTTCGATAAAATGTGATTATCCGATAACGATAAAGGTTATATTAAGATAATCAGAAGGCGAATGTACTGTGAGAATTAGTTCATTATTGTTTTAAAAGATTTCTGATCTTTGCGTTTCAAAAAATACGTCGATAAAAAATATTTGCACATCGATTTTTGAATATAATCTATCGCTAAATAACTATATAATATTTTGCAATGCTTTGCGTTTTCATGAGAGATTTTTCTCTACTTTCAGAGACTAATCATTCTCCCAAGATATTTATAAATATATATCTACATTTTATGCCAACTGCTATTTTCATTTTTAAATGATTATCACTGGTTAATTGTTTCTAAATCATTTTTCCTTCCTTTCTGAAAACTTTTCTACCAAAAAGCAAAAAAACTCAACACTGAATAAATAACAAGCATGGTTTTTAATATTTAACAACCAATACGATACTGTGTAACATGTCGATAAAAAAATTTAAATGAAAAAAATTGAAACTGCTATCTCAAATTTCATGTCATTATGTAACAGCATTATTATTTTTAAAGCATTGTCTGCATTAAGTAAGTCATTAACCAATTTAAACAGGTTTGAAACAATCATGTGACTGTTAGAATACGTATGTGTCGATATATCGAGAATCAGGTATATGGCGGACACTCGAGCCTAGTTGTAACTTTTTTTTTGGTGATAAGTCGCCAAATGTCACAACCATCTTCGCCATTTACTAATAACCCTAAAAGCGAAAAATGGTTGCCTCAAAAGCGATATATCGCCATATTGTTGCTTACGCAAACCAAAACATCGTGTTCACACATGATAAAACTCGTGAAGGATTATGCGATAGATTCTGTAAAAATGCTCAACTCAAGCCAAAGATTATTTCGTAGGAACTGTATCCCAATACCAGGCAAGGAATTCTCTAAGATAACACCTTTAATTACTGATTAACCGAAAGAGTTTGGAAGACACCACTCCTGCTGGCTATAACATATTTTATTACTGTGCATATTACTTACATAGCATATTTATTATTCCAAATAAATCTTCTCTAGATGCTGATAGAGTTAAAATGCCGTTTCCACCGGTGAAAAATTCTTACCCTACAAGGTAGACCGATTCATTTGATTCATTTTTAGTTATTCGGTATTCCAGTTCTGAAGTTATTTTAAATTAGTTTATAAAAGCATAGTAATTCTAACCCGTGGTCATTTTAAGATGCGCTGGTGTGTCCTCCATTCAAACTCCCACACCATACCTACACGAGGGCATGCATCTCTGCCTCTCAGATCACACGTGACTCAGCACCACGCACGCGGGGAAACTTCTATAGAGCTTGAAATGAAATGAGCGACATTGGTATCAAAGCAGCGACTCTGATACTGGGCAACACAGAAGCTGTTCTTGTTGAACGTTCATATAGTCAACTCTGCAGAACCGGTTCATTGTGTTTGAAAATAGTTTACTATTAAATGCCCATAATCCATAAATCCGTGGGCTTTTTTTAGTAGAATGGTTATTTATATCGATGGTCTGACGGGTAGTAGCATTTATGTGTGATACCCAAAATAAGATCATATAGCAGATCGGTTCAATGAGTCATACACCAGAAATAACCTGCCACACAAAAGCACTTTTTTTTTTTTTTTTGAACTTGTAGGGCAAATTTTGTAATTTCGTGGGTTTCATAATGTGATTCCGAAATGTTGAGTTCTTATACGCATTTCGACATTTGCAGTATTGATTCAATCCGAAATCGACATCCTAAATACGGGATTAAATCTATCACTCATTAAAAATTCCTAAATACTCTAATGCGATTTTCGTCGATTCGCGTCCAATGACTATTTATTATCAAATTTATTGAATCTGTACCTTACATTTGTTTATGCTATTTTTAATAAATGATCAAGATTTGTAAATTTCTTTTAAAAGAGAAAAGATTCACATTTATTAATTTTATCAGTTGTTTCTAAACTGTTTAAATTGGTTAGCAGACATCTACATTAAAGTGTTGGAAATATCAATAATAATAATAAAAATGTTTGCTAATTTAATAATTCAGAAATAAGTTGCTCACAAAGATTTCCATTCATTAGAAAGCTGCGGGTGACATTTTATTTTCAGTAAAAAAGAAAACTATAAATGTTTATGCAGGATTTTTTCCTTTCCGCTCAAAAAAAGGAAACACACCGCTCAATATCGCAGGGCCCACTTTTATGGAGATGACCACTTATTAGTTCACTAAATAGTGGTAAAACTTTCTATCCGCAATGAGGTTGGAATTTAATTTCATCATTCTAGCGAAACTCACGCAATATCTTTTAAGAAACAGTAATAAAAAAAGGTATCACTATGCTTTACACTTGGCAAACAAAACTCTTTGCAGATAAATGTTGCACTCGTTCCATTACGGGAGGCCATCTAAATAAATACAATATCTCTCGTAAATTCTGAAACTTAAATCATTAACACCAACAAGATAAAAACCACGCGCAAGGAGCACAATTTCTTATCATCATGTTAATCGAAACGTCATATCCTTAGGTGAGATTTACTATAGAAAATTTTGTCACGTTTTCTACGAGTTGTGTTTTCTGTTGGGAAACGGGAATGATTTGAAATTATGTTGAAGATTACAAATGTGATAAAGCTTATTTTCCACAGAAAATTTCATAGTTTATTTTCGACGCATATCTTTAGAATAGAAATAATGCGATTTATTTAGAACGTAAACATTCAGTAAACATATTAGGAAGTTACGTAATTATGTTTAGTAATTCTACGTACCGAGTTTTTTCTGGAAGTCAAATATACTAAATAACTATATATCTAAACTTGCCGATTGTACCGATAAAATTAGAAGTGTATTCTATCTGTATTTCAGTATATTAAGCCTGTAATTGATTTTTTAAAAGTATTTTAACCCCTTGAAGGACAATTTATTTTCAGTCAGCACTGCTCTGGTAGACGATTTAATTTTCTTAGTTTTAAGAGGAGGGATTGATATAGAAACTTACGGTTTTGTTGCTCTAATAATTTGTTATTATAAAAAATATTTTTCACACATTCATATGAATATTTATTGGTATTTACATAAATATAGGAATATAATTAGTGTCGGTTAATTCTTCCTTAATGTTAAACAAAAAATATTACAGTTACACATAGTATTTAAACGAAAGTGAGTACGTGTTTCAACATTTATACATATAGATTTATACAAATTACATTCTAACGGTAATTAGAAGCATGCACACAAGTATATCAAAGCAATAGACTCGATATGACTTGCACATACTTCTCTAAAAAAGCATCAAACCTCAATAATTTATGAAGAGTCCAGCTCATCATTGTCAGTTTGTTCAAGGAAGTTTAAGACGAGCTGGACTCGTCATTTCCGCTCAACGGGTTAATTCACGCGAGACAGCTTCAATATTTTAACTTGAATTAAAATAATTTTAAAAAAAGTTCTTACATTTCGACTAAGTGATGAATTTTATAACAATGTTTTCTCACTAATAAAGAAGTTAGCCATTACTTTTTTGTATATGAAGTATAAATGAATTGGGATCGTCCAAAAATCCAAAACAATACTTTTATCAAACACTAAAAAACTAAAAAATGTCCTTGTTATAGATCTCTCTGAGATTCAAGAACGCAGAATATTCTGTCGCTGAACAAAATTCAAAAACATTTAACTTGACAAATTTTGATACATAGACTCACAACCAAATTAGTGGATTTCAATCAAATTTTGAATGAAATCCATTCACATACTGGGATGGTAGTTTGATTACAAGTGAACTCGACCGGACTAAAAACTCAAGGAGCTAGATAGATAAATTTGGTACAGAGAAGTAGCATCTAAAATATAGATTATCAAATTTTGAACCAACATGCATGTGAACACAATAACTTATAAACGAATCTGGTTTTTGCCCCATAAAACTCCAGCCAAATAAATCTTTAGCGCGTTTTATCAGGTATATAGACACTTTTACTTAACCCACTGATAAAACAACCTTATTTAGCTGTCCCCTTATCAGTATTTCCTGCTCTATATCCAATTTCTAACACGATTTCTGTATATTTGTATACTGTGCATACATGTTTTGTATTTTATAAATACATCCATCAAGTTTGTTATACAATCCTTCGTGGCATCTTATAAACAGGAGGAAAAGATAAGATTTGGGTCGGCATTTTTATGCATTGAAATGGAACGCAGCAGGACAGAGCAACAGTGGAATTAGACAGCTTGTAACCTAAATTACGAGCTCTTCATTTAAATGAACGGCCAAATAAGTTTCATATTCCAACGCATTTTTTATAAAATCAACATGAAAACGATTCATGCTTTTTTTTATTTTGATTCAATCAATTTTTGAAAATATACATGTTTATTTATTATGATTCGAGGTTGCCCAGTATATGCTGTTCGTCAGTGGCTTCTGAGACGACCACATTCCGACGATTCCAAGGGGTGAGACGCGGAATGGTGAAAGCGTTTCCGATATTCACCTTTGACCTTGGATTTCACCCATAATATACTTTCTAGCTTTTTTTTTTATGTGAATGTGATTGTTTTGTTACAAAATTTCGTATTGGAGTCGCTAGTTTAATGGACAAAAAAGCTTACAGAAGCGGCAAGAAGAATATTTTATATAATATAATTAAATATAGCGACCAAGACGCAGAAAACGGGGGATTATTTATACATGCCGCATTATTTATACATTGCATTTGTGCCTTTTTCCTTCTATATTACTATTTATCCGTAATGTCTACGTCTCATAAAATCGCGAGTCTTCATTGTTAAATGTAAACATCTCCTTTCACCTTCACTTTCACCCCTATTTTGACGAATTGAACCCATCCTAACGCATGCGTAAAAGTGTGGAGAGTTTCAAAATCCGTGGTTGAACAGTACGCTCATTCACAATATTACCTAAAACTGATACTTATTAATACTGTTTCAACTAAACGAACGTACTGAAACAGATGGGATCCTGAATAATTACGCTTGACAAAGTTTTAATATTATGGTAATATTTGATAATCTAGAGAAATTTCATAATTTCGAACTTTTTTTAAATCTAGAAACTAAGCTAATATCTTTTATCATCAATACTGTAATAATGTTAAAAGCGGACGAACGCCGCGGAGGTGCACGGAAGGAAAGAGCGATTGGTGACAATTGACGAAGAGCTTGGCGCCAATCGAGTTGGTTTGGCGAAATGAATAGTCTGGTGGCCGCTGGATAGCTCACGATGTTTTTTGAAGCTTCGCAGGCTCGCTCGTTCGGCTATATAAGGACGGGTTGCCGCAGTCTGGCAGTTCCTTTCGGAAGAGTAGCGACTCGTTGGACAAGCAGATTACTTTTCTCGCTTGTTATTAGTGAGCGATATTTACATTGCTGTTAACGTTGCATAATTGAGCTCGCTGTAACTTACTGTTTGCTGTGCTATACGATATCTGTTTTGCAGTCTGTGTCTATTGTGCATAAGGCTTGCATTTACGCTGTAAGTGACTGTTGTCCGCTGGATCGCTTTTATATGAAGTTTTACTTTATCGCGCCATCCTGTAAATAGCTGTAAATAAATTTGTCAGTGCTGTCCTCAAGTAAAGTCCATTCAATCTGAACTCGCTACGCTAAAAATGCAACAATAATAATCTTTTATCATCAATATTGTAATAATCGTCTTTTATCCTCAATACTGTCTCATAATCGTCTTTTATCATCAATACTGTAACAATTAAACGAATGTAATAAAATAGATAGTATCCCAAATAATCCATAATTAAGAACGGTCCTAGTATTTTATAATATACAAAAATATGCCAACTAAGCTAATAGCATCCCCCTCTCACTCCCTTTTTTATAGCTAATAACATGCGGTCCTTGCCCTCGGCTCACAACCGTAATTGAAAATCTGGCACTAAAGCGATGAAAGCAAGGTGAAGAATATCCCGTAAAAACGGCTGCACTTTAAAAATCAGCAGGAGCACCACAACATATCCCACTGTTTTAAATATATAAAAAAATAAAAAGCCCAGAATTTTAAAACTAACAGAATCATACAAGTGGAAAGCATCGCTGACCAAAAATAAATAGTTGGGAAAACTTTTCAGAACAACTGAAGCAACTACACCGTATTTAAGTGGTGGTGGTGGGGGAAAGGCGGAAGTAATATGCAATTCATTGAAGCGCTCATTCTTTCAATATAGGGCCAGGAGGAAGCTCAACTGAAAGGTTTCTTAGAAAAATATGAGGAAACAAACTTGTTTTTTCTAAAGGTGCTCTGGTTTATAGTTATGCAAAAAACAAGCATCCACAATATGGAAAGTATGAACGATTCAAACACAATGCATACATACACAATCTGTATTTCCGGAATTGAAAATGAAGATAAACGTAAGGCACTATAGATTGTCAAGACATTTTATTATGATAGGCATCAAATAAACAAAGTATCAAAAAGCTTTCGATTTCTTGGAGATATGGAAGGCAGCAATAGGAAAATATAGTGTAGTCTGTTCAAATTAGAAACTGTCTTAGTCTATGAACGAAATGTTCCAAACACATAATTTACATTTCAATTAGCAGGCATCCTGGCATAGGGGTAGCGCACGCGTCTTCCCCATGATTTGGACGTTCCGGTTCGGGGATGGTTGTTCTTCTGTGTGCTATCTGTGAGATGTGTGTCTGTGCTTCCCTGTAAAAGGGGGGCTGTCCAAGCGCACGTGATGAGCGAGTAGCAAAAGTCATATACTTGGTCCTCGTTGGGGTTACTTCAAAACAAGAGACGCTTATTAGGCTTAAATAGCTGTCTACCTCTGCAAGCTTGTCCAAGGCAAGTGCCATTAGTAACAACAACAAAACATTTCGATTAAAGAGCCAAATTGTACTTGTCAATAACGCATTGGTAGAGCGTTGGACTCGTACTCCTTAGGTTACGGGTTCGAAGCTCACCGGCCAAAAGATTCCTCGAGTGTGTGGCGATTGGCGCTCGTTAAATCTGTTCGTGGTCGCAAAGTCCTCCATATCGAGAGTAATATCACAGGGGGTACTGGATCAGAGGTGATCATTCTCTGTTCCAGGTTTAAATTACGATCTGAGATGTATAAATTACGATCTGAGATGTATGCCGTCTGTGTAGTTAAGTCGTACTCTTGGTCTTAGATGGCGCTACTTGTAAAACAAGAGACGTATATAACCGGCTTAAAATCTGCTGATGTATCAACGGGGCTTGTCCATGGCAAGTGCCATAAGTAACAACAACACATAGAAAACTTTCAACTTAGGTCAATGTGTGAAAAAAGATGTTTGATAGCAACAACATTTTGAAGCTTCGTTTTGTTTATGTAATTTGTTTTAATTTAATAAATTCTCCAAAAATTAAATGTATTTTTTATTGATTTAATGGCTAGATTTATTCTAACGCACGTTGCGACGATATTAACTGCTTTTTGTTTGCATGTTACTTCATAATTAAAAGCAAATTTTTAAAAGCAACGCTTTAACTCTTTGTGGTCCGATGTCGAGTGTGACGCGACATTCAAGATTTTTCATCATTTTGACGTTTTTTTTTTTTTTTTTTCAAATTTAATTGTTAAAAACGCCTACATAATGGTTAAAAGATGTAGATTCATTTTTCAAAGAAATTCGACTTAAAAGAATTATGCATATTTATTTTTCATAGCAATAAACAAATCTTTGTATTAGGCGAATAATTTTGCATTTAATTATTTTTTCGGAGTGCAAAGGGTAAAAGCTCTTGAAGCCAGCTTTTAAAAGGCTTTACAGAAATTATTTGTGATAATGAACTTACACAAGTGAAATACAAACTTCTCTTTAAAATTTTTTAATCAGACTGGGAAATTTAAATAATATTATAAGTCAAATATTAGGATTAAAAATCTTTTAACTTCTTTTCTCCCCCATTTATACTGTCTGGATTGAGGAGTTCATAAAAAAATGTTTTTTAAAAAAGAGTTCCGGTTGATGTCATCAAATTGTAAATATTTTTAAAAAACCGATCAGATAAAAAAATTAAATTATGGGTTTAAAAAATATATAAGCTACGGATCAAGTTTATAAATTGCAGGAGCTCAATGCTCTACATTTTTTTTCTCTGAGAATGAATGCTTGTAAAAACTCAAACGTTGACAGACCTTCAATGTTACATACATACATAAATACAATAATCCAGAGGATAACCTCAGAAAGCACTGATCCAAAACATTGAATCAATTTTAAAAACACATAAAACATGAAAATCCAGCTAGTTTATCAATCACCTGTCTTAAAATGCGGTATTTAAGAAGTAAACGTACAGTGCAATTTTTTTTCTTTCTAATTCTACGAAGGGGGAAACTGTGTTCATATCCAGTTAGAGACTCTGCGGATAGCCTACATATTAAGAAAGACGGTCGACTCCAGTATGGCCAGCAGCGAGATGGGGATACAGACTTTGTTTGGCCTTCATTATTTGCCCTCATAACGAGCGTTCTGAATGAGACCTCGACCTAAATGGCAAATCCTTTCGCCCGGTGCAAGTTTTCATTTGAGGCGTGCCTCCTCTTTACTAAAAAGACGAAAATGCCCGATCTAGTACCTATCCAAATATTCGGCCAGCCCGTCCCCTTTGTAAATGAGTAAAAATATTTAGTGTTGTTACTAGACGCAAAATTAAGCTTTAATAATCATATTCAAGCAGCCCGCACAAAAACAATTATCATGAGTAAAAAACTCTACAGCTTTTTCTCTCCTCGGAGCAAGGTATCGATTAGGCTCAAGCTCCTGCTCTACAAAGCCATAATAAGAACAACTGTAATGTATGGTTCCCAAATCTAGGGGGGGGGGGGCACTTCAGCAAAAAATATTAAGAAGTTGCAAGTTTTACAAAATGTACAACTGAGACGAATAGTTAATGCTCCCTGGTACGTCAGAAATAAAATCATTCATGACGACCTCCAAATTGAACCTGTTTCGGAATTTATCAAAAGAACGTCAAAAAAGTTCTTCGAAAAAATACCCCAGATTCGTAACGAGTTTTTTAAACTACCAGTATACGACCCTGCAATGCCTAGCTCTCGAAAGAGGCCTAGAGCTGCAATGGAAAATTCTTATGTCAACTTCCCAGCCGTAAAAAAAAGCTGAGAACCAACTAACTTTGTTACTAATCTGGCGTTTTAAATTATCAAAATTATACCTGTTTAGGCCCTAGATAGCTACGATGTGCTTCACACGATATTTCCTGGAATTATCTATTTTTCTCAAAATAAGTAAAAAAAGCCCAGACCCATACTTAAAAGGCACGTGCAACGTAACTCCATTAAAGTTCTCAATAGTCCCATAAATAATATAAATCTATTATTTTAATTAACTGAATTACTTTCCATTAAAAAAATGGCTAAATACCATATTTCATGACGTTAGAGCTTTATCGCGCTCGTCTAAACTAGTTCCAATTAATTTTAACGGTTCCCTAAACTAACAAATTAAAGAATTATTCAAAATTCTGATGTGGAGGTGCTCGTGACCACTTTGTCACATCGCGGAACTCCGAAACATCACGACGTTGCCGTTGCCATTTGAGAATTGGAATCTCTTTTTCTGGTACATTTCAAACGAAACTGTGAACTATGACAGTTTATCCACGGTTCCCAAGCTCGTTGGGCCGTTTAATTAATTTCGCGTTTAGATGAATTACTTTAGATAGGAATTTTCCCTAATCGTCGTTACGCCAAACTTTTCCTTAAACTACAGACCTTCAGGCTTCATATTTTGAAGGATGTTTGAGGTAATGTTTATCAGGAAAACGATCGACAGAAATCTGAGCTGAAACGAGCGGCCTCGCGTACAGGAAAGGTAAAAAGTTAAAAACCAAATTCACAACCAATACGTGCGCTCGCACGATATATCCAAATTAAGAAATGCCTATTGAACCAGCTTAAAGTTTGAGCTGCTAAAATGCAGAAAAATGGTAGAGTATTTTACATCGACTTCCTCAAATATGACAGACGGCGATTATTAGCGAAGCTTCAAGGGATTTTTCAATTTAAAAATACGGTTAAAAATATCAACAAAAAAATGAGCAACATTTAAAACAGAATACTAGTTTCTCATCTTTTAATTAAAAAAATGTAGAAAACAGATACATAAAAATTGTTACATAAATAAGATGCCTAGCAATTTTATTTCATACTCGCCGCCTTTGGCGACCAGTCGGTTCGCCAGTATTAATGCTCGCTAAAATTTTCATATAATATTTTATGTAGCTGTGTCTCATAACAGGTTTTTCACCAAAATATATTTAAACCAAACAAATTTTGATAATCAAATAAATCATTAATAGTATTATTTAGTATAATTTTCTTCAGATGTTCAGTTCATTGTACTACTCATCTTTCTCTTTCTATCCGAGCAATGATTGTCCCGGAATTGATATTTTACTTAAATGGTGGAGGGAAAGGTCTAAAATTCTACGTTTTTATAGAATAATGAGATTCAAATTTTCATAAATGTAAACACACGAAACAAATAAAGACACAATTGGTTTTCAAGAGATGCGAAAGTTTAAAAAACAGCTTGGAAAATGCCGCGCACAGAGGAAATAATGGTGACACACACACACCCTTCTTTTCATTCTTTTTTTCTTCCCTGCCCAGACTTCATTTTGAGCAGGCATAGATTAAATATTCATACCGACTAATAATAAAAGCAACTATTTTCTTTCTTTTTTAAACATCCCGTTATCTATGAATGAAAACCAACTGACTTCGCGTATTTCTTTCTAAACAAATCATAATTTATTACTTCCTGCTATCTTACTCAGTTGACGTGGGGGAAGGAAATGAAGATTTTTGGCGGGAAAGTAAGAAAAGTGTCGTTTTAACTATTTTCCTCGCAGTTTTTTCATTTTTTCTCTCCATAAGAACCATCCTCGTGTCTTAACGAAAATATTATAAAAAAAATTAGCCGAATCGGTTAGCCGTTCTCCAGTTTTGCGCTTAGCAACGCATTTCGAGCTGCATTTTTATTAATATAGAAGAAGATTGGTTATATTCTGATTGGTTAGCTATGAATGCTAAGTGGCGAAGTCGGACTAGTTTTTGAGGGAGGGATGAATATCTCTCCAAAATAGAAAGAGAAAAGATTTTATTCGAAGCAAGACTGTATTCTTTGGGTGCGTACTCATAATTCTGAACCGTGGTCATATGTCAAGAATGACACCCGAGCTGATATCCCGTCCAAACTTCTGCATCACACATTGGTGAGTTGACATTTGCCCTCGACAGATTTAGAAGACATAGGATCATAAGCTTTCATAAAAAAAAAATTAAAAAAAATGGCGAAATTAGGATAATAATTAACGTTTGAGGGCTTGTTCTTTCGGGGTTTTTTCTTATTATTTTAGATGTGCAGATAGGTCCATAAATACTACCAAGTAATTGTATTTCAGCATATTTTTATCAAATATCCAAACTTTCATAAGATTTATGAACATACTACATATACATAAATGCTGACTTTTCTATTAAATTCTTAAATTATAAAAGAATTCCTCCAGATAACGATTTTTTACAAGCCTTCGGTTATTTAAAAACTTTAAGGCTAAAGAAAACCTCTTCTGAAAGCTTGATTTTCTAGTACCATTTTGGTTAAGAACAGACCTTGTTTAATACAGATGTGAATAATCGTGGATATTGTAACCTTGCATACATTAATAACAAAATCTCAACAATCCCTTAAGCTTAGTTGTTCTATCATTCCAGTAAGTTAACTTTCCTCTCAGAATAATAAAACGGGCATTCATATTATTCTTCGCAAAATTTCCTTAATTTCGAAATTTATCAAACTTAAACTGGATAATACTTGAAATCAGATTATAATGCAATCAGTTATGCACAGTATATCATAAATACAAAGGCAACTGTGAATGCACATTGTCATACAATATGTCGTTGGTACGAGCACGAAATCATGCCTTTTCTTCTTGCTGTAAAACGAGCAATGGACTCTAAATGAGCAGGATTTACTGGTATAAACGTAAGCATCAATTGACTATTACGTTTGCAATACAATGTGGTTAAAAAATCTTCGAAATCAAGTTATGTCAGTCCATCACAGAAATAGTGTTTGAGTATTGCAAATTTTAGTGAAAATATTACAGTCAAAACTGCAAAGATAAAATTCATGTATCAGCAATGCATGTATGTATGTATGTAAATGGTTATATGGGAAAGACCAACCTCTCCGCCCATATTTATTCTACACACGCATTTCCCGTTTCGTTTCAAGAGGTAGTAAGTAGGCCAAATCCGTAAGTCAGAATATAAATCTTGTGTAAACTTTTCAAGCGTGACATTTACTAAACACCTTATCGATTCGATGTTTTGACATTCTTGAAAAATTATATACTGATTCACTTTTCAATCAATAATTAATTAAGTAGTGCTTGTACAAAAATGCATTCAATCGTTAAAAACAATTATGAGAAGATCATTAGAATTTTAAAATATGAAAATCAGTATAAGTAATAAGACAAAAAAAATCAATGCAAAATGTAACAATCGGGAAAAAAATGGCAGAGCCAAGAAAACAATAGAAAACTAACAGGAAAAAAAATATTACTTTTGACGATAATAAAAATGCAGCATGACCTCAAAAATGAGAAAACGATTTAAATGGATAAATAGCTGATGGAACAAACACGTTAATATTTTTCAGCTGTCAATTTGGGAAATATTGCCCGACAAAAACAACTGTAAACATTATACAAAAATATTTAAAAAAAAATCGTTCTCGGTGATAATTATTTGATTGTCGTGTTTTCCCCCTCCCATTAATTTAAACAATTTTTTAAACATTTTAAGCATGATTCGTAAAAATATTTTTCAAAGCTGTAATGAAATCCAAACCATTTTAATTATCTGCTAATTTTCAAGTATTTACTTATACTATCGAAAATTACAAAAAGGATACTTAATTTCAATATTGCTAATACAATATACTTAATTTCAATAATCCTTAATTCCAGCTTATTAAACAAGTTTTTTTTTAAATGTAAATCACAGGAACTACTTATGCTAATTCCCTTTAAACATATTCTGAAACAACCAATAAAAAGTTTAAAAAGCAGAATGCTTAAATGAAACTGTAGAAATAAAAATATTTGTTAAAATCGTTTGGCAGTTCCGTAAGAATTCAGCAAATAAAATAGAACTCGAAATAAAATGAAAAAGAAGTTCTGTGTATTACTTAAAAGATTAATATCTTTAACAAGAATTTTAAAAAAAATTGTTTCCTGAAAGCTGAAAATAATCATTATGAATTAATAATAAATACGACTTTAATATTTCTCGTAAAATCAAAATAATTTTTACTCTTTTATCTGAGAAGGAAAAACATTCATACATATAAAAGAAACAGCTATAAAGGAACAAAGTTAAGAAGCTTATAAAAGTAACAACAATTAATTTCACGAAACTAGGTTACAGATAAACGGAAGATCTTAAACAACTCATCCTTATCGTCACACATCATCGTGTTAAAACCGCGTTTTTTAAACGAGGAAGATTATAATGTTCAAAACAAATTAGAAACAATTAACGCGGAAAGACTTGTTCATTCTTATGCTTCATAACATCACCTTCTACAATCAATGTTTGCTCGATTCACTAAGGAAACTTTCCTTTCAAATAAACAATCGCTAAATGAATTGATCGCCACGCTCTTTGATGAGAATAAAAAGAAAACTTGAAACGGGTTGTGATAAATACCCGGAAATAATAAGAATATTTAAATAGCACAAAAGCTATTAGGGCCCGAGAAAAATTAGTTTTTGTCGAGTTTCTTTTTATTTAGTTCAGAACTAAATATCAAAAATAAATATTTAGTTAGAGATTAATCAAATTTAGACTGTATATTTTTTAATCAATTAATAATCTATAATTTAATAAAATCAATTTTTTAATATCAAATTATGAATTTCATTCTAATTTTATTCCACATATTAATAAAAGTAAAAAACTAGACTTCTTTAAAAGAAAGCGTATTCCAGGCACATACATTTTAGAATGTGAAAATGTGCACTTTTTAAAAATAATTAAAATTAACTGAGATTTTCAAGTCCTTACTTTACAATTTCTGAAAATACTATTGCACAAAAACAATAAGTATAGAATTTAATATTTTTTTAAAAAATTGTCTTTTCAATGATTTTGCCGAACATTTTCCTGAATTTAGATCATTTTTTTAAAATATGCTTTTCATAATTTGTATTATTACATTTTGTTATTGCAATAAAATTGAAACTACATTATTTATTTGATTAAAGAATTCATCACATGATTTTCTTTCATTGTTAAAATACAAGGAGGAATATCTCTGATAATTATTTCAACAGTTTATATGAGAAATCGGAAAGAAATTACTATCTCGTAAAAATCAATGAGCAGTTTGAAATCATCTAAACATTTAAATTTTTAAAGGCATTTCATGAAGCAAGCTCCTGTTTTATTGAGATAATATAAATTATGCATAGACATTTAACCGCTTAACTGTTCTGCACGAGTACCATTCGTGCATCGATTTATCGAATATTGATAGTTGTAAGCTAAAAACGAAGCATTTATAACGATTATAATTCAATTTTAAAAGTGATTCGAATACATAGATAAATCTAGTATTCAATGGATTCCTATTAAAATCAAAATAAAACAAAAGACTAAAATGAAATCTGCTAAGCATATTTCAATGTATCATGTCAGAAACATCATTTTTTGAACGGCCAAGCACCACGTGCTCGTGCAAGTTAAATTATATTTTTATTCCTTTTAATTGTTTCATTGAATGAGTCCCTTTAGTATGGCAAATGACCCAAAAAACTTTGTCTCGCATTCATTGTTTAAAAAAAATATCACATTTCCTATTTATTTCATTTCATATAATCGCGTGCTCAAAATGACATTTTTCTAGGTTTTATTTGCTGTAGTCATTCACTTATTTTTTTAAACCTGAGCTTTTGTAAATGCGATGGCAATGCGTCATTAAAGCTGATTTTTTGAGATGCTCGTGCAGATAATAAATTTATTTTTCGCCTACAAATTTTTGTTGACGCCAAAAACCTCATCTCTAAAACAACATGTTTTGACATGATTTTTTAAAAAAGCAAATATATATACGATTCCACAACAATACTAGTTCGAATTTTTATGAATTTTACAATACTTACTCTTTGCATACTTGTATACACTGAAGTATAAAAATGTTTTTCGAATTCCCAGGTCCGGAAAATAAAAATTCATCACAGTTTTTGAGATAGAAATTTTTGATGATTACAATATTGCCACATAAAGCAGAATACTTAGAAATCGCCATGGATCAGTAGGTAGAGTATATCTCATTTGAGATTGCTTGGTCCGTGATTCGAATCCTAGCCATAGTGCTTTAACAAAAGACTGGAATTCCTTTTTATTTAAATTGTAATGTACTATTAATCTAAGATCTGGAAGGTTCTTGGTCTTAACTATTCATATTGAATTGTTCTCAAGCATTCTATATAAGTATTAAAGCTTCATCAGTGATCTGTCACTGCTGTTGCTAATTGCTTCGTTTTAAGTTTTTGTTTGAACTAACGCCCTTCATTTTTACATCTTTGTGACAATATTTTCTTATCGTACATCTCCGATACGAAAAAAGAGAAAAAAATCAATAGAATGGACGATAAAATGAAGCAATGTGATGATGTGTACGAAATTCAATGATCTCCAAAGCTAATGTAAGAAAAATATCCCAATTTTTTTAAATTTCAAAATGAATTTTTGGATGTAAAGATTGCATACACATGGATGAAACATAATTAAAAAAAATTATGATGTCAGAACATGATATTGTTTTAGGAATGAGGTTTTATGACGTCAACAAAAACCCGTAGGGCAAAATTGAAAAACTCCGTAGGCGAGAAATTGAAATTTTATTATCTGCACGAGCATTTCGAAAAATCAGCTTTGAATTACGTGATCCATCCCATTTAGAAAAGATTTCATTAAAAAAATAAATTAATGACTACAGCAAATAAAACCTATAAAAATGCAATTTTGAACACGTGATTATACGAAATGAAATAAATAGGAAATGTGATATTTTTTAAACAATAAATGCGAGACAAAGTTTTTTTGGATCCTTTGCCATACTAAAGCGACTCATTCTATGAAACAGTTAAAATGAATAAAAATATAATTTAATTAACTTGCACGAGCACGTGATGCTTGGCCGTTCAAGAAATAATGTTCTGACATGATACACTGAAATATGCATAGCAGATTTCATTTTAATCTTTTGTTTTTAATTCAAATAAGGCTTAACCACTTAGCTGATTTATTTTCTTTACTGGCTAATAAGAAGGCACCTTCTATTTTAGGAATATTTTCTCATTTTGTTCCAAATGGAAATCCATTGAATACATGACTTATCTATGTATTCGAAGTAATTTTCATATTGAATTATAATCATTATGAGTGGTTTATTTTTAGCTTACATCTATCAAAATTCAATAAATCGATGCACGTACGACATACGAGCCAACCTGTTAAGGGGTTAAAAACGCAATACCTTCACGATTACACCCCACTCTGCATGTATAACACTTCACGTACAAGAAAGCAAAAACAATTCAAAAGGCGCAAATTGAATAATGTCACAAAATATGCTCTTAAAAGACTTGAAATGAACACAGCGCAGAATGACAGCAAAAAAGCTTCACATCTACAAGACAAAGAAGCGCACTGCATCATTATCGACTAGATTAGACCTCTTTGATGTCATCGTTCTGACAAAAAGAATGACAAAGAGGAAGGGAGCGTTGATTGAAGAATCGCTTTTAATTCGGTTCTCAAAGCCACAAAGAGTCGATTCGACTGGAAAGCAGGAAGAATGGATTGAGGTAATCAAATATTTAAACCCGAGTGATATTTAAATTAACCGCGAATGACAGGAGGCAGAAAGCAACCTTTTCCTTCTTGCAGATTAATTACAAGCATTGAATCGTCTGCGAGAAGGAACTGATCAAATTTAAATTGTCGATAAGCGAATGATTTTTATTCTTTCTTCTTTTTTTCTTTCAAATTCGAATCAAATGATAAAAGCTAGAATTTTCTGGAATAATAAAAATGTTTTTAACTGTTTCAAACTACCCTTTCGAATAGCGCCATTTCCTGTTATAGTTTCTTGACATCGGTTTTTGAGCATGCGAAATAACTTGAAACAAGACGAGGCTTCGAACAACAAAAAAATGGTGTTCGAAGGTCTTTTATAATTGAGGTCGACGACCTTATTAGAGGACTGTCGAATTTTCGGAGCAATGGAACGAGATTTATTTCTAATAACTGATAAGAATTCTGAGGAACAGAAAAAAATCAATTAAGGTTCCAACAGGAATAAAAATTTTATTCCGTAATTTATTTTTTTTTAGAAATATAAATAAGTATTTAAAAATGAATGGCATTCCATTAAAAATACGATTCACAAAATAAAATCGAGGGAAGGGGGTAGGAGGTAATCTCTCCAAAACTGTCTCGCATTCTCTAATAAAAGTTTACACCAAAGATAGCCTTGCATGGTATAAAAATACAATAGTTATGAAATATTAGCCTTTGGTGAGAATATATATCATGTCCTTGGCGAGTTTATTTATGTGGGAGTCAAAATAAATCTTGCAAAAATTAGACTCTTCAGATAGAGGGGTTTTAGTGGCGTGATGTCTAGGGGTTTTTAATATTTACGGGTTAGATTCTAAACCAAGATTAAAATAATACAAACGAAGGATGAAGAGACTTCTTTAAAAAAATAAAAGAATTTACTTAGAGTTAAAGGGGAATATTTACAGGGAAATATTACAGAGAATGAAACAAGGAGATATTAATAATCAGAAAGTTAGATTATTTCCTCTAGGAGGACGTTAGAAGTAGGAAAACATTACGACTGAAAACATATTACCGCTTAGATTTGAGAGATGGAATCCCTGGCGCGTGGAGACGTCTTTCTTTTATGGAAGTTAGTGGGGCCTCTGGCTCAATATTAATTGGGGCAGTTTTTCAAAAGCTCGATAGATGGCGTTGTTCTGGAATGTTTACTAATTAAAAGTATCGTCCTCTGGGAAATGATCTAACTTTTTACAACTCTCGCTTTGAATTACGTCCATCATTGGGAGTTGATAAAACAAGATGAAGGCAGATGTTGGTTAATTAAAATAGCTCTATAGGATATCCTACATTTATTTATACAATTAATCTTTGGCATAGGGTGTAAAATATACAAAAATCGAATATGTGTTTCAGTTGCATTTTTACCACCGATTTGAATACAAATTTGAAACTAAACTACAATTGTAAACACAAAATCCCAGATCAAATTTGGCATATTTAAGTCATTGCTTTTTTTTAAAAAAATTGCATTTACATGTTTTTGAAAGTACAGATCGACAGAGGGTCCCCCCCCCGGATGGATTTGATACAAAACTGGAAAAATATCTCCATTATAGATGTTCAATATGTGCAGTTAATTTTATTCATCTAGGTTTTGTAGTTATTGTTCTAATTTATGTTGGACTTTCTTTCAGACAGACTTTCTCAGGGCGGTTTTTCTCAAAATTTGACAGAAATCTCGAATTTTCGTATGAAGACCGCATGACAAATTTCATCTTTCTAGCTCAAAGCATTTTTGAGTAATCTTTGTCACAGACAGACGAACGAACGTTTTCAATATATATATATATATATATATATATATATATTTCGAACCAGGCAGATCTAAAAAGGGGAGATCCGTCAAAATCTCAAGTAGAAATTTATTGAAATTTTTTTACTGTACTTTTTCTATACCACGTATATGAGAAAACAAAAATTGAAATTTCAAAATTTTGTGAAATTTTTAATTCTATGAACAAGTTTCGCAAAAGAAATGGAATAAGCTCCAGTGAGATCTCTTATCGCTCCTTTATATTTGCATAGTCTTATCTGTCTTGTGACATTTTTTTTTTTTTTCCTCTTGCAAAAAACGCAATGGTTATCAAAACTGACGCTGCGCATTTTAAATTTATGATGCGACAGTATGAGCTAACTTTATTGAAATATTTTCAAGTTTTAAAAATAAATTTTTTTTTACAGTTAATGCCTTTAATTTTTTTTTAAATATAAGTTTGAAATGCTTTTTATGTTTTATTTCTTTTTATGGTATTTTATAATAGAAGCTACAAAAAGAGTTCTAAAAAAAGCTTGTTTCAAATAGTTTATTTTTTTAATTACTGAATCTATTTTGTTTCATTAATTTAAATGAAGTTATTCTTAACTTCTTTTAAGACAATTCATAAAAGTCTTTTGCAATAAAAAAAACCCAGCTCTATTCGATTCTCATTCAACAATGCATAACATACTATGCTGAAAATATTCATTCTGCACACAAAATTATTTTCCACCTCAAATAAATCTCATTATTTTGGATTAATCGCCTCTATTTCCCCTTTAATTAAAGAAGTTATCAGAAATTTAAGAAAATTCATAAAATAAAACACATTAACAATGCTGGTAAAACCTATGTTGCGCAATTTCATGCTGTCAAGTGTTTACAAATTGGTTTATAGCAATTAAAAATTGGAAAAGGCGAAAGTCTATTCCGAAACACAGTAGCTTGATGTTAACCCCTTAACCGGTTTGCCCGTACGCTGTACGTGCATCGATTTATCGAATTTTGATAGTTGTAAACAAAAAACAAATCATCCATAACAATTATAATTCAGTAGTAAAATGACTTTGAATACGTAGTTAAGCAAAGTATTCCATGGATTTCCATTTGGGTCAAAATAAGAAAATATTCCCAAAATAGAAGGTGTCATCT
>JAOUZG010026507.1:1274124-1369094 GCA_026289955.1 Argiope argentata | reverse complement strand
GTGTGTGTGTGTGTGTGTGTGTGTGTGTGTGTGTGTGTGTGTGTGTGCGTGCGCGTGCGTGCGTGTTTAAAAATGTAACAAAAATGCGGAATAAAATGCATAGTAATTTTTTTGTAAAACAATAAAAATAGTTATAGTTAAGACTTAATTATTATGTAACAAATAATTTTGATCAACAAAAATGTATTTTACTTATTCTCACTTATTACAAGAACAACAAAAAATATTTATTACTTACAAAAATTATTCTCACTTATTACAAGAACACAAATTAAATTGGATCGTTTAATTCTATTACCATTTATACTGTATGCATCACACTGTCGCAAGTTTCCAAAAGGCAGTTTTTTCTAAAGAAAATTTTTTACTTATTGGTAACCTTTTTGTGGCATTCGTAATTATCAGTGTAACACTGTTTAAAAAATGAAAATAATTTCTAATCCCTACAAAATAATACTTTTACTACAAATAAACAAATAAAACAGCAGTAAGCAGCGATGTACAAGAGCTGTGGATTGTGGTAAGGTAGAAAAAATGAGCCAATTATTCTTATATAACTTTATTTTTTTTAACATAAAAAATCTTTTTTGCAAAAATAATCTCTTGCCTTTATATATATGATGATGATTTTAAAAAATTGAAGTCAAAAGGTAATTTATCTTTTTGTATTGACTCATTTTTTCTATAATACTACAATCCTACTACATTTCCACTTACCACTGTATTTTATTTTAATTCCTACGCCATTGTAAACAACAATTTAGTGAAATAAATAAAAACTGTAATTGATATGAACACAACTCCTCTCAACAGATGCGAAAATTATACTAACAAACAACAGCGTCTCCTCATTCTCAGCACAAACAAGTGATAACACTTCGCCGCAGTCAAATGGTTAATGAATGGTTCTCAAACTCGGAAGCTTCAAACATCAAGGAGTTGCAATTTTTTCAAAACAAACAACTGAAAAGAATAGTTAATGTCCCCCTGGTATTTCAGAGAAAAAATAATTAATGACGATCTCTAAATTGAACTTCTTTCGGAATTTATCAAAGGAACGTCAATTAAATAATTGTAATAAAACATTTAATTAAACATCTACCTACCTACTAATTAGTTGATTATATTAACATATCGTTTCGAAGCAACATAAGAACTATTTTGAGACCGAATTCTGAACCATAGTCTAATAACGAAAACGACACCTGAGCCAGCACTTCCGAACACAACGGAGAGAAAATGTTTGTTAATAGACCAGATTTTCTATAAAAGTCCACATATACAGCAAATTTATAGTGGATGTTTAGTTTCTAATCCGAAACCGGCAATCAAAATCACTGCGGTCGGATTGTAGCTATATATCTTGCTTATTATCTAATTAATAATATTTAGTAAATATTCGACCTGTAAAAAGTGTATAAATACTAAATTATATAAAACAATTTATAAATGTTTTTTAAAACATTTTTTATCATGTCAGAACATGATGTTTTTGGAGTCAACAAAATTCTGTAGGCGAAAAATTGAAATTTTATTCTTTGGACGAGCCTCTCTCTCAAAAAAAATATCAGCTTTTAATAACATGTTGCCATTGCATTTACAAAAGTTTCGATTCAAAAAACTAAGTTAAGAACTACAGCAAATAAAAAACCTAGAAAAATGTCGTTTTGAGAACGTGATAATATGAAATGAAATAAATAGGAAATGGGATATTTTAAAAACAATCAATGCGAGACAAAGTTTTTTTGGATCGTTTGCGATACTAAAATGACTCATTCAATGAAACCATTAAAATGAATAAAAATATAATTTGACTCGTACGAGGTGCTTGGCCGTTCAAGAAATGATGTTTTGTCATGATACATTCAAATATGCATAGCAGATTTCATTTTAATTTATTTTCTTTTGACTTCATGCAATTTGAATCTAGATATTCATCAATCTACATAGTAATAATCCTAATATTTCTTCACCTAAAATTTTACTATTCACATGACGTCGTGGTCAAATGAAAAACGTAAATATATTTCATCTGAATGTAAGTTGTACAAGCTCTGACGTGACGTCTTGTCCTTTCTTTTCGACAAAATACGCAACAGATTTTAACAATAAATTGGAGATGCGGCATCGGCATATGAAATAACTATTAACTGATAAACCCGTATACTTTTTGACGGATGATATTTAATCTGTGTGTTTATCGTAAATGAAAGTATTTTTTATTACACGCCATTAAAAAGAATTCAATAGTCGAAGAATCCAGCACGATGACTGTTGTCTTTCTATGCATTCATAGAAATAGTATTGAAAAAGACCTTAAATGATAATCACAAAAAATATTCAATTACAATGACTGCTTTATATATATAGATATTTCCTATTCCCGAGTATATTTGCGCTAAATCATACGCTCCGACGAGCTACACATATGCATGATCAATCACATTTATTGATAGAAAGACGTCATACAATAACTCCATCAATGAATGAAGTGGAAATCCAGACCATAAAAAGATCTCATTTCCGGACACTTTGATACAATCCGCTCCAGAATTGCCTCGCCTCTCGAGGCCAGAGATTTCGTTTGAAGCCTTCCAAATGACGTGTTTCCTTCCTGTCTACTGACGCAGGTATAATTTCGTCAGAACAAACATTACCTTCAAAATCTTTCCTTGCGTATAGTGATAAAATTTTCAACCTGCAGTGATCGGTAAATACAGCATTGAAAGAAAAACGATATCAGCTTCTACAATAGACGATTACTTGAAAACGATAAAGGTCGGGAAACACCTGCTCTAACGCGTGCTTCACATTTTACAGAGCTTAAGAAGATCCATTTCTATTAAAGAATTTGTTCAACCATAAGCGCAGAGTAATCAGCAAAAGTAACTGATTGCTTAGTTTTGAAAATGAACATATTAAAGGCACGCTCGTTCAAACTAGTGATTTAACTTTACATGATACTGATGTTTAAAATTTTATTCAATTCCTGCTATTAGCTCACACTCTTCCCATGTATATTTATATATCTTGTTCAAATTTTAAATCGTTAATAAAATATTTTCTATTCATTCACTCAAGCTCAAGCAAATTTTTTTAGATTTGTAGTGGATGACATCTGATGTTAATACAGATTTTTGAAACATTCATTCATTATTTTTTTATTAATTAATTAAAAGCTAACTTCCTAGCCAAAAATCTCCATTTCACCACCGCAAAATAAGTAACAAATTCAATTCGTTTCCCCCCTACATTAATATGGTTACTTTCTATTCTTTCGCTCAAGTTCAAGTAAATTTTTTAAGACTTGTAGTGGATGACATCTGATGTTAATACAAATTTTGCAAAGATTAATTCATTATTTTTTATTAATTAGTTAAAAGCTAACTTCCTAGCCAAAAATCTTCATTTCACCACCGCAAAATAAGTAACGAATTCAGTTCGTTTTTTCCCTACATTAATAAGGTTAGGTTTAACATATTTTAGGCCGATTATTTTAACCCATTCTGTGTATTTTCATAATATTTGATGCATTTAAAATTAATCATTGTTAATTATTAGATTATTCAGATTCATTATGAAATACTTTTGAATTAAAATAATACAGAATGAAGAAAATTAGAAATTTCTAAACAGTATTGCGTTACTCCAACCGGCGTAGAAAATTCACGCATTTTGCGTTGTCACAATTGGCTCTGAATCCTCAATTGGCGTTCAAAATTCAACGCTAGTATAATTATTTGGTCAATTATTTATAGTAATTTTAATTGTTAGATCGGTATAGCCTGATTGGTAGGGCGTTGGATTCGCATCCCTTGGTCTTGGTGTTCGAACTTGCCAGTCGAAGATTCTCCATGTGTGATGGATATTAAATCTGTCGTGGTCACAAAGTTATCCATGTGGAAAGTAATACCACTGGAGGTACTGGATCAGCGGTGATCGTTCTGTTTCGGATCTAAATTGCGATCTGTGAATGAATAAATGAAATTCATGAATGAAGTCCACCCCGTAAAAAGGGTTTGAGACGTATATGAGCTAGAAGTCAGATTTTTACCTTCGATGCTCAGGGGTTCATACACCTAAAAACTACTCCACCCTTCCTTCCGTTGTAAAGCGGATCACGAGAACGGCAACAGCAATTGTAATTATTAAATAAAAAGTAACTAAAATAAAAAATTTCTTAGTTAACCTAAGTAGGAATTGATTTTTTTAAAAAAAATGTTTTTTATGTTACTTGTTACATTTATGGAAGGTGGATATAGGAAACTAAAAGACAAAGAACAGTAATAGATAAGGAAGTGGAAAACAAACGAGTTGAGGAAAAAAGTGGAACTAGCAGAATGCATTACTTATTTATATTAAAAACGTTCAATATCCTATGCCCGTACTAGATATTGACTGATTATTCCAGTGTAATACAAGTTATCTAAAAACATACAAAAGATTAAAATTACTAAATTTGCACACTTTATTAACCCTTTCTAGTAAGATAATGGAAAAAACGTGCATGATATAATCATTTAAATTATTTTTTTATTTCATTTTATAATCCTAGCATATTGTTGATTTAAATTATATTATTGATGTGGTTATAATTTTAATTCGCAAGTTCATGTTCACCATTTCTTCAAAAAACTCTCGATTCCATATTAGCTTCTAGTTTCCACAAAATTACAACACTAGGCACGCCCTTCAATTTCTTCATTTCAGGCATATTGTCTATTTATTTCCCTCCAAATCCATTCCTCTGATGACAACAGTCTAAAGACTCCTGAGATTCACTAGAATTGCTCATTGGTTCCCAAGCACGTTTTCGTCTTAAACCCTTAACTGGTTTGCCCCTTAATAATCGATTATAATCGATTTATCGAATTTTGATAGTAGCAAACAAAAAAATGATTCATAAGAATTATAATTCAATAGTAAAATGAATTAAAGATGTAAATAAGCCAAGTATTCCATGGATTTCCATTTGAATCAAAATAAGAAAATATTTCCCAAACAGAAGGTGTCTTATTAGATAGTAAGGAAAATAAACCGGTTAAGGGGTTAATACTATTTCACTTCATTAGCTTCATTTTCAGTATCTCGTAAATATATGTTTATTACTTCTGGCTCTTCAGAATCCTTCCATTCACTTATCTTCCTAGTTTACACTACCCTTATTCAATACAGTGTTCGTTTCAAAAGTTTTTCTATTAGTAAAAATATCTATTAACCACATAGATGCTCACACTATATGTTTATAAGATTAAAATTCCACTGAAAACAACTTTTCCGGTCACTTGGACCAAAAACTTCTATAATATCAACATAAATAATAAAAAATAAAAAATAAAAAAAAACTGTTGCAATCAGCACTCTAAAAAATTTAAATCCAATTTATTATCCTGCTCAACATTAACTTTTGTCGCATGCGATAATAACTGGTCATTGTATCGTGTGGTATGATGAGATATATTCGATATTTTACCGGAAGGGTTTAATCAGTGGAATAAATATGTCGTTCTTTATTACTGGACAAGGGGAATCAAAATTAATATAAGAGTTATACTGCGCAAGAGGCTTTCTAGGGGATTAAGAGTAAAAAAACTAAGAGGCTTCGGAGAATCGAAATCCTTTTGACCAAAAAAAAAAAAAGATAAGCTCGATATTTATTCACCGGTCTTTAAAAATATTTGTAGAGCAAAGAAAATATCAAGAAAAAATAAACAGTATTCAATTCTAAGATCGATTAAATCAACTTCAAGAAATGTTAAGTCTATTGATTCAACAACAACAACAAAAAAAAAAACTGATAAACATTTTAGCATATCTTATCATGTCAGAAGATGATGTTTTGAGAATGAGGTTTGTGGCGCCAACAAAAATCCGTAGGCAAAAAATAAAAATTTTACTATCGGCACGAGCATCAAAAAAATCGGCTTTTAATAACGTGATGCGATCCCATGTACAAAAGCTCTAATTTTTTAAAAAAATAAGTTAATGACTACCGCAAATAAAACCTTAAAAAAAATGTCATTTTGAGCACGTGATTACATGAAATGAAATAAACAGAAATGTGATATTTTTTTTAAACAATAAGGGCGAGACAAAGTTTTTTGGGATCGTTAGCAATACTAAAGTGGTTCATTCATTGAAACAATTAAAATGAATACAAATATAATTTAACTCGCACGAGTACGTGGTGCTTGGTCGATCAAGAAATCATGTTCTGACATGATACATTGAAATATGCATAGCAGATTTCATTTTAATCTTTGAATCATTTTAAAACCTCCCACATTGGGACAAACTTAGAACCTTGACCGATTCTTTAGACAATGACTCTTGCCATACCTTGTCTTTTAAGTGATTTTTTTTTTCTAATAGTAGTTCAAAAAAATCTACTGCTGAGACACAAAAATGGAGCTTTCAAAACATTTCCAGTAAAGTCACAAGTCTTTATAGCCGAGCATGTATTAGCCTGAAAGGGAACAAAACAGTGGAGCGGAGCCTAATTGTACAATCGCGACATTTAGAGGCCATCATAAATTCGTTCGGTCTGGAGGACATTTTCTCACAACAACCTCGTAATTGGCCGCACATAAAAGAAAAGGGACACTGAAGTTCAAAAAGGGAGAGAAAAGAAACGCGACATTTTATGTTTTCGGCCCTTAGCTTTACTTTTGTTCGAAGTAAACTATCTGTAAAAGAGGGAAGTATCGCGTGGTTAGTTTGATTTTTTTTTTAATCTTCGTCAGAAGGAAGGGGCCCGTTAGCAAATAGAAAATTATTCGGTCGAAACGAAAACGCAATCCCTCAGTCAGTCCGATATAATTTTTTTTGGTAAATTTCACGGAGAGAGCATTCACTGGTCTTCAGTGCAACGACCCGATACTGAATGCAGAATCAGTGGCCCATTTTTTTCGATATTTATTCGTGTTTTTCTTTACGACACGATTGTTTTCTCGGGGGCTTTGTCGGTTTTTGTCATAACGAAAAAACGCGATTTTCCCCAAATTCCTGAAATGCCTGAAAACGAAATCTTTATTAGCTCAATAATCCGCTGCCTGAAGCCACATGCGGATCTTGTAAGACCCGGATTGTTAAAAAGGCTTGCGTGTGAATGCGTCTCAATGTAAATTTAATCTTCCTTTATAAATTTTATGGAACTCTATACAGATAGTTAGGCATAAAAGAGCATACAATGTCAACATCTGAAATATAAAAAGTTAGGGTCCGATTGGATTATAGATGTTACTAACGTCTATGTCCAAAAAAAGAAGAGTAACTTTCGATTTTATTCCTAATCCAGAAATAAAAATATGAATATACCATCCACTGGTAATCCAAATTATATCAGGACATGGGGCCGGGATGGCCTGGTTGGTAGAGCGTTGGACTCGTACTCCTTAGGTTACGGGTTCGAAGCTCACCGGCCAAAAGAATCCCCAAGTGTATGGCGATTGGCGCTCGTTAAATCTGTTCGTGGTCGCAAAGTCCTCCATATAGAGAGTAATATCACTGGGGGGTACTGGGTCAGAGGTGATCGTTCTCTGTTCCAGGCCTAAATTACAATCTGAGATGAATGAATGAATTTGCATGAATGTAGTCCGCCCCCTAAAAAGGGTTGTGACGTGTGTGTAGCTAAGTCGTACTCTTGGCCCTAGATGGCGCTACTTGTAAAACAGGAGACGTATATTTCCGTCTTAAAATTTGCTGATGTATGAGCGGGGCTTGTCCATGGCAAGTGCTATAAGTAACAACAACAACATATCAGGACATAGGAGATGTCCTGCATATTTGCAAAGATTTGGAAGAATGCAGGAAAATAAATGCATTTGTGATGGAATCGGTACTGTTTACCACTATTTAAAGGAATGTATCGAAATCTTCGATCATAGAAAATATCTGCAAGCTGAAAATAATGACTTGAGCTCAGTACTGATGGTACCAGGTAATCTTAGGACTCTGAAGGACATGAAGTCTAAAATTGTCAGTTTTTTGCCAACTGTTTGAAAGTTTGTAGAGAAGGGACTGGTCAGTTTATGACCACTTTGAGGTCAATTGTCTCGAAGAAAATATCAGTTTGACAGATTCGGTCAATGTAAGGATGGACATGTCTACAGTCCACAGTCAGCCACAACTTTCAGTGGTGGCGGGGTGGTCGGCTGTACAAAAGAAGCAGATGTTACTAACGCCAGTTTCCAACAAGCTCCACGATAACTCAACACTACCACAATAGTCCATAATCAAAATGCAACACAGTATCATTACACATCCTATTGCATAGTTAGAAAACGCACAATTTTACTTTCCATTCAAATTCTCAATGCATACATTTTTCGCAGATGAGCTCCATTCAAAAATTATCATTTAAATTGAACCCTTTGCGGTCCGATGTCGCTTCTGATTCACCATTCAAGACTGTGCATGATTTTGACGTTTTATTTATTTATTTTTCAAATTTAATAGTGGAAAACGCTTACATAATGGTTAAGAGATGTAGATTAATTTTTCAAAGAAATTCGTCTTAAAAGAATTATGCATATTTATTTTTCATAGCCATAAACAAATCTTTGTATTAGGTGTATAATTGGGCATCTAATTATTTTTCGGAATGCGAAGGGTTAAACAAGCACATTAATCAATTGAAAAATATAATAAAATAACAAATTTTACAGCTAAAAATCCTAATCAAACTCAATTTATATAATTAATAAATCACGAAAAAGAAAATTTAATTACTAAAAGGTCTTTTGAAAGGAAAAAAAAATTGGAGGAAAACTGGAAGAAAAGATTTTTAAAAATATTACTTTGACATTTTTAAATCCATAATAATATAAACTGGAAAAGTAGAAGTGGAAATAAAAGCTTTTACATTCGCTGTTGCTAGTTAAAAAGAAAGTTTTTTTTATTTAGGATGAGAAAAATTTAAGATTAGAAAAGGCACAAAATCACTTATAGAAGCATTTTCGAAATAAATGAAACGAAATGGAAAATGCAACCATAAAAATAATGTATAAAACACAGATACGAAAGTAAAAAGTATCCGATTTGCATGAAATTGTCGAAGCATATGGCTATTATCCTTCATTAGCCAGGTCAAAATTGAAAGGCCATAATTCGCCCTTGAGAAAACATGCTGCCCTGTCCTTCACCAGAAGAGTTGCCAACTTCGAACTCAATCTGGAAACAAAAACGAAACACTGGCAACAATGAACGATGTTCTTTCATATGCTAAAAAATAAGTTGAGATTTTCTTTCATTTGCCAGTTATGGGAGTAACCGCAAGATACAGAGAAATGAAGCGGATCAATAGCTGGTGAGGTCTAATTTCGCAAAGCATGCAATACAGTTAGACTAATGGTATGAATTAAAGCGTAAAAAATAGTAATTAGTATTATATCAAGGTATAAGAAAATCGAGGTAAAATAACACAGGATGTATTAACACTTTTTAACTCTATTTGATTATCACGAAAATAAATTCGACACAAATTTAAAATTAAGCAAAATTTTGGCGTTTTCCAACGACAACTTGCTAAAATAGTATTGAACAAATATAAATTTTACACCGTTTTAAAATGTTTAAATTTGCCTTATTTATGATATTAATTTTTTAAGTGTTTAATTATTTTCTTGAATTTCGGTAATTTTTAAAATATTTTTTGATTTATTTCCAGCAATAAATTACATCATTGCTCTGAGATAACAAGCCGTTTTCATCGATTCAAATATTTTATTACTTGATTTCTTGGAAGCTCAGGATAAAGGATTCTCTTTCAGATATATGCAATAAGATCTTTCAAGGCGATTTTAAAAAGTATAGTAACGGTTTAGATACATTAACGTTCTATTTTAAAGCAACACTAGGGCTATTTTGTCTCGGATCTCGTAAATTTAAACCACGGTCAGATAACGAGAACGACACAAGAGCTGGCATCTCGCTCTCTATACCAGCGGGAAGACGCTTGCCAAGGCGTTTAACGTGCACCAAACCCGTTTCTTCGGTGGAATCGGGTCTCGAACCAGACCCTTGCCCCCCCCCTTCCGATTCCGAAGCCAGAGACCTTACCACCAGGTTACAGCAGCTCAAATTGTGGTAACTAAAAATTAGTTTAGACCGAGCAAATAGTTATGATTTTAAAACCTGATGTAATGGGACTAACCTTCAATCAAAAAATTCAAGAACACAATGAGCAGGAATATTAAAAGAATTTAAATAACACGATTCTGATGTCTGGCAATTTAACGAAATCATGAACTTGATGTTACATTCAAACGATTTTGATGGAAAATCCCATCTTTTCGATATTTCCATAGTCTACAAAATGGTATAAGTATCTCCAATATCTGTTCACTATTTATGGTTCCAACAAACATACAGACGCTTTCAGGAGACTTCTTTTTATACTACGTATAGACAAATAAGCTCAAAACATTCTTTCGAAATGGAACGTGCATACCCATTCCATAACGGACGTTTGGGGATCCAGAAGTCATACAGATTCCTATGGTCAACCCTTTCGATTTCTCTAATGCCACTAAAATTAACGAGGAGAGTTTGAATGCTGCTACTACTACCACAGCAGACTAGAAATTCCAGGAAATGACCTATTTCCAATGATGCAAACACGACTTTCCTGAGGCCTCAGGTCACAACACCCATATGACGTCAGTCAAACAGAAATAAGGCATCATCATCACTCTTTTCGTTTGGAAAGACAGGTTTGAAATAACTGAGTCATGAAGAGATGTAAGCTCAACTTAAGGTAGCAACGTAGTTTTTCAAGTTACCTAATTTGGCCTCCAAGTTGCGTGTTGCGCGACATCAAGCTTCAAAAATAAACAACAGCTTGTGCCAGAAAAATCGTATAACCGAGGACAAGAAGAGTTAAAATGTTTCATTCTTTGTTAATGTTTCTCAATGCATTGTTAGCGACATTCATCTCACGATATAAAAAAAGCGCGCGTGTCGAAAAAACTTTTTTTTCTCTCCTCCTCGCTTTATTTGAGCATAGTATAAAACAAAAAGGATCTCAGATAAAGCAATCTTCTACAAAACAGATAAAAGATAAATGACATTCTCCACTCAAGGAAATTACTTTTTTTTTATGGTCAACGATCTCAGTTTCTGCAAATAAAGATACTAGCTTTGTACGAGAGAAAGTTTCAGATGAAAAAAAAAAAAAAAAAATAAGAATAAAAACATATTTAGTATAACCGAACAAATACAACTAAAACGAGTAAAATTAGAATTCAACATTGAGACGTAAGAAAATTGAAGTGCATTATTTCAAAGTTAATTTTTGTAATCAAATGAATAATTTGGTGTCAGATTATTTATGCCTTAAGTACAAAAATAATACGATAGTCCGGCATTTCATATTAACTGTCAATTTTTAACAGGACTTAAATCGGCAATCAACATTATTTTTGAAGTTCATTACTTATTTGGTTATACTTCAAAGTATAAGGAACTTTCCTCTGAATCATTTAAATTAGGCGATTTGTTAATTTTTTTTATAACTTAAATCAAACTGATTAGGAAAAGAGATGATGCATCAACAGAAAATAAGATAGCAGCCGCTTCAAAATCTATAATGGTTGACCATTGCTATCAGACAGCAACAATTTTTTACAAGGATGTTTTACACCCATACATACACAAAAATTTCAAAAAAAAAAAAAAAAAAAAAAAAACTATAATTTCAAAAAAAAAAATTCACCTAAACAAATTTCAAAATTTTTGGTGGTTGAAAATTTTGAATTCCACTCTTTTCACTCAGATCAGAATACTAACAAACTCGAGTGAAGCACACCATATCTTTTGCTGGACGTTGTCAATTAAATATCATTTTTAATGACAACTGAAGTTAACAAAAACTTAATTATGATTCAATTTTAAAATAATTGTTAAAACTTACTACAGTCATCCCCGTGCTTTTATACTAATCCTTAAACTATTTTGTTTCCTCTACAATTAAATTAGATGACAACTCATACCAATGAAAAATGTTATTGTTTCTCATCTCCGTGATCAGTAGAGCTAGATCAGGTCTATGAACTCATTCACCCTGAGAAAGTCAAGTACCAAAAGGGGATCTTGAGCCAGGTCTTGCCTGGTAAGTTCCATACAAGATAGAATGTGGCCAGGAAATGCCTGAGCTGAAGAACATTTAGTGCAAAGTTTCAACTGTTTAGCACCTCTGACAAAAGTCATTGACAACAGATGGTCACTAAGCCACTAAGGTAAACGGGTAAGAGCAATTTGATCCTGTCTAGTACTGTCCCAAACTAGGGATTCACCAGGGCGTTTACTCTGATACCATGGGGACACCAGCGATACCATCCAAATGGCCTGATTCGTAGCCTTGAGTTTAGAAAAAAGCTCCATGTAAGAGAAGCGGCAGGCGTAGGGGTCTCGCCAGCACCAGCTCTAGCCAAACTGTCGGCAATTTCATTTCCAGCAACGTCGACATGAGACGGAATCCACTGAAAGTGGATCCGATGGGAAAGTGGAAGATGTTTTAAGTTTTTGAGTATCTTTGCACTAGTACTCTCCTTCACATTATGCCGATCGGCCAAGTGCTAGACAGCACTTCTACCGTCCGTGAAGATCGAGATATCTTTAAACTGCGATAGCAACTTGAAGGAAATATGTTGTTGTAATTATTCAAACAACAGTGAAATTCGGTTTCATCACTCAACGTTTTCATTTTACGTAAAAGTTTAAAAATAAGTAAACTCCAAGTGCATGACATACAAACGCGATAGTTAAGGGTTAAGGATGCTACATCATGACCCTGAAAATTTTCTGTAGCTTCTCTTTATAATCCTGCAAATGTCGAAAGATATGTATAAATTTAATGAAAAATCCTATCCTTATCTGATCTTCAATCGTGAATACTTAAAAATCTGCTTCGAGTTTAAATTTAAGCTCTATTTTTCCTATGAAAGATCTTCGTTTGGTAATTTTCATTGCAGTAAGGAGAAGGAATAAAATTATTAAAAACAATTACCTGACTACTGTGTATATTTTGGATTTAATGAAAGGTCTGCAAAAATCGTTTACTTTTAACCTTATTCTTGTAGATAAAGATAAAAATAAATAAGATAGGATCCTTATTCTTGTAGATAAGGTCCTTCTATAATAGAAATCCGAAATTTACACCTTGAAACCAACAGATTTGAGTTCGTAGAGGCATCATAAATACTGTAATTTTAAAAAGAAATTACTTAAGAATTACTGAGAATTATTTTCTACCTCGTTATCTATAAATATCAATTACAATAAATGATTCTAATACATAATTCAATAATCCGTTCATACAGCAAAACACTAAAATATTAATATCTTCCAATTTGTTCTGCAGAAAACTTCCAAAATATTTCAAGGTTAGCTGAAAAAATGATTGTGATTTTGAGAAATTATATCAACATTTTAATGCTCTAAAATATGGAAACTGAGAATAAGCAAGTCATCTTTAAGGATATAGATGAATTTTCTCCCTTGCACCTAGATTCTTCTAACAATCAATTATGAAATAAAATTTATAAATGTTAAAATTCTACAGATCCAAATAAATGCTCTCCATTCTTTTAAAAGAAAAAAAATTCTTGCAACAAGAATATATTATAGATGAATTACATTAAGATTTTTCTAAATTTAATACATGTTTTTTAGTATCGTATTTCACATTCAGGATTGAACATATTAATACACATGACATATTTTTCCCAAGTAGAAGCTTGGATTCTAAAAAAAAATTTAGTGATTGCGACAAAGCATAGTTGATATAAAATATTGAGCATAAATTGTGTAATTTAAATACCAGCTCCACACATATATAATCTACAACATGCCATTTTCCAAACAAATTTTGGAAATGTACTCAGAGAAAATGAATCTAAGAGTATCAATAAAAAAGAAAGCATGATATCAAATGCAATATAGTTTAAAATATAGTGTTTGATCAGTCAGAATACCATTTTTTTTATAACAGCATTCTAAGTATCAAAAGAAAAAGTTATTTTGTTTATTTCAGATAAACTAATAACTTTAGACAAGAATATTTCTATATATGGAAGAAATGTTTTAAGCAAAATCATCAGAAAAGCATAGTATAAGCCATGTCCCATTAAGAATTATTAGATTAGGATATTAAAAATTTTCTTAATTAGGTTTATCAAATAACAATGAATTTTAAAATGTTAGAAGTATAGTTTTAACTTGCCTAATTTAAAATTATGATTTGGAATTTAATTTTTAAATGTTAATAAAATATTCTAAACTCATAACAAAAATTAAGATGATACCTTCCTCGATAACCTTAAAAATTAAAACAATTTCGATTAACTTTCGTTATACAGTATAAGTTTCTACAATAAACAAAAGGGTTTTAATTATATATATATATACAGAATTTAATAAAGTTTATCTTAACAAACATCAAAGTGATAGGCAAATGTGAAATCTATAAGTAATAATAAACAAAATTTGGAATTGCATTCAATTAAATACATAATGTGAAATTTAATAATTTTCTTAGAAGCATTTACTTTTCATTTCTTTTATACTGTTACTTACAATCATATAATTGGAACATTTTAAAATAAAATTCTAGAATAAAAGAAATATGTAATACAACTTTAAAAGTTTATAAATGATAAATGTGGACATAATTTGTTACATGTTTAAAAGGATGAAATTGCGTTGTTAAAGTGTGAGATAAATTCACACACTAAAGAACAATATATTAGTCGATTTATTAAACTTAGAAATGGGAAGGAAAAGAAAAGTTTTATATTCTAGATTCCTCCCCACTAAAATTTTTTTGAAATCATTTTCAAAATGTACGACAAAACCTTTAAAAAGAATATTTTAATATTGGCCCACTTTTAGATGCTAAATAAAATGCCACTTAAGAAGACTTTTGAGATGCTATCGCATACATAAATTGGAAATATGTCTATTAATTTTTAGTACAGTTTAATAGCAGGTCAACAAAAATTACATATTTATTCATTTATTATAAATGCATTATTGAAGTATTTGTTTCTCAAAAAGCAATTTTAATCATTTACACAGAATATCTTGAAATGGGAAGAAATTTTGTTGTGGGAAGATCTAGAATATAGAACTTTTCTTTCTTTTTCCTTATTTCTGAGTTGTTACAAAGAAGGTAATTAAAAAGAAAGAATTAATGCTTAAGTACAAGGGGAAAAATTGTTATAATTAAATAGTTTAATATTCTATACCATTGTTAAACATTTTTAAAAACGATTCCAGAATTATGTTCTCTAAGAGTAGTTGAGGTTTTAATATTCTTATTAATGAAATGGTACTAAAATCTAATGATAATAAATATCATTGGAAAATAAAAAATTACTTTAATCAAAAAAATTTGCTCTCAAGTCTTTAAAAAGTATAATAATAATGAAATGAAATTCCTTATTACAGAATATAAACAAATTAAAATTTTATTCAACATTAAAACCTTCATCCAAACTAGTAAAAATATTTAACCTTTAAAATGAAACTAGCATGTGAATTTCCCAATTTGTCAACACATTTTATAATAAAATCTATGCAAAAAAATTGTATGTATTACATTTCAAGATATTTCAATTAATTTCTTATAAGCTTTCAAAGATTTAATAAAAGCTGTCATTGAATTAAATTGATTAAATTCACTGAAAAATGTAAAACAACATAACATATTTCAGTTATGATTAAATGAATTGATATTCTAAATAAATTAATTTGAAACTAAAATTCAATTTAAACAAAGCATATAATGCAAAAGCCTCCAATATTATTCATAAAACTTACAATCTAATATCTTAGAACTCTAAAGAGCAAGTAACACTAAAAAATTGGCATTTAAATGTTTTTTGGCTAGTTATTAAAAAGTTTTTATACTAGAAAACATTTCAATGCACTTAAGTGCTTTTAAAACCCAAATAGCAATTTCGAAAAACAGAAATTATTTAAGGAATAATTAGCTATATGAGTGATAACAATGCCCATTTTGCAAAATAGCAACAAAAAAAACGGTTTATCATTAACAATGATTACCACTTTATTTTAATATCATTTAATAATAATCTGTTTAAAAAATCGAAAAAATAATAGCAATCAAATAGTTTTAATATTCCGAACAGTGAAAAAGCACATTAAAAACCTAACATTATAAATAAAAGCTGTTGATTTTTTTAAAAAAAATTAACAATAATGGATTTAGATTTTGTTTTGAAAAATGTTTCGTTAATAGTAGTATACGATTTTTAATACAGATAATGTCTCTTAACTCAATCACATCTAAATAAAATTGTCTCTTGAATTAGCTAAGGCTAAACAAAACAAAACAAAAATTATTAGCAGTTTAAGCAGAGAATAAACAATCCAAAGCAGAAAAATAAACACATATCTATATATATTTATGCATATATGAGATCTAATTGGAATTCTATAGGAATTATATACTTTAGCTTTACATTATAATTTGAAAAGTTGATTGGAATATTTATTAAATAATAATTTAAACTGCAAAATGAATGATAATTACATGAAGTTTCAATGCTAACAAGAAATAAAAACTGATTAATCCATTTTATTTAAATTTATCGCGACCTTTCAAAGCGCATAAAAAATATTTTGGAACGTGTTTAGCAATACATACATTTTTGGAACATCCAAATGTCCAAGAAAAGAGAAAAATAAAACCGTTAATATATTTTTTCAGAAGAAACATTTGCCAGCTCACCTTAGGTCTGTAAAACCATTTCCTCAGAGAATGCATTGTTGAAGATTATCCTTTACAGAAATTGCAAACTTTTTCACACAGCTAAAATACTTGTATGTCAAAAGATTGGAAAAACTTCATCCTTGCACTACCGCAGTTTCAGATTTCATACACAAAATTCGTTTCCGAAACTGATGTCAGCCAGCATTCAGCAGCAGAAGTAACTCCGTACCAACGACAACAAAACTACTACTGTAACTGCTTCTGTCTCACATTTGCTTTGTGTTTCCATTCACTACCGTAATACTTTCCGATGAAACTGCAAGATAGCTTATCCTGATTGGAAAAAAAAGTAGCCCGGGGAAAACGTTGGGGAAACACGCAATACGATATCTGATCACGTGATAAAATGAGGATTTTTAAAAATATAAATATATGATTCAAAACGTATTTTCCTAATTTAAAACTTTCGCTTTAGTTTTAATGTGAAAATAGATTTAAATTACGTGAATTTCCAATTTTTTTTGATAAATTTTTAAACAAAATATAGAGAATATTTGGCTTGAAACCGAAGGCCTAGTATTTTTCATCAGAAATTATCTCAATTTAAAGCTAACTAAGTGTCATAGTAATGAAGTATCATTGTCTCATTCTAATTGTCATGAAAATCAACTTCTGTAATTTCATTTGAAAGATGTCACTATGCATTTTAAAGTAACTATGCAATATACAGATAAATCAATCAACCCTAAGAAAGGAGCTAAAAACACAATTCATAACGATCTTAGCACATCTAACACAAATCTAGGCTCCAAACTAAATTGTAGTTCTAATAAATAATTGATTGCTGAATAAGGTAAGTAAAAAATATTGAGGATTTCTTACTAGATTATAATTTCAAATAGCTAAAAATGGTGCTTTTACGGTCCCTGGTAGAGATGGCGCCTGGCATTGTTTATATTACGTTTTATTTGTTACTGGTTCCCTTTCCTATCAGCGTATTGAAACTGAACAGAATAAAAAGGAATATTGTGGAATGCTGTCTCTTGCAAGCCTTTTTGAAGGGAATTATGATTTGTTGGTGAAAAGATTAAACTTTCTTATGAATAATTGTTTATAAAAGAAAAATGTTTTGGAATGTTGATAATTTAGAATATATCTAATATTGATGATAGTCTAGCTGTAGAAGAATTATAACACGATTTTCCGAATCACTGCCATTCTTTTAAGAAATCTATACAGAGAAAACGGTTTCAGGATTTCAAACTGAAGTATCCTCATACTGTCATCAGAGGTGACGGGTCAATTCTCAAGAAGAGCGGACAGGATCATTCAAGTGGTATAGAAATTGGCATTTTGATTTATTTGTCTTGTTACCCTTATGTTAATGTGCAAACAGTTAGTTCAGAATTCAAAATTTCTGAAATGAGAGTGCGAGCATTTAATTTAATAACTGGTATCTATACAGCGTTCATGAAGGACTTGATTCAGACCTGTAAGGACCCTGGGACAGAATAAGTGATGGGTTCCATCTTCTTTTTATGAACGAGAAAAAATGCGTTGATTTTATTTTAATTTCTATACAAACAGTCCTTTAATAAAGCGAATATTACGATAAACCGAGGGTCAAATGTTTAATTATTTAAAAATATTTAGGCATTTAATTAATAACTATTTTCAAGATTATTGTATTTAGTAATTCAGATATAAAAAACTAAATATAAAAGAGACTTTACATTTCAATTAGAATTTTAGTTTAAAACTATTGTCAAAGAGCTTTAAAACTTTCTTAGCATAATTTAAATATTCTAATACAAACTTTGCAAATTTTTTTAGTTGCATATAATGAGTCAATCAACTAGATGCAACTAAAAACTAGATCATATTCATCTGTAGAAATATTTTATAACATGAAAAGAACTCTTAGAATATTGTTCTGAAATTTCAATGTTTTTTTTATATCAATTTGAAAAAAAATTCGAGTACATGACTATTAAGTTCAAATTAAAGCATAAAATTTAGATCACTTTATAACCCAAGAAAATTTTCGAGGAATCGTGCGTCTCACTGCCACGGAATCCCTAAACAGATACTTTCTGTGTCCCTTTGATAGTCCGATTGTAAAGTTATAAAATAGCTAAAGTCAAACATTTAAAAAGGGTTCAGAATATATTATTTCACTCACATTGTCATCAATCATAATAATTTTATTTTTGTTTTATTCATGTGTGATTAACTCCGAATGACATGTGCCGTTTGCCTGTAACTGTTTATCTGTTGCCAATATTCAGTTTTAAGATATAATTTTTGCGCAAGTGCAAGCAATAAGTTAGTTATGTTTCATCGGAATTGGCTACGTATAAGGTACGAACAAACAAAAATTCATTTATATATATAAGATTTCGAAAGCCCATTTATGATATTATTAAATTACATTTACGTATATACTTTAGACGTAGTTAAGAATTTATATATCATCGTATATGACCGTTCGATGGAATTCTATGAAAGTATTATTTCCAACTCTAAAATAAATAAAATGAAGATTATAGATAGTCTAGTCCAGAGATGGCGAACCTTTATGGATCAAAGATCTATTTTTTCTAAAGAAATGTTTAATAAGATATAGACATGCAACCAAATAATTTTGACTTATGATTATTGGGAGAAAAAATAAAACTAAATATTAACAACTCAAAACTCTTTATTTACTACAGAGAAATACGTTTTGCACTGTGATGTAATAAAAGTTTCAGTTATATGTGTAATTTAAATTAAAAAAGCATTAGTGCAACTTATGTTTCTGTAGATTAGATGTTACAAATAACTCATATTAGGGTTGTAGGATGCTACTTTTGGTAGAATGTGTGCTGAATTGGAGTCATCTGCCTAAAGGTTTCTTAGCGAGTTTTTAATGTTATTCCTCCGTAAAAATAATGACTCGCAGGCTTAGGTAGATGAAGATATGGCATATGTGAAAATACTTTATTACATGTGTGTGCATAAAACAGAGTGATTTCAAATGATGGACCCGATTTTTAAAAATCCTTTTCGAAGATACTGATTATCTCACTGTAAGTGATACATGAATTTAAAAATAAATATACTAAGTTTTTTTTTTTTCAATTACAAATGTTTGGTTTGCGACCCTCTTGTTTCACGGCATACGTCAAAACTGTATTCCAGTTCGTTCCAAACGTTTTTCAGCATTTTGCTTTGTTTGTTATCTTTAACATAGCCCCACAAAAAGAAATAATTAAGACAAGACAATGTTCACGTTCTACCAAAGCCATAAACACTGCCGGAACTTAAAGAACGCATTTGTTCATCATTCAGAACCACTGACAGAATGTTACAACAAGGTTGGAAAGAAATAGATTACAAACTAGACAATGAAAAACAGTCACACATCGAACATTTGAAACTGAAAAAAAATCTTTGTATATTTATTTTTAAATTCATGTATCACTTACTGTATATATGCAGTTGTTTCAAAAATTTGACTTTTTTAAAATCCGGCCCATCATTGGACTCCAGCTATATTATAGAGCATCCATACATAACATCTTTATTTGTATCCTGTACTATACAAAATAAGAAATTAATTTCTACCGAAAAATTATTAATCATTTTTGTAAATTTTCGAATTTTTGAACTTAAATTCCTATATAAGGGAGCAGTGAATTTAAAAAACATTCAGAGCGATTGAAAGCCATTGGTTAGATAAATGATTAGGAATTTTTAAAAATTGCAATTCTACCATGTTTTTTTTAAAATGAAACCAAGTTATTTGATAAATGAATACTCGAGGAGACAAATCTGCAGCATTTAATTACACTTGGATGAACTAAAAGGCATTTTTTTTATTCTTATAACTGTAAAAAAACGTTTTTAATGTTTCCAAATTACACAAAAATTGGATGAATTGCCTGAAAAGATTATTCACATAATATAATTTTTCCGAGAAGTTTCGAGTTTATTCGAATATTTTCAGATAAACGAATGGTAAAAAAAGAAATCTGATTTGTATTGATAATCATTTTATTTTTTAAAGCATATTGTATGGTTCTCCTACAAATAATTTTTATAAAGTGTTAAATGAACATGCATATTATAAACAATTAATAAAATCCTTAGATTTTTTTAAAAAAGTGGGTACTTAAGTATTAGACCGTCCAACTTTATCGCCAAATTTGAAGTCGTCGCGAATGAATTGCTAAATTACCAATTATAACAATCCGGCAATGGTGTAATCCATTGATCTTTATCGCCAAATTTAAACCCGTCGTCAATGAGTTATAAACCTTTGGTGATCGTTGGCGAAGACGGTCTAATACGTAAGTACAAAAAAATGTCAGAAATTAATAAGAATAAATGCAATGCTGATTTAAACAGCAACAATTTTATAACTTAGTTATTAAGGTTTTCATCGATTGATTAAAAAAATAAACAAGAGTAAATTTTAAATTCATTTCAAATCACATTTACTTATCAAAGCATAATTTTCAGTTTATTTCAATTTTCAATCCATCTACTATTGTCATTACATCTGCTATTTTAATATTTCTAATAAATTTTGTCATAACCTTTATTATAATGTCAAAAAAAAATTTTTTTAGAATGCAAATATTTCAGAAAAATCACAATAAATATTCCCATAAAAAACCACTTTTCTTAAAAAAGAAATCGAGAGATTATGATTTTGGATGAGAAGCTATATAAATGGAAATTATCCGACGCAGCTTAGTAGGGTAAATGTTTTTTAAAGTAATATCAAATGTTTCAAAAGGAAAAATCATTTATTCTCCCTTTAAAAGTTTAACAGTTCGATAGTATCCGTTATTCGTTATTTTAATCAACGGCATTATAAAAAAAACTGTTCCATAAAATGTTGTAATGCAGCAAGTATTATTCTCAATAACAATTATAATATTTGCCATAACTATGTGTACATGATTTGTTTACGATTATATCTGTAATTACGTTTACGTTTACAATTTTATTATATACCATAATGATAAATACTAAGAGTAAATAAAATAAAAACTCTCCGTACTTAAAATTATGTATCGGTTTATGTTGTATATTTATTACTGTACTTAAATTAAACTGTTGTTACTGTATTTAATTTTTTTTCATGCTTTCTAGAAAACTACCCGTTTTCTTAAGCTTCAAGCTATAGCTTGCATAGCGTCTTAAATTCTTAAAACTAAAATAATACTCCAAGCACAGAGAAAAATATCATACCCTTCTCTGTGACTCCAAGCGTTTTAGAATTCCATTGACTTGTTTATTCTTTCAACTTAACAGCATATATTACAAATCATTGCCAGATTCCAAAAAGTTTACAATTTATCGTCAGCTATCATACAAAAATTAAATGAAATAATATTAATAAAAAATATGTTTATCAAAGAAAAAATCGTTTGCTTTTCCCTTTTAATAATATTTTAATTGAAATAAAAACAGCAGTAGTTATAAAATGTCTGAAAAGGAATCGCCTGCTAAATGTCTGTCAACAGATTTAGATTACGAAATTTGCCGAACAAATTTAATTAAATCGGCTGTTGTAAATAAACGTTTATTTTTATTTTATAAAAAAAAAAGATTTTAAATTTTTAGAAATAAAATTATTATTGGATATGAAAAAAACGCAAATAATGGACAGCATTTGACATTATCTATTAATAGACTCTTATGGCTGTGTAGTAATGTTTACGGAATTAAATTTTTTTAGGTGTACATGGCAATTGCTAAAAACTCATATTAAAGTTTGGGGATTTATAACTTATTTTCAAAAACTTTAATAGAGGCATTTAAATGATGGTCCAATCTAATCGTAAAAATTCAGATTTGACTTCCATTAAATTTTTGCACCAGTTTATCTCAGATAAAACTACAACAGCTTTATTTGCTACAAATGTGTATAAAAAAATATTTATTTTGTTATAAAAGCTTATGTGTTTTCTTGTACATTTAAATGACATTTACATACTCAAATTAAAAGTCTTTACTGAAATTAGTCTACAAACCAAAGGAAGTCTTCTTTGGATTAAAATAAATCACAAACTCGATACCGTAAAAATGGAGAATCGAAATGTGAATTTTGGGCAAAGTAAAGCAGAGCCGTCCCTATTTAAATCGTCAAGAAAGAAAAAAAAATTCGACGCACAAAATTGTCTATATAGATGGTAATTTAGGCATTATTTATTATTGATGCTTTTGTTCACGGGAAAAGAAAATACCAGATAAATCTTAAATGAACAAAAAGAAGAATACAAATTGAAAAATCTTGAAGTGAATTACTATTTAGGAATATATATTGAAAGTACTAAAGAAAGAAATTTCGACAGCACAATTGCTATCTACATTCTGAACCAATGGAATTAAAAACAAAGAGAGACTGGAATTCTGTAAAGTGGATAAGGTATGGACTGAATATCTAACCAGAGAGAGTGGTCTCCACAAAACGTCCTCGCATACACTCTAATAAAGATTCTATCCCGGAGAACGTTGCATACCATTGACATACAATGGTTACGAAATATACCCTTTGGCGAGAATTTGGCAATTTTATTGAAATTTATTGTATGATTTTTGGCGAATCTTTTTATGATTAAATCCTGGCTTGCGGATAAAAGCATCCGGAAATCGAATTTGTATTTTAAATGTGTTTTTCCCAATCGATCAAAACAAAAATTTGACACAAAACTACTTTTGAAATCACCTAATACCGTACAAAATTTTATACATTTAAGTCGTTGCGTCTTTTAGTTAGGGTGTTATTGAAATGTTTATGTTATTGAAATACAGACAGACAGACGGTAAAACCCTTCCTGTATTTTGCTCAAAATTTGATGATTATCTAGATTATTAGGGTTAATTCTGCTTATCGGGTTTTATGAATCTAGTTCTCTTACTTTTGTCGTCATCGTGTTAAATTATATTCGAGTATTCGGACTTCTCCTGAGCGAATTTTTCTTAAAATTTGATAAGAACTTACATAAAGACCACGTACCAAATTCCATTCATCTAGATCAAAGTTGTTTTGAGTTATCTTTGTCACAGACAGACAGACATTTCCCGGAAATGCGTTTTTCGAACTCAAAAAGATCTAAAACCTCGATATTCAATAAAATAGCGGGTTCGAATTTTTTAACAATTTCTATACTGTCTCGATGCCATATATAAGAGAAAATAAAATACAAATGAATTTAACTTAGTTATCAACAAATATAAAGAACCAAGCTTGATCGACTTCTGGGAAGGGGATAAGGCGACTAGCTGGTTAGCCTGGAATATTGATTGTATTTAACTTCAATTTAATATCTTTTATATGGCTTCATGATCGCTATTCCGTTTGCACACTGTTTGTAAGAATCAAATTATCATAGACAGTAAAGCCTTTTTAGTTTATTATTCTTCGGCTTGTTTTGCCCATTATGTACAAGAACTATCCTGATAGGACCAAGTCCCATTATAGTCCCATAGGGTTATCAAAAACGTAACTATCCAATTAATCTATGAACCCATTTCATTATAACTTCTGTGAATTATAAGTAAATTATAAGTAAATTTTTATTTCTCTCTTTCTTTTTAGTGTTTCTTTATGTAAATTAATTAGATATTGAGCAGGCTTTCGAAAACATAAAAAAAATTAACAGTACCAAACATTTAATAAAACAATGAAACCGGTTTTAATTTCGGGACGATAATGAAATATGTTGCAGAATATTATTGAAAAAAATTATTTTTTAAAAATTGTCACAATTTAGAAAAAAAATATACATGGTATTTAAATTGGTATCAGTAATTTTTTTTTTCAAAATCTTAAAACGGTGAAAAATTAGTTTTGTGTAATAACATTTTGAAAAGTTATTTTGGCTAATATCAATTTTTAATGATTTAAGATTATAAAAGAATCACTCAAAAGTACACATTTCCATCCAAAATAAAAAAGCTGAATATGTTTGTGTTCGTCCATATTGGTATCCTACAAACTAAATCGTTTGATCTACGACTACTAACCTAACAAGATTACATACGTATACTTTAGAGGGTTAAAATGTAACCCAAGGTGCAATTTTTCAGAATTTTTAAATGTAATTTTAATTAGTTAAAATTTAAGTTGAATTTTGATTTTTTGTGTCAGCTTCTAAAAGCATTATTGTACGAATTTGAATTTTACAGCGTTTCTAAATTTATAAAATTGCCTGTTTATTACACTAATTTAATAATATTTCAAATCTTTTTCTAACAATTACCAATTTTTAAAAAAATATTTATAATTTTTTATGTTCGGACATAATGTTGTTTTAGTTAGGAGGTTTTGAGGTCTCCGAAATTTACGGGCAAAAAAAAAATACTTACCTGCTTTTACCAATATCGCAGTATTACGTTTGCTTCTTTGTCAGCAGATGCGTTTTTAAAAGGCTGACCTGCTTTAACCAGTATTGCTTTATTATTAGGTATGCTTTGTAGACATCTGATGCGTTTTTAAAACGCTGACGTACAACTATGACATCATAGCTACTATTTCATCTCGAAAATCGGTTGAGCTCCAAAACTTTATTTGCTAGCTAGAAAAATTGGAAATGAAAGTTTAAAAAAATTATGTCTAAAGAAGGTTATCTGAAAAAAGAAGAAGGTGAAATGATCTAAAGATGATGAAGGAGAAATAATCTAAAAAATAAGTCTCGTGATTGTTTCAAACCGGTTTAAACTGGTCAATGGCTTAAATTAATTAAGATAAATGATAACTTAAAAATAATGTTCTCACATGATAACTTGAAGTTTGCGATCGAAGATTTCATTTTATTTTTATTTTGCTTAGTTTGCAACAATAGGTTACATTATTGGCCTGAAATTCATATCATTTTCATCGTCTCAGCAAATATTTGTTTATTTTTTTTCTTTTACTGAAAGTTAAAAAGTAAGTATGATTTTTTACGTTATTTGATTCATATGAAGAATAAGAAAGTGAAGTAACAGTGCAATGAAATGTAGAAGATTTATAATTTAAAATGTTTTTAATAGAAATATGAAGTCATGAAATTTGACTTTATCCGCTTACTTGATGAAATGGAAATAAAAGGTTTATTTAATAGAGTAGGCATGAGACTATTAAAATAACAACTTCGATTTGTCAGAATTTGATGTTTAGAAATAATTTCTCGTGGTAATCACCATAATAAAGTTAATAAGTTACATGAGAAATAATTAATAGCAACGCAATTAATATTCCTGAAGAATTAAATGATCGCTAAAGACTGTTAATCTATATCACAAAGAGAAAATTCATATATTGTTTGTCAATAAAATTCATATATGGTTATAAGAATTTCACTTTAAAGAATAGTGTTATGGATTTGAAATTTGTATGGAAATTCGCGAATACATTTCTTGGTCAACTTTTAAAATTAATGAATTTTTAAGATGCTTTGTTAATAGCAAAAATTAAAATGATTTTAGCTGTTGAACGCCGATAATATTTATCGCACAAAAATTAATTTTATATCTTAAATAGAGATAACTTTTCTTTTTAATGATAACAATTTCATTTCGGGACAATATATTCTTTTCCTAATCAAAAAAAATCTTCAAATTTTATTTAAAACTCAATTTGTAATTACCAAATTCAAACCATTTTATTGTTTCATCAAATTTTCGACGCTTTTAAAGTTATGATAAGGAGATATTATTTTTTTAATATTAACTCTACGGCGAACATTAGTTTAATATAGCTTATAGGAAAGTACTAACTAATTAGTGATTTCTTCTAAATTTATTTTTCATTTGGTATTTATAAACATTTAAATGAGAAAGAAAAGTCTGAAATATGGCATGTCTCTGCACGATTCATGAAAGAAATTTATATCATCATCCTTAAGATAAAAAATATGAAAATAAAAGCACTTGAATTGCACGCAATTCAGTAAGCCGAAAAAAAGAAAGAACGAGATTTTTTTTTAACTGACTGAACAAAAGGTTTCATTTAGTTTTCAGGTAAAAACTAATCAGTTACCGATTTTCAGAAAACATTTGAAAATATTTACTTTCTTAACTTCTCAAAAGAGACAAGCGTTTCATTATGCATGCTTGATCTGTATATCTATATGTGCTGCAATACATAACAGAAAATACATTAGCTAGCTGTCTGTTGGTCAACGTCTTCGAAATATCGAATAGAAAAAATACAAAAACTGCACATGCTATTCTGGAGTCCACTCTGGATCAATTATTCAATTTTCAACTTTCAAAATTAATCAACTTTTTGATTAATTAACACAAAGACCTCTGCATGTAATACGAAGATATAATGTGGAAAAAAATGGATCCCCAAATATTATTCAATTCAAACTAAAAGAAATAGTAAAGAACAGTTACACACACTAACGCAGTTTGCCGACATCATTGTCATCGAATATCATGTGCCACACTCGAAACGTACTCCAAAAACTCAAAATTAGAAACAATATATGTTTAAAACAAATTTTGCAAGAAGAATGGGGTAAAATATCTTTATCTTCCGACAAAAAATGTTCGAATCGGTACCAAGACGTTTAGAAACCATTATAAACGCCAAAAGACATGCAACTAAATATTTATACTTACTATGTGTGCGGAATATTACAAAATAATCATTGGTGTAATCTCAATTTTTTTTGAAGCCAAAATCTGCGTATGTTTATTTAAAATGCTTCTGAAATTTTCAGTTTAGAATTTTTTTAAATCAAATAGTTAATTTGATATAAATTTAGTATTATATTTCATTTGCGCGTGCGAGTATTTCCCCTAAAAACAGCATGGTGGTACTCAAAATTTGTCTCATAAATGAAATTTAAAATAGACAAAACACGAGAATAATTGATATTTAAATAACATTTACTTTATCTTATAAATGATGAAAATTTAAAATTTAACTTAAAAAATGCTTTGAAGTTTTCTGTTTCTTATTCAAAATTTAATTACCGGTTTTTAATATTTGATGGAGATTGACATTCGCTATCAGAAATGGCTACCTTTATGTTACATATTGTAGAAACATATTTAAATTTCCATCCGAAATGTTCAACTAAATTTAAGTATCATTCTGTGAAAATTATTAATTATCAATAACTTGTAGCGAAAATTAGTTTTTCGTTTTTAAAAAAAATCGTTTGGGATATTTAGAAATTTGGCGAGAATCCAAGAGATGTTTTTACTCTTTGGTGAAACAGATTTTCACTTTTTAATTAAAAATAAAATTGCAAACGATAGAATAATTTGTGCAGAATTATAATTCCAGTTATATTTTCATAGATTAATATTTTATGGCAAATTAATTCATTGTTTAAAAGATGTTTCTTTTGAGACAAATTGAGAATTTGTCGAATGTTAATAATAAATGCAGTCGCTGAAAAAAAATTGAGAGTACACCTTGCTTTTACTTGATAAAATAAATGTGGAAATTTCGTTTTCCGGTAGAACAATATCCCCAAAAAGAATGCAAGTAAAGCTAAAATAATGGTGTTTTCTCATTGCAAGCAACATCTAGACACTACCATAGTACCCTGATATCAATGCCATTGAATATCTGTGGGGCACATTTAAAATAAAGGTTCAAAAACACAAAATTAGAAATATATCCTATTTAAAACAATTGTTGCAAGAAGAGTGGGTAAAACCTCTTCAAATACTACCAAAAATTTGTCGAATCAGCACCACGACATCTATAAGTGTTTATAAAAGCCAAAAGACACGAAATTAAACATTTACACTTTCTTTCTTTGCACGATATTACGAAAATTTCGTTGGTGTGTTCTCAATTTTTTGAGGCAGAAATCGGTGTGTGTTTATTTAAAATGCTTCTAATATTTTTCTGTTTAGAGGTTTTTCGTTGATTTTTCTTTACTTTTATTTTAAATTAAACTATTTGTTTTGAGTAAAAACGAAAATAAGTTTGGACATCTAGTTAATATGTTATTTGAATTAAGCGTCAGATTTATCAAGTAATGTAAGGTGTACTCTCATTTTTTGAGCGACTGTATATTTTTTCTCTCTTTCTTACTTTTTGTATTACATAGCAATATAATTGCCCATTTTATATGCGGTAACTATAGCATTTGCAAGAAAAATTTAATAAATTATAAGTAATACTTAACATTTTGTTCACAAATGTTTAGTTTTGATAAATTTTTTCTAGCGCTTAGTTAAATGATTAATTTATCATTTGTAAACACACGGAAATTTCATTTTGAACAGCCATGAGTTTATCTGGTAATTAAATAAAAAGAACTTCTTGAATGATAAGGAATACAAGCAAAAAATTCAACCATGATAAATTGATTTTTTTATGAATTATAAAGTAGATTTTTTTGGAATTTTTCTTTGGAACCAAACTTTTTCTATATTTACTCTACAGACATTATTGTTGAATTTCGGTACAATATCGTGACAGTTAAATCTGCCAATAAGCCTTTTGATGAAAGCACTAACACTACTAAACTCTAACGTTCATCAATCATGTTCGTTCGGATTTAAATGAAAACAAATTTCAATGTTTCAAATAATATTTCACAATATGTAGAAGATAGATAGAATACTAGAATGATACGAATAATTTTGAAAATTGAAAGTTGAGCATTTTATAATTGCTATTTGGGAAATGTCCATATAATGCAAGTATTAAAGTAAGTACTTGAGTTTAGAAGCACTTTTATTCAAAATAAAGAGGGCCGTGGTAGCCTGATGGTAAGATTTCGGCTCGTGAGTCATAAAGTTTCGAGCTCGGGACCCGATTCCACCAAAGTCAGTAGCACATTAAACCCATCATGGCCAAACGTCCTCCAGCTGATGTGGTGTGGCCTGATGAAGGAGGTGGCCAGGTGTCGTGCTCGTCATCTGACTGTGGTTCAAAATTACAAGGTCCGTCCTAAAATAGCCCTATTATTGCTTTACAACGGGCGATAATATAACTAAACAAAATTAATTCGAGATGAGGAAATCTCAGTTGCTCTTAATATTAGGAAATACTTTCAGTTCATATATTTATTTCTATAGAGAACGGAATGGTATATTGAAATAATTTTTTCTCTCTAAAATACAATTTGTTAAATATTAATTTTTTAAATGTCATATTATTCCTCATTATTTATTAAGAAATATATTAAAGATTAACCAGCTGAAACAACCTCTCTGAAATTTTCTCGCATATTCTCTCGTACAAATAATTAGGGATCTTTTGAAAAGTGGTTAACATTGAAAGGGCTCAGATTTTTATTTTCAGTGTCCTGTATATCGGCTTCATAATATAGTAAGAAAACATGCGTATGTATTTTGAACTCCTTTTTGTTGGCTGGATGAAGCAGCAAAATTTCCAACAGAATTACATTATAAAAAAGCATTAATAAATAATTAAATGATATACTAAATTTCATTTATCTAAGTCATTTTTCCTTTTTATGTTTTCACGTCTGCATATTTATAAAAGTACGAATCCACAGACAGTCAATTTCTTGATGGATATTGTTCAAAATTAATTTGATGCACATATAAAATTTAAATGTTAAAATTGTATGCCAAATTTTATAAACATTTTTCTTCGGATATTTAAAAACTTAATATGTTTAATTGGACTCAGACAGACAAAATTCTTTAGAAAATTTTCATTTGAAATTTGATGGAAATCCATAAATTTGATGGAAAAACATGTACTGTAGAAATTGCATTACTCTATCTTTAGTTTTAAATAATAGAGGTTAATTCTTGATTAGATACACATCCCATAGTGCATTGCGATTGTAATTATAATGAGATGAGATGCTGCTCTGTTAAGGTGTGCGCGCGATAATGTCTTATCTTGTTTTTCGTTTTTATGTTTGTTTTTGTGAAACACGATCATTAAAGAAATGTTCCCCAAAACATACGTCCTCTTGCTTCCACTACATGGATCATTCCTCCACGGCACCAAGTCTAATTTGAGGTGTTTTTCACTTATTGTGTTTGTGGACATACAGACAGATAGATTCCAAAAAATGTGTTATTTGGAACAAAAGTCTGAAATGTTGTGGTTCGACAGAACCTCGAATTCTAATACAATACTCGAGCTATTTTGGCAATTATAATACTTTTCCTTTGCATACTTCGTATATGAAAGTTAAACGCAGAAAATAACAACACAAATTAAACTTGTTTTAATAGTATAGTAAGAATCAAGAAACAAAAATTTTCAACGAATATATATATATAGCAACATTATAAAGAAATTAAGACAAAATGAAAATATCAGGTAGACTGGAATTTCTTCAATTTTATTAAAAATTCATTTAATAGTTGTAAAATTGCTGTAATTTAATTGTAAGTTACTATTGTAAGTTACTCTGTTTGCTATTCCATTTCATTCATTTCACTGAATCGTTCAGCAATTGCATTTAAAATATGTAGCCTTGATGCTATTTCAGTAAGTTATTTTAAAGTAAGTTATTTGCAGTAAGTTATGAGCAAAATTTAGCATTTGAAATAAAAATTTCTCCTATCTCTAAGCTTAAGTTGAAAAACAGACATAAAATACGTTACAGAATATGTTTATGAATTCAGGAATCTTTCCATTTTTTACCCGATGAAGGAAAAGTCTTTTAGTAACAAACGACGACATTAATTAAACACAAAAACAAAGACAACAAATATACAGCCAAGACGAACACAGGAAACACACAGTAGCCCACAAGTAGTAATCGTTAGTATTAACAACAAAACACAAAGTGGCCAGGCAGAATTCAGAAGGAAGAGAGAATCTTCGAGTCTTCTCCTTACTGTCTCTCCAAACGGCTGCGATTCTCCACTGACTCCACGCTTTAGCTGTATCCAAATGCCGACTCACTACTACACGATTGGCTACACATAGATTCGATGCTGCTTCTACATTAGACACCAGGACTTGGCACACAGCACAATTTAGCAATCGTTTGAGCTCCGTACAATGCTTGCTCTTCTCTGAACAGATCAAATGATTCGCCTTTGATTCTCCATGATTTAATACACGACTGAGTTCAACTTGAAACTCAGGCCTTTTATAGTTTCAAGAAGCGGCAAAGGAGATTCTGGAAGAGTCAGGAATATCTCGGTTTTTATTGGCTCGATCATCAAAATCGTGGAGGATTCCAATATTGTGTAGCTTGTTTTCTAGTCGCCAAGTGTTTCCAGTTATTGAATAGTCGCCAAGTTGTTGTACTATCGTAAAACGATTTTTCTAGTGATTGCATTAACCATGATGGGAAGTAACATTACAGATTTGTAAAATTAAGGTTTTAAGTTATTGCAGAAAATTATTTCACTGAATAAAATTTAGCAATTGAAATAAAAACTTATTCTGTCGTTGTGCTTATGTTGAAAAACAGGTTATAAAATTTGTAAAAGATGAAGGAAGCAACAGAAAAGTAGAAAGAATGTACTTTGTTGTTGCATTTAATAATGGGAAATATTTGATGATATGATGAACCTATGGAAACGATTTGAATTTGATTGAAACGATAACATTTTGTAGAAAATTATGCATTAAATTTAAGCAGTTGTAAAAATTAAAAAAATAATGGTAAAACACCTAAATTAAAAGAACATTAAATTTTTTTAATGAAATAAAAATTATTTTTAAATAATATTTTCGGATGTAATTGAATCAAAACATCAAAATCTTATTACATTTTGAATTTATTAAAATCCTAGCTACAATTTCACAAAAAATCGCCTCAAAGTGCACATTCTAATTCTCTAAAGTTTAATTGGCTTAAATTTGATAGTTCTAAAAGGGTATAAAATGTAGAGACAAAAGACATACATACAATCTCCTTTATCATTAATAGAGATTGATTCACCAGTGTAGTAGTGTAGAAATAAACCTTGAATACAATATTATCTTGATTTTATCATCATTGTTATCTTTAATTCTCTCTTTGTGGTTGTTATCATGCCACAACACATCGACGTTCCTGTCCACGATTAAAAGAAGTGAATTGAAGAGAAAGGAATATTTACATGAAGATGTTTGAAGGACATTAATTTGTTTATTTATAAAAACTTAAATATAAACTTAATAACTACCAGCCTAATTATCACTACGAAATTTTTCTTGAAAATAAAATTCGGATTTTATTTCAAAATAAAAATATACTTTTGTTTGAAATTAATAACTGTTTTAATGAAACTTCTTAATCAAAATTTCTCATAAAAATTAATTTTATATTTAATTAAAGAAATTCAAGTATTATTTAGCTTTTTCAATTCTTACTATTAGTTCACACTTGACCTATATTCATCTATCTTGTTCAAATTTTCAATCGTTAATAAATACTTTTTATTCTTCCACTAAAAATCAAATACATTTTTTAAAAAGTGTAGTGGATGACACTTGGTGTTCAGTTTGTTTGAGCATCAATTCATGAAAAATAAAATTAAGGAAGTTTATTATATTTTATATGTGAACAGTTCGGTTTTTAACCATTAGATGGCGCTACGAAAATTCTGCCCAATTATTTTCATTTTCTATTATTATCGACACTCTCCCTATATATATTTATATATTTTTTTTCAAATTTTCAATCGTTAATAAAATACTTTTTATTCATCCACTAAAAATCAAATACATTAAAAAAATTGCAGTGGATGACATTTCATGGTAATACAGTTTGTTTGAGAATCAATTCATTAAAAATGAAATTAAGGACGTTTATTATATTTTCCGTTTCAAGCCAGTAGGTGGCGCTTCGAAAATAGTGTTCAATTATATTTTATTTCTATTATTAGTTCACATTTTCCCTATATATATTTATATATCTTGTTCAAATTTTCAATCGTTCATAAAATACTTTTTATTCATCCACTAAAAATCAAATACATTTTTAAAAAATTGTAGTGGATGGCACTTGATGTTAATAGTTTTTTAAAATATTAATCCATTCTTTAAATTCAATTAATTTTTAATACTTTAAATAAAGCTTTAGCAGATTGTAATGAAAATGGAAATCAATAGGCAGTAACTTAACTGGTAAAAGGCAAAGATTTCAGTGTTTTTCACGCGAAGGTGTGGAATGCGAGTTCAATTCTTGCGACAACCAATAATTTTTTGAAAATTTTTGCTTAAGTATACGTTCTACCCAAATGATTTTCGAGAGTGAATTAGCAGTTGTGGGTTATAGATTAGAATGAAGAATTTTTCTCAATAAATAAAACTAAAGAAATGTTAAGCATTAGGTTCAATTCCCATTTCCCACCTTAAAATCTTTGTCATCAATTGTTGGTACGATTGAGCTACGTGTCAGAATGGAAATTCGAGAAGGAGAATTGCAATTGGAAAATTACAAGGAAATTCGCTCACTATTTTACCACTTATTATTGGGATTCCGTCTTGTATATGTAAGTATTTACATTAATTGTAATTATTTAATAAAATGTAACTGAAATAAAAAAAATTTCTTTATTGACGTAAGTAGGAATTGACTTATTATTTTTTTTATATTGCTTGTTTCCTATTCAAAATCTGATCTTTTTTTTCCCATTGTTAAAAATTTACAAAAGTATTTGTAAAATATAGTTGTCAATTTCTTTTATTGCTCATCAAAAGATTGTCGATATTTGGATTTATTTCTTTATGAGACTATTGAGATTTAATTCCTCAGAGATCTAATTTCAGACAAATATGATGATATTACATCCTAGATTGTAGTGTACAGATAGAAACACAGATTAGGCCAGAATGGTGTGTAATGCTAAATGAACAAATGCGCGCTTTTATTATTTTATATCAGAAGCTGTATAAAATGAATACTGAAACAAAAAAGTTTTATAAAAGAAAACTTTCTTAGAAATCCAGAATAATGAAAAACATTCGACGATTTCTCAAAAAGCCATTTTTTTCAGAGTACTCCCCTATCTAAAATTTTAGTTAAGTAAATTTTGGAACAAGTAGGAATTCAGATGCGTTACGAATTCGAGGACTATAAGTACGCGTGTTCTGAAAAAAATTATTATAATTCGGATACGAACAATAACTACGGAAATTCTCGCAAGAACGATACGTAGATGCAGACTTTATAGTCTACGAAACGTGTATTAAATATGCATAACCCAAGCTACGAATACACAACGAATTAGCGCGATTTAATCCGGTAACAGCAAAGCTCTAGAAAGCACGCCGAAAAGAAAAGACGTTCTCTCAAGCTAAGCCAACCATCAGAATTCGTTCTCCGAACTGACTCACTGCCACTTCCAAGCCGAGCCTTATATAGCGGCTCACTAAACTGAACGAAGCAAACGTAGAAACAGCGCGGATGCTCGAGGTGAGTGTGGAACTTTCTCCAACTTTCCCTAAGAGCAAATCCTTATTTCTTAGCTTCCACTGCCCATTTTAGCATGTAGTAAGAACCATTAATGATTTCATTATGGCACCAACACATCGATATCGCCAAGTTAGTCAAATATTGCTATCTTCTTAGAACGGCCTTTTCTGGCTGACTCACGATTCCATTACAAATATTTTTATACAATTAAACTATTTACAAATATTTACATCCAATTTGCACAAATTCATAACAATACAGAATTGGGAAAAGATACAAGGATGTTGTTTCTTAAGAAGGCTGGAGAAAATATTTTGTAAATTTATGTACAAATTTACTATCTTATATGTGAAAAATGGACTGCTTAAACATTAGATCCTCATATATTTGCTTTTTAGTATGTCTTTAGACTTCAATACATGTTTAGGCTAGTGAATTTTATTAAGAAAAAATTAATTGAATACGAATTCCTCTATTTTCATTTTTAGGCATGTCTTCTTATGGTTAAGTACTTGTTTAATTACAAGTTACTGAAAGTTAATATTCCTCCCCAAAAGTAGGTTTTATTGTACACATTGTTTTTTCTTAATGCCTTCGTTAAGAATGATAAATGTGACGGGTATCGAATAACTAACATTTTAATCTTAATTCTATATTTAAATGAAGCATTAAGTAATTTAGAGCGCAAAAATTACTTGAAAACACCTCATTACCACAAATGCCTGTATATTATTTTAGGAATTAAAAATTAATTCTCCCAAATAAGATCTGCTAATCTAATGAGGAAAAAAAAGCAAATTTGTATATCTATGGATTAATGTGTTATATATGAATATTCTACAAATAACTGTTTTAATCACACTTTTATTAAGATATCTTAGTTAAAAGTCTATTGAAAATTTAGAAACATTAAATTTTTTTTGGGAATAATAACTGAAAGAAAAAATATAAACAATACGTTTCCTGATTACATTGTCATTATATTGAATGCAGAGTTTGAAGAATTTAGACATTAATTTATTAAATAAATTTTTTGCGTACTTGGATAAACTCTTTCAGTGTAGCTAAAATGCTGCAATGAATATATATATATATATATATATATATATATATATATATATATATACTGAAGTAGCAAAAGTCATGGGATGACTGTTGATATCGTGTCGGTCCTCCTCTTGCCCGGCGAAGTGCATCAACTCGACGTGTCATGGAGTCCACAAGTCGTTGGAAGTCCTCTGCAGGAATATTGAGCCATGCTGTCTGTATAGACTTCCATAATTGTGAAAGTGTGGATGGTGCAGGAGTTTGGGCACGAACGGACCTTTCGATGATGTCCCATAAATGCTCGATGGGATTCATATCGGGCGATCTAGGTGGCCAGATCATGCACTGGAACTGTCCGGAATGTTCTTCAAACCAATCGCGAACAGTTCTGGCCCGGTGACATGGTGCATTGTCATCCATAAAAATCCCATCGTTGTGTAGGTACGTGAAGTCCATGAATGGCTCCAAGTGATCTGCAAGCAGCTGAACATAGCCATTTCCAGTCAATGATCGGTTCAGTTGCACCAGAGGACCGAGTCCATGCCATGTAAAAATAGCCCATACCATTATGCAGCCACCACCAGCTTGAACAGTGCCTAGCTGACAGTTTGGGTCCATGTCTTCGTGAGGTTTGCGCCACACTCGAACTCTACCATCAGCTCGTAACAACTGAAATCGTGACTCATCTGACCACGCCACGGTTTTCCACTGGTCTAGGGACCAGTCGATATGCTCACGAGCCCAGGAGAATCGCTGCTGGCGATGTCGTGCTGTCAGTAAAGGCACTCGAGTCGGTCTTCTGCTGTCATAGCCCAAGGAAGACAAATTCCGCCGCACAGTCCTATCGGACACGTCCCACATTGATTCCTGCAGTTATTTGACGAAGTGTTGCGTGTCTATTAACATTGACCATTCTACACAGATGTCGGCGGTCTCGGTCGTTAAGTGCAGATGGTGGCCCGCTGCGCTGTCCATGATGGGATGGGATGCTTGAAATTTCATACTCTCGGCACACTCTTGATACTGTGGATCTCGGAATGTTGAGTTCACTAACGATATCCGCAATGGAATGACCCATGCGTCTAGCTCCAACTAACATTCCACGTTCAAAGTCTGTTAATTCTCGTCGAGCGGCCATAAATCACGAAAAACCTGTTCACATGAATAACTTGAACACAAATGAAAGCTCTGGAAAACAAACTGCGCATTTATACTTTTTCGCTGCGATACTACTGCCACCTATATATTTGCATATTGCTATCCCATGACTTTTGTCACTTCAGTATATATATATATACACACACACACACACACTGAAGTGACAAAAGTCATGGATCATGTGCAACTAATACACCCAAAACACTCCAACAAATGGTTGTTCCTCTATTCAAAAATTGAACCTATCCTATCAACTCCATTTTTACTGCAGAAAGTTTAGTCACTGAGTTAGATGCTCTCATGATCCCTGCAAAAGACTGCTTGATACTTACAGATAGCCAATCAGTGCTTACATATTTGAAAAATATCTCCATCCAATTGTCAAAAATCATTCAACTCCAAACTCTGACAAACTAAACCAAGCACTATCTTTAACGTGGGAGGAATTGGAAATTCAAATGTAACCTGGAACGAGCTAAAAGACTTCTTAGAAAAAGAAGTTACAGAAAATACACCTTGTGAATTGGACGCATTTCTTCTGAGTATATTATTTTAAAATTAACAAAAAAAAAAAAAAAAAATCTGCTATGCATAATTCAATCTATCATGTCAGAACATCATTTCTTGAACGGCCAAGCACCACGAGCTCGTGCAAGTTAAATTATATTTTTATTCATTTTGATTGTTTCATTGAATGAATCACTTTAGTATTGAAACGATCTAAAAAAACTTTGTCTCGCATTTATTGCTTAAAATAATATCGCATTTCCTATTTATTTCATTTCATATAATCGCGTGCTCAGAATGACATTTTTCTGGGTTTTATTTGCTGCAGCCATTAACTTATTTTTTTAATAGGAGCTTTCGTAAATGCAATGGCTACGCGTTATTAAAAGCTGATTTTTTAAACTGCTCACACAGATAATGAAATTTCAATTGACGGATTTTTGTCTGCTCATTCCCAAAATAACACTATGTTCTAACATGATAAAAACATTGACGCATTATATTACATTTGACAGTTATCGAATTAAACAAATATTTCATCTCCATAAGAGACATTCCTACCCTATTAGAACAAGATACTGCATGACTTCTTTACGATGTCTGATATTTTGAATACCAATTGGCCAATATTGTGTAGATAACATAACAATGTTGTTGGACATTTAGTGCTATTAGGGAAAGGGTGAACATTCCTTCCCTTGCTCAAAAACAGGAGAAAAGATATTGCTTTGGCCTTGCTAATCGGCAAAATAACTATAAAATCAGGACTTTCCAATCGTTTTAACTCCCAAAATAGTTCACTCTGTCACGAGTGTAATAGCGTTAGTGATATCGAGCACATAATTCTTTTCATTCAAAAAGTATAATTAATATTATAGGGACAAGGTGTGAACTATTCTTCAATTAGACAAGCAAGATAATATTTCCTTCAAAAGTTTTTTTTCTAGGAAAATTAGCTGCAAACGAAGCCAATTTCCAAATTTCTCTTCAGGCAATGAAACACTTCAATAGACTACGCTCTGTTGCGACCCACGAACTTGCCGCGTTGCTTGAATTTTCCACTAGTTGTACCTGCACTCAACTGCATCAGCGAAACTACTCTGCAACTGTTAAGTGACTGAAACTTTATATTGCTGCGTGTGTACGCAGTTTTCCCTCTTCTCGCGTGTTTATTGATAAAATTACTTGCTCTCTACATCTGGAATCGGGAGATAACAGTCATTGCTGCTATGTCCTTATAACACAACCTGATACTTTCAATTTTCACCAGTAAGCGTAAGAATTCTGCGTAATGAGTCTAAAATTTGAATCTTAATTGCATAAATATGAATTATCGTTATTTACTCAATAAAATACAACAGAATGATGTAGAATAAAGAATAATCATTCATGATAAAGCCCACGACTGTTATCAAAAGTTAAATTCTCCCATACGAATCTGATAATATCCAGAAAGGAAGATATCGTTGTTGCTATTTATTTTTTCTGCAAATAAAAGAGGATGAATGCAAATTTATCTGATTATTCTCCACTTAGGCAAAACATTGGAGTTAGAAATGAAATCAAGCATATAGCATCTTGTTGACTCTTTATCTTTTGTTTAATGATCAGGCTTTACAAATAAGCTCCATTTGTTTTGTTCTGCCCCTCTCTTTTCCTGATCTTGCATTATCTTTAATTTCAGGACATGAGTGTTCATAAAATTTCAGGACTCTGATACATGAGATAAAGATTGAAAAATCGATAGTAAACATGAGAAATATTAAAGTTCTTGAGCTAAATATCAGAAGTAACTATTGAAGTTTTCTTTCAACAAATTATTTCTTACTTAAACAAAATATGTCCTGAATATTTCAACCATGGAACTAAAATGAAGCTAAAGATCAGTAATTAAAAGAAGAGCTAATGACCACTGGAAAAGAATATCATTTTGAAATTTAAAGAGAGAAATTTTTTTTTATCACTTTACACATTGGTTTTCTATTCTAATCGTGGTCTAGTAATGAATTTCTAAACCATAAGATATTGCCATATATTTGAAAAAAAAAATGATGTAAAAAATTAGATTGTTATTTGAGACAATAAATGCACCAATGAAAAAACTGGGGAAATAAAATTTTTCTTGTTCTGCCGTTATATCGACATTTTTATGTTTTATATTAAAAAAAATCTCTTGCCATCATAATTGACCGAGTAATATCGTGTTTTAAACAAAGTTAATAAACACCTCGAACAAGATCCATCACTCATCCACTAGAATCTGTCTATCACAAAATAATGAAATTCTAACTTTTCGTAGTTAGTACTGGAATGAAGTAAGCGGACTATTTTTCTCGCGTAGGAATATCTGTGTGATTACGTCTCTGTGTTAGCTCCGGCGCATTCCCACCACGAACTACTTAACCTGATGTTGTGTGCGTAACCGTCAACACCTATGTTCTTTTCTAATAAATGCGCTGTTTTCGCGAACCATGCTGAGATTTATTGATAATTAACAACAGTTAGTTATATTAACGTCCCGTTTTCAAAGCAAAGCCATGGATGTTAGGGAACGGATCTCGTAATTTTGAACCGCGGTCAGATGACGAGAACGACACCTGAGCTGGTATCCCGTCTTTAAACTTCCACAAAACACTAGGTCAAAAAGATTGACCTAGGTCGGCGTCATTGCTGCCACTTTTGATCACAGCTCTTAAAAATATTAGTACGTCAAGAATATTTTATTTAATATGATGGTATAAATATTTTACTTCTTCAGTCGTACATTTTTTATTTAAAAATATTTCTTTACATCATTTTTTTCTATCATATTAGAAATTAATTACTGTTTCATAATTATTGTGAACACACTGCTATGAATTTAAGAGATGTCATACTATTTTAAAACAAAGTAAAATTTTTAATTGAATACACTCAAAAACCATTATTTAAGATGCAATATCACCAATTTAAAATTAACAAGAGAATAAAAGTTTAATTTTTAAAAAATCAATAATGAAAATAATATATTATATATATAATCTTAAAAAGCATAAGTATGGTCATGTTTATGCTATGCAAAATATATAAAAAAGTAATTAAGTCAGGTTTTTTTCTTCCTTTTGTAAAAGTTTGTGAGATATTATTATTCATTAAGTGCAGATATTTGCAAGACTTGTGCCAATAACAGGAAAAGAGGGAGAGAAAAAAAAAAACCCTTTCTGAATTAAACATTATTATTTTCCCAAATGGAATTTTGGAGGCTATTCCTAAGGCAAGCGTTCCTTTATCTACTTTCAAAATTATTTCCTTCGGTATGTAAACAAATATCATTAAGTTAGCCAAACTTTTTTTAAAATGCCAATTCAGATAGTTTTTTAGCCAACAATTAAGCAATTATTTATAAATCACTTTAAAGAGCAATCATTTTTTAATGATTTTGTTTTGGCTGCCATGTGTTTTGTACTTCAAAATATTAAACTAATTTGTAAAAATCCTTTTCATAGCTTCAAATCATAAGCACTCTTCTATTCAAATGTTTCTTGTTTTTGATATAGTTCGTTAGCTCTAATTATTGCTATCTTCAGACATTAACTTGCAAGCAGAATTATTAATACCTCTTCTATATGATAGCATATATATCCTTTAACAAGCACACACAACAAAAGAATAATGTTAGTTTAGTTATTTAAAAAATTCAACTTTAATTTTATAAATTTTAATATTATCTTAGTTAAAATATAGTCATGCATAGTCCCATTCCAACTAAACAAACTGAAAAAATGACATTTTTCGTCACGGCAATAAAAAGTATGATATAAAGTAATTCTGTTGGCCTAACGCCTAGAATAGAAATTAATAAGACATTGCAGCAAAACACTAGAAGAGTATAAATTCTAATGTTATAAAAGAACATAGAAAAAATATTTTTAACCAGAGCATATCAGCTTGTATTAGATAACTTTAAAAAGAGTAATATTTATTTGTATAAAATGACTACTTGCAACTATTTTTACCAGAAAAACTTACACATATATATAAAGGAAACTTTTGGTTATACAAAATATAAATCATGGGTAGCTTTCAAATCCCCCACTTTCTATAGCAGTATGATGATTTGTTTCATTAATATCATAATTAAACCGACAAGTTAAAAGGAGTTTGATTGACAATTACTACAGATTTTACAAAAATTAAATGCAATGTAAGAAAAACTGCACAAAAAATATTCATGTTCAGAAATACACTACAAGTTTCACATTATTATTCATAGAATTTTAGCCCATGGATATAATTATCAATTAAAGCACTCAAGTTAGGTTTTTTAAAAAAAATCTTTGTACCTAAATGAGATACAATGAACAACTATTTAAAGAAAAAAGAAAATACAAACATTGAACATCTTTCTTTTTGGGATATTAATACTTAAAATAATAAAAACATATAAATAGGGGGGAAAGCACCAAACCTTTAAATTATTGATCTTTATCACGTTCAAAAGTTCACCATTCAAGTTTTCAATAAGACTTTGAATAAAAATTTCCACAGACAAAACAATGAGAAACTAAATACACCAAGTGATAAAACATAATGCCTTTATTTATATTAGATTTACTTCAAAACACTATGAAGAAATCATATGCTGCATTATTCAATTCATTCATTCTATTAGAGCATTTTAAGTATAACTGCCTGTTGAGGAAGTAACATTAAAAGTTTATTTATTAAAAAGACAGAAATTAAATGCTATAAACAGAACACAAAACAACTTAAATCAACAGCAATGTTATATGAAACTTCCTCAAAAGGGGACGAAGTTGATATACAATGGCGACTTTTCAAACGTTAAAATTATTTTATCAAAATGCTATTATAATATTGAGTAACAATTCATGAGTATTTTTTAATAAAAAAATTCTTTGCTTTTTGGCAAAGACGGCTCAATATTCATTTCATTGAAACAGAAAATAATGCATAGTTAGTATGTGGCTCCTTCAAATTCACAAGTATCTCCAGTGATCTTAGCTTCATTTGGGGCAACATAATCAAATGCATGACTTTTGAATAAAAAACATAAAAAGTTTTTTTTTAAAAACCTTAAATGCAAATGATATACAAATTAATCGGTTTTTATAATTTATTTGATCACCAATAAAAGTTTAAAACAAATCCAGATGCACTATTCTGTAAATCATAAAATTCCCTTTTAAACACTATAATATATATTTTCTGTCCCACAAACATTTGTAATTTTAAAGAAGTTTAGGGAAGGGAAAAAAAATCTACAAACTTAAATTATTACTTAACCCATAATAAAAATAAAATGTTCTTTATTGATAACTTGAAGTCTTCCCCAATTATATTTTTATAATATTAAAAAAGAAAAGAAAACAATTAATTTTAAGTGCATCAAAATACAATCCATACAAGTTTATTTTTTCAATTTATTTTATAGAAAACTGTACACCATTTCATTCTAACACTGTTAGGTTAAAAATTCAACAAACATTACAAATCAGATTAATTTTTTAAAATTAAAAATTAAAATTATAGAATCACTATTTAAACACAGAACAATGATTTTGTGATATAAAAAAATTTGATAACATGCAGAAGCATAAATTAAATTTATTTAACTTTTTAAGCAAATTTTATTGTCTAGTAGAAAAATATAACAATTTTACAACTATTGATATCACTTCATAGCTGATCAATGTCTCAACCAGATTATAACATTATACAATTAAATAAATGCTTTTATCTAAAGTTAAAAAAATAGTAAAAGTCATCAAGTTGTAATTATTCTATATTCTGATAGCAGAGGTTTTTTTTTTAAAAAAATTCATTAAGATGAAAGTAACTCAATATGTATAAAAAGATCAATACAGTTTATGAAATCAAAATATCCCTAAAGCATTGTTTGAAACAAAGAAAAGAAAATTATTTTAAAAATCTTATCTACTTAAATATTACTTAATGCGCCATTCAATTACTAATTCTCACTTTTCGTCATAGCACCATATAGTGCTATATTATCTAATAACTGAAATTAATTTCAACTTGAAAACTTCATTTAATAATAATAATAATAAAAAACTTCATAGTCATAACAAACCAAAAAGCGATTACAATTTTAAACAGTTTAGATGTTTTACTCCATTAAAAATAATTCTGAACAGTATAAGCTGTTTCTTGTTTCATCTTGGCAAGCATAAATTTTACAGTATAAGTTTGAATATTCTGAAACAGCAAATGCACTATAAAATTTATATATCTTAAAAAAAAAAAAGTAAAAGTTTTTAAAATGAAAAAAAAAAAAAAAAAAAATGCAAAACTCACAAAGGTGGATGGGGTAGTTAATATGGTAAGTAATCAATGTTTATTATCAACAAAGAGAACTTACTTTGTACTGCTGCACACAATTTTGGAGAAAAAAAATTGGACAATAGAAAATAAATTATTACATTTCTGATTGCTTTTATAAATTTAATTGCTATAAAAATTAAATGAACCATTCACTATCCTTAAAGGAAATAGAAGATTTTGGCATTTCTTAAGATCTTTGTAGCATTTCTTTAATTCTTTTTACAACTTCTTTGATAATAATTACCTTTTTGAGTAATATTCTTGAGCATCTCTATACACAACCTTTAAAGGGTCAATATATTAATATCTACAACCCTCCCTCCACACCTTTCTTTATAAACGTCCATTATGTATCACATCACAGTGAAATTATCTAGATAAAAAAAATGTGCTTAAATGCTGAAACCACTGCAATGCATTCGACCACAGCCATTAGAAACATTTTTGCATGCAAGCAAGCAAAATAATGCGTATTGAGTCACCTGGCTGACAGGCTGTGGTTTCAGCATCACAGTTAAGCACTATGATATTTGTAAATCTTATATGTAAAAAATAACAGCATAAATATTAGTGTAAGCAAAGGAAATGATTTTAGTTTCTTCCAAAAAATATAATATGCGAGATTATTTATTATATTTCAACATGTGGAATTATTGAAACAAGGCAACAAAATTTCTGGCAAGTTTAAAGGAAATGAAGGTAAAAAAACCAGGTGCCTCATTTACGCAATTATTGCCTGCCAATATATTGCACGCAAAATGTTTCAAGGACTGTGGTCGAATGCAGTTTAAAATTACGAATATTTACAGCAAAATATACACCGACAGATGTAATTTTGAAAGATTTTACATTTATTAACTTGCCAACTTAAAAGAAAACAGAATAACAAGACAAAAAAACATTTATACATTAATGATATGTACATGCGAGTGTGGGTAGCTTTTGACATATGATTTTTAAATTCCGTTTTACAGTTCTTTTAAAACAAAAACAGTATTGTGTAAATGATCACCCTGACAAATCATTTGCTTCATATAAAGTCTGATCATAAAGCTCTGCCTTCACAATTCTTCCACCAAAAAACCTTCCATTTAAAGCATCCCTTGCTTTACAGGCCTCTGAAAAATAAATGAACATAATTGCCAGGACTTATACCTTAATGTTAAAATAATAAAAGATCAAAAGAATATTAAATTAATGAATACAAAATATTCCTAATGTTCTTTTATAAATCTAACTCCAATGAAAGATTGTTTACTTGGAAAATTTCAAATAGAATAGCTTGAGTTGCTAGAAAATGCTTTCTGCAGCTTTATTAGCACGAGAAAAAAAATCATTACAAAATAAGATATAGCTGGTAAATACAAGAACAGAACTAATGGAGAATGTTAAAAAGATAACATTTAAAGAATACCCTCCACAAACTAGAATTCTTGCTTGTTAAAACACATGAAATTATGGATCTAAAGGAGCTCAAAACATTTAATTCATTGTAGGCAAGACATATGCTTTCTTACCCATTTTCAACTTATAATGATGCACCATTTTCAGGAAATTGTATTATGAAAGAAGTAAAGGCTATGCTTTAGTAATATAGCAATGATTTTTCTCTACAGAATATTAAGCTTCAAATGCCTATTATACTTATAATTATAATTTACTACTTTTATGACACAATCCTTCTTTGAAATGTATAATTACAATTCCAGATATAACTTTCAATCAAAACGTGTACAATAGCAATAAATAAACCAACACATAAAGTTATCTTCGATGAAACTCAAATATTTATTTGCATCATACTAAATGATCCAGTTACACAATTACATATAATTTCTAACAAAATTTTAGATTAAAAAACAAACATTTTTAGTTATTAAATAATTTAGAATACACAGTTTCATGAAAAAATATATAATTATTGCTTACCTGTTGATGCACTAAACTCTACAAAGATTTTTACAATTATTTCAGCATCCTCATCCTCAGACTGGCGTTCTTGGTAAATAATGACACGTTTTACAGCACCATACCTTCCACATTCATCGGTCACTTCAGACTCTAAGTCATCGTCCAAATCTTCAACACCAACCATATTTCTCAGGATAATTACTGAAGACTACAGAAAATAAATTAAGCCATTCAGAAATGCAAGTTTACGGAATAATTAAAATTAAAAAACAACATATCATTTAGAAGCTTCCCAAATTAAGAAATGGAACAAATCGTAAGATAAGAAAGGAATTTTTTAACATCATATTACAAATGGACAGGTTTTCACTAAATATCAATGTAATTTTTAAATACAATACAATAGAGCCGGAATCCTCCGAGTTTGATGATTTTCATAAAATAAGTCTATGGAATATTTTTGAAAGCAGTTTAAAATCAAATCATTATCTGTTTTGATTTCATTTAATATTCTGCCAATTTTAAACATTTTGTATGATTTTTGGTGCATTTAGATCAGGGCTATTTTTACAGACATGAATTCCCAATATGGAAAACTGTTAACAAAATGCAATTAAATTTAATTACAGATCCTACAGTAATTGCTATGTTAAATTTTGAGGTAATAATATAGCATACGCCAATCATAACATATTAACACAGCAATGATGAATGGTTACACCAGAAGAGAAAACATTTTTTATAAAATGTTGTTGGATCATAGATCAAAATCCATAATGAGAGCTGAGGGCATCACGATATAAAATAAAAATATTTCTATTTTGCAGCAACAATTCTTTTTTTCCTAAAAATTGCACTTTTTTAAAGGTGCTTTCCTTTTCCTAGTAAATAATAAAAATTCAATTAATACAAAAAGAAAGAAAGAAAAAAGAAGCCCCCCCCCATTTTTACAATACAAAAATTTGCAGAAAATTGATTGTATGAAAATTTTGAGATAAGGAACTGAAATATAAATTTTTCAGCATCATAATTGCTTCAAAACTTCCTGTCCATGATTCCATTAAATTATGACATTAAAGTTGTTATTTTAATTGTTCTTAAATTCTATTTCTTGTGCATATGAAGATTCTAACGTATAAAAGTTTCATGATATTGCAGTGCAGTTAAAAAAATGTAAATGTATGATTCATCATATTATTTTTAAAATGTTGTAACCTCATATTTTTATTTGCTCAATAAAGTACAGAAATATTAAACAGACATCTTTTCTGGTTTCCAACAATGGAAGAACATTTTTAATTAATGAAAAAATTTAATGAAACAATAAAAATAGTTTGAATTTCAGAACAATTATGTAATGTAACGTTGCAAATTAAAAGCAAATTCAAATGACTATTAAACCAATATTATTAAAAGGAAAATTAAGAAAATTTTGAACTGATGTAAAATTTTTCTTAAAAAAGGCCCAAAGATGAATGTTTTTATCCTTCAAGGTGTGCATACACCATATTTGGTAGCTAAAAATCAAGTGATCTGACCTGCAAAATGCAAACACAGATATCTATCTTTATTATTAGTAGTATAAGTTTAATAGTACAGAATCTCAACATTTACATTAAAATTACTTATTTACTTACTTCATTTCTCCTCATCAATTTTTGCATTAATATGTGCCTAGCATTTGTACCCTTAATCATCATGTTTTCTTGTTGTTGTAATGTTTGAGGTTCTTGTTCTTCAGCAAGCTTTTTTTCCAATTCTTCAATTTTTTGTTTTTGTGTGTCATTTGTAGCAATTTCTGATGAAGGTAGAGCAGCTGTAGAAACAGGTATTGCTGCAATTGTGGGTACTGGTGGTATTTTCAAACTTTCGGGAGTTGACGCGGGTGTAATTGTTGGTTTCAAAATAGGAGAATTAATTTCAGCTTTCATTCCTGCTGCGACAGTGACACTAACAGGCGGAGTTACGATGGGTAGAGTTACAATACCAGGTGGTGGTATGATAACTGGTGGCCGTACTGGCGTGACACCTGAAATATTTAAAAAATTAAGTATTGATAAAAACTATAATACAAAAATAAATTCTGCATTATTATAGAATTTACGGAATTTTATATATTGTAATAAATTAATGGTTACTGAAAAACCTATGCTGGCGTACAAGTACAGTAAACTAAACAACTGGGGCAATTATTCATTGACATCAGATCAGATTAAGTTGAAAGAATCCAAGAAAATGCCATGAAAGACATATCACTAGAAGTTTCAAAAATTTATTTTATTAGTAAACTATGTATCCTATCCCATATAATTTAAACTGGAGTATGTAAACAGTTCTGGGCATTAATTAAAAATTCAAACAAATAATTTTTTCAAAGTCAACATATGAAGTTTATAGAGCATCCTCAATTTCTTTGTTCAATATGATTCATATATCTAAAAATAGCCAATATATTTGGAGATAAAATTTAATACTAACAATCTATAATTTCATGAATTTCTTGAAAAAGTTTTAAAGAATAAATATGCATATTGCACCTTCTATCTGAGATTAGAGCTTCTTTATAAAAATGTTTCATGCAGAATATCTAATATAATGAATATATATGCATAAATGAATAAATTCAAATAATACCTGTTATAATACCAGGAGCATTAGCAGCTAGAACAGGTTGAGGCAAAATAGATGGAGTCACCAATCCAGGAGCTCCAATGGCAGGAATTGTAAGACCAGGTGGTGGGATAACTGGGCTAAGGGCGGCTGTTTCAGTAGGTGTAGCAGTTACAACAGGAGCAACTGCAGCAGTTGCACCTAGACCGAGAGCCTAAAACATAACAAAACAATAATTTCAAAACTCAAAGAAAACATAAAAAAATTAACTAAAATATTTTTGAAAATACTAATATATGTACCCCCCCCCCTTTCTGAAGAGAGCACACTTTTATAAAAACTGAAAGGAATATTACCAGTAAATCATAATAAAATACTTTTTTTTTCTTGTTTAAAAGATTTTTTAATACAATTAGAAGATATTTTAAACATATTTTTTAACAGATTTAAATTCAACATATACAGGACTTTTTTTTGTTCTTAAATAATTTTTGTACAATTAATCTATGAAAATAAGGCAAACAATTTGGGCTGAGATGGCCTGGTTGGTAGAATGTTGGACTCGTACTCCTTAGGCTACGAGTTCAAAACTCATCAGCCAAAAAGATTCACCGAGTGTATGGCGACTGGCACCCGTTAAACCTGTTTGTGGTCGCAAAGTCATCCATATTGAGAGTAATATCACTGAGGGTACTGGGTCATAGGTGTTCGTTCTCTGTTCCAGGTCTAAATTACAATCTGAGATGTATGAATTAATTTGCATGAATGTAGTCCACCCCCTAAAAAGGGTTGTTACATGTGTGTAGCTAAGTCGTACTCTTTGCCCAAGAGTACGAAACAAAGAGACACATTTCTTAGGCTTAAAATCTGCTGATCGTATCAGCGGAGGCTTGTCCATGGCAAGTGCCATTAGTCACAACACAGCACGCAAACAATTTGGCAGAATTGAGGAAAACCAGTCACCAAAATTTACATTCAAGCAAGATTTAATACAAAAGCTGCAGAAAAACAAAACAAAAGAGGGAAAAAAATCCACTTACAATTGCATTACTGGCAACAGCATCCATTGCTTGAATTTTTGCTGTTGCAGCAGCAGCGGCAACTGCAGCTGCAGTAGGCATTGTACTGGCTGTGGTAGGAGCTTGCAGGGCATTAGGAGGTGTGATTGCCTGAAATATAATTAACAGTTTTAAAAGACTTATGTATAAAGTTAATTTTTATTATGCATAATATATTATGCAAGATAAAAGAAAGAAAACACATTTCTTCGTTATGGAAAAAAAATATGTTTCTTTGCTCGGGCTAAGGAATACAAGATGATCATTTAATTCCTTGCAAAAACAAAGATCTTGATATGGGCCTATTTATAGATACATTTCCATGAAAAAAATATATCTTTAGCGTAGGCCTTAAGAATACAATAAATAATCTTAAAAAAAAATCACTTTAATAATAAATAATTGTAACTTATGCTATTCTATTATGTATTTATATACACTATATGAATAGAATTAAATATACTGTATGCCCTTGAATTTGTAGTTCAAACTTTAAAGGTATATAAAATGCATATACAGAAGTATTTTCTTTTGTACAGCAACGCGGGTTCGAAAATGAAAAGTTCCAATGGAAAAAACAAGAAATGCTGGTGAAATGAAGAGAAAGTTCTTTATTTACATTATATTTTGCAAGTATACATATGTACCACCACCATCAAAATAGGCCTAGCAAGTAAATTAACCAATACTTCTCAGAATTCTAATGTTCAATGAATTATTGTGAATGGAAGTTTTCAATCAAAATCATTCAAAGCCTGGTATTTACATTTTTTTTGCCCTGTTTGCACCTACATTTTTCATTTCCAACATCAAATAACTATACAATAAAAAAAATTCTTTATGTTTTTTTAACCTACCCTTAAAGTTGGGCATGTGAATTCAGGGACACTGTATACAACAAATTTTATTAAAATGTTTAAATAGGTATAGGAGATAACTTACTCTCCCAACGCGCAAGTATTGACCACCTAAATCAAACAGATTCATTGATGATATAGCATCTTGTGCTGATTGATAATTTTCATATTCTATGAACCCATAGCCCCTGAAATGGAAAAGATAACAGTATTAGATGAAGCAGGAATTAAAAATTTATTACATAATTTTTAAAGATCAAGAAATAATATCTACTCACTTATGCTTCCCAGGAATTCCACCACTTTGTAATTTACACATTTTAATTTTGCCAAATGCTTCAAAAACACTGCAATAAAGAAAAAGGTAATTTTTATTAGATTATAGATACTACAAGAAATAAATTACAATAAATTTCATAAGTTACGAAAGCAAAACTAATTATTTTCTTTTAAAAGCATATCAGCAATACCTTTGAATATCCTGTTCTGTTAGATCTTGATGAACAGAAGCAACATAAATACGATTGTATGTTTTTGCTTCTTCCATTATTTGTTCAATTATAGGAGCTGCTTGAGGCATATTGCTCGGACGTCCAACCTATAAAAAGAGTTTTAAAAAAAGATATTTGAAATTCAAAAGCAGAAACTACATTGAAATTCTGGCATATTAAAAATTACAAATAAATTCATAAAAGCATGAAAATTTGTTATAAGAAATAATTTTTTTATATTCATATCATTACAATAAAAATGACATGAATATAAACGAATTCAACTAATGTAAAAAACACAACCAGGCAAGAGCAATGAAGTTTGTGATTTCTCTTACCACTCTATTAAGAAACCAGATTAGAAAAAATTAATTAAAAAACATGTGCATTTAATTTTTACTCCTTTTTATAATCCAGTTTCCAAGTATAATATTATATTTTGTAATCTTTTATTATTTAAAATATTATAAATAAAATATAAACATAAAAATATAATATTTTATGCCTTTAAAAAAAAAGAAGAAAAGGTAATTGTTGATAAAATATACTTTAATAGGCCTTTTAAATAATATTTTATAAATAGGATTCAACTCAACTATTCACCAAAAGACAAAGGAAAAAAGCAATCAACAGAAAAGTGTTTGAAACACACACATGTGCACAGTACTTACAATTTTAAGTCAGTGGGGAAAAAAAAATAGTTAAGAAGAAAATAACTCTTGTCTCGTTGCTCGGGCTAAGGAATACAACATGATCATTTAATTCCTTGCAAAAACAAAGATTTTGATATAGGCCTATTTACAGATACATTTCTATTAAAAAATATATCTTTAGCGCAGGCCTTAATATATCTTTTAATTAATTTAATGATAAATAATTCTAACCTATTCTATTTTACCATACATTTATATACATTATACAAATGAAATTAAATATATAGCTGATACAACACATTTTACCATAATTTGTTAATCAATAATCTCTTACAGAATTTAAAAAAAAAAACATTGATTCTATGCAAATGCAGTCTTTCTCCCAATAATTACTTTCTAAATTCCAATTGCTCCTTTATTGATCATTGCATTATATAATGTAGTCTCCTTTATAAGAGAGATATCAAAATCTGAAAATTGCAATTGGTTACAGATACTGAAATTGTCAAATACTAAAATGCATATAAGTGGGAAGATTAAAAATTTTCATCTTCAGTACTAAGTAATCACTAAAAGAAAATTATTGAAATTTTCTTTGGGATGAATCAAATTCAAAATCAGTTAAGAAATGATGGAAAAAAAAAAAAAAAAAAAAAACAAGGGAAGAAAATAACCTTAATATTCCTTCCACCTATCATAACTCCATTCATCTGATCGAGTGCCAATTGCGCAGCTTCAGGAAGTTCATACTCCACAAATGCGAATCCTTTGTGTTTCTGCGTAACTGGATCCCAACTCATATTAATGGACTTAATAGGTCCAAAAGGAATGAAAGCTTGTCGTATTGTATCTTCTTTTAATTCAAAACTAATGCTTCCAACATATACACTGAAAAAGAAAAATCAACTTAAAAATAAGCAAATAAAAAATATATTTAAAGTACAAAGTTTAGGTACATATTTAAAAAAAACAACAACGATGGAATATTATAAAAACTATCAAAAACTTATGATTTTTTAAAGTTTCTGAAATAATGTATTCTAATTTGTGATTAATAAAAATGCTGCTACCTTACAGTATACTAATTGATAGAAAAGGCTTATTTTTGACATTTATTCAAAAAATTTGCCTGATTTTTTATTATTAAACAATAAGTTCTCAATTAGCAGTCTCATAGGCAAAAAATTACTAAAAATCTGATAGTTTTTCAATTTATTTTTACTAGTTTGTTAATCATTCATTTCATTATTTGTAATAATTGCAGTGCAATTACAACTGTGTTCAAAAGCCTCATTGAAATGATTACAAATTACTAATAAATAAAAATATTGAATCATTGAAAATATTATTTAGCTAGAAAAAAAAGTATAACAAGTCAAATTTGTATTATTTATTCAAAATTAAAAACTCACTAGTTTATTGTAAAAAAATATAAAACATTTAATATTTAACATGGAAGAGATAAGCTATTAATCAGATTAATAAATAGGCAGCAAATTAACAATAGGAAAATTTTTAGGGATATAATTACAGTAACCTTTTTTAAACATGCTTTATTGCACTTCTTATAGGATTTTTTTTCTTTGATATTGTGTTTTAAAAACTTTATTTAGCTACAGATATATATTTATTAAAGGATATAAAAATTACAAGTATTTGCAGAAGTTGGAGTAATTAATGGTACATTTTTTCCTTTGTTTTGCTTTAAATATACTAATAGATTAAAGAATATTTATTTTTATCAGAACAGTATATTTCCTTATATCAAGATATAAGGGGAAAATAAAACTGTTTGCTAAAATATTTTTCATTTTAAAATAAAAGATAGAGGAAAAAATAAAATTGAATTCCAATTTCTAAATTTTCACACTTTCTACTTTTTTATCACTTAACCATTATTCAGCTTAAAGTCAATAAAGAGGCATTGAAAGAAATCTTAGCAATACTAAACCACACTCAGATGAAGACAATTGAGCTGGCATGTCATTAAATAAATGTGCACGTAAGACCATTGCCAGAGCATTTTATAAGCCACTCAATAAACTTCACTTAAAGGTATTGTAGATTTTTCCGTAGAATCAGCTCTTTCCATTTCTGAAGGGAGCACCTTGTCATCTGGTAAGACAGCTAACTAAAATGTCTCTAATTTTTATAAAACATATACTTTTATAGATATTTCTAACCAATACACAATTGTTTCCCCCCCATTTCAAATGGGCAACAACCTTTCTTTCTCTTACATCTATTAATTAGTTCGGAAATATATAGATATTAATAACATACACAATAGTCATTTATTATAAGCAATGGTAGAAGCACATAGTTAGATATAGAGCATTGATATCAAAAGCCATAAAGTAAAAAGAATAATTATGAATGAGCAAACTTACCGACACATGAGAACTAATGCTTGATGGCGCTGAAGAGTCTTTTGTTGCTAAAATAGAAATAGCAAAAAAAGTATTAAAAACAAAGAATAGATAAAACAAAACTAAAACTATCATTTTAAAAAGTGACAAAAGAGAAAAAAAGTAAGCTATAAATTTAATCATTTAATTCTTAAATCAAGAACAGTTTTTATTTTACTAGTCTATTCACAGAATATCTGTTGTTCTTAAAGAGATTATAAAAAGGATCATTTATATAATGTAATAATGATTCTTATATAATTTAAATAAAAATAACAGATTTTTCTACCTAAAAATACTTATGCAATTTGATACAAAAACCTGAAAGCAATAACAGTATTTTATATTTAGATGGTAGCAAAACATAATACTATATAAATGATACTATCTAACGAGGATAGGGAAAAATCACTCCAAAAATAACCTTCATTAAGAGAAATTCCCATTGAAAAAATTACGACACAAAATTTTGATGGTCAAACCCACTGCGTTCTGAAGATTTAAATTAGAAAGCACACAGATCAATTAATTCAATCAATATCCAGAGACAGCCATTGGGGGAGGGGGGAAGTGATGCTATGCACCAGGGTCCTGTGATTGAGGGTCAATTATTTGACCTTGAAAAGCAGTTGTAGCCAAAGTGGAATCCATTATGTTAACGTTTTGGTTTTTATTCATTAGCCCTATTTACAAAATATTTAAAAGAAAAGCACTTCTAACATGAGAAAGCTTTTAAATACATGCTAACATAAAACTAATTCTGCAATTTATGATAGTATTCAATAAATTTCTAAACATTTTAGTTATTTTAAAGTCAAAATTGAAGGGGAACTCTTTCTCAACACAAAGTGTCACATTTTCTGCCATTTACAATACCGAAAGCTAGAGCAAAAGAGAGAATATGAATTGTCAAATTTTTTGTTCCTACATACAAAGTTTAAACAAAGGCACCCTTGACCAGACACACTTAGGAAAAAATAATCCATTTACAATTGCCAGGTCTAGCTATGGTACGCTCATAAGTATGTCAAGACCATAATAATAACTGCTTCTTTGTCTTTAATTATAAGAACAAATCAAGTGCCATCTTTGTTTGTAGTTGCATGAAATCAAGAAAGCCCAAGTGAAGATAAGAAGTTTCAGTTTATACATTTTTTATATTAACTTTAAAAAATGAAAACAATGAGCAGTCATCTACAGAATGCAAGGCTAAGAATGACAAGGTATTATAAAAGCTTACATCCATAACAGACCATATGTATGTATATATTGAAACTGATCGTACAATTCTGCTGGTAGATTGGTTATCTGCCTCTTTTCAAAATAGAAAAACATATCAGAAGTCTAATTTTACTCTTTTTCATTACCCACTACTACTAATCTTTTACTTTTGCTTCTATATCTATATTGGATAGAAGTTTTTATTACATGAAAGGCAATGAGGTAATTGCCACACATTTGATCTGCATTCATCACTTGACAGATTTTACGAAGCTCATTGATCATTTCCCAGTGTGGAAGGCTATCCAAAGGATTTCTTTTAGTTATGTTATGCAAAAAATCAGATGGAATTTTAAAGACATTTTAATATAACTTCTATCCTCATGTGCTAATAGCACTGCAATTATTAATTAATGTTTTGTATATTTTTACAAGACACATGGTGAGTTTTTGTATATATATAACCATTCTAAAGAATTGATGACGTTCATCAAAATCACAGCCAGCACTCTCCCCATATGTTTGTTCTTAAGCTTTACAAACTTAAGAATAATACAAATTTCTTTTCAATCACACAAATGTTTTCAATTGCCTTTCACCTATTTGATTATTTTAGTTTTACTGATTTAATAATTTATCTGTATGTTTATATCACTTCAAAAAAGATGCAATACTCTAGGACACATCTAAAAAATTACATTAACAGAAATTCTAACTATTTGGATTTCAAAACTTCACAATTTACTCAAAAGAAGGGGGGATCCTTACCTGTTGCTGATGTGCAATAGTCTGTTTCATTAGAACATTCTTTATGCTCTGTTCCATAGCATACTTCTTAGCTTTTGTCACCATTTCTTGTTGTTCAGCTGTTAACTTTGTGAGACCTAATCCCAAAATACCTGTAGGTGTCCTCAAGGCACCTGGTCCCGCAAGCACCGGCCCCGTTTGCTCAGGCTGACCATCAGTGTGCGAACTATCCAAACCAGGAACTGATACAATTGGTGAGCCATCTGTGAAACAAAATTATATTAGTAACAAGAATCAACAAGTAGGATTCGTTTTTCTAAAATAAAAGGTTCTTAGCAGTTGTAGCAAGATAGGAATTTAAATATTATTAATGAACACACTTTCTTTCCCGAGATTTTTTTCAAGATCAATTTAGTTTAATGAAAAAGTCTAATCCTCTAATTACATCATAGAACAGAGCTTTCACAAATGTAAAAAAATTAATGCTCTTTAATTTTTTTAATTTCTTCTTTTTTTTATAAAAAAATTAATATTTCAATTATTTTAGCACAGCTTGAACAAAACAAGAAAACCTCGCATACAAATTAATTTCAGTGGAAACGCATAGTGTTGCATAATATCATACAGCAGCCTGTAAAAGGATAAACTAAAAGAAACATTCTAAATATGACCTTTACCGCTTTATGCTAATCTCAGTGCTGCAAGTGATTCACAAGAGCAAATGTAATGGTGAGACCAGAGCATGGGTCTTCCCTCAGTTTCAAACTACATGCCATAAAAATACAAGAAAAAGAGAAAAGAACAAGAAAAATTAAAGTTGCACAAACTCAGCATTTCAAATTTGGAGCCTAACAGTTTAAAGAATTATTAGAGAAGAGTAAGGGTAACATTTGAGATGCTATCCAATATAAAAAAATTTGTCTTTTTATTATTATGCAAAACTTATGAAGTTGGCTATTGCAAAAAGTTAGTAATATAATGTAAAAGAATAACAACATTTTGGTAAGATAAAGGTAATTAAACTATTTAAATATAAAATTCAATAAACTAATAACTTAGATCTTCCATTTATGTTCAAAATTTCATCCTTCAAATTCATACCCTTACTTTTCTCTAAAGCAATACATTAAAAAAAATTATGTTTATTGGCTAACAAATCTGAATGCATTAAATTTTTATTGCTAATAGCTAAATAAAATTAAATTTTATTTATTTATAAAAATATCTTATATGAGTTAGTGAGTTATAGGATGCAGGTACAAATGTAACAAAGGAGATTAATGGATTCAGATTTATTAACCATGAAATTAACGTAATAAAATATATAAGAAAATAGGAGAAAAAAACATCCCCTCCCATACCCAAAAAAGAAAATTCAACAAAAATTATCATTTTACTTGAACAATAAATCTTTCTTTTAAAAAGACAACGAAGATTTAGAAAATCAACCAAAATTTCTTCTATTGCAGAAAATATCCCCACCTTCTAAAACATCCCAATACAATCTACAATCTGAAAAAATACAAATATAGTGGATTTTTTTTAATAAATGCATGTTCATCCAGGAATATTTTGTTTTTATACTAAAGTTCTTAATTAAAAACAACAGCATTTTTTTTAAATAAAAAAGGGCATAATCTGATGAAGGAACAAATAATTTCCCTTTTTGTTGCCATCTTCCTAATTTTAAATGCAAATTAATATTTGTTCAGAAATTTCTTCCTGGACTTTTCATAATTCTTTAAAATATTTTAGAAAAAGGGAGGGAAACTTGAAATTAAACAAAAATCTAATAAGCAAATTTTTAATAAACTTTAAAACTATAATGTTTAGTACATTTAATTTTTCAAACACATTTTTCCCCATAATTAAATCATCATTAAAATTAAAATATTTCTAAATAAATTTAAACCAAAAAATACAAGAACACAAAATTCAAAGCAATAACAAAAAATGAAATTAAAAGTTTTAATTCTAAGTGAGGGTAATTGTACAAATTGAAAGACATAACCAAATATTCAAATGATTAAAACATAAAACTAAATCCCTTTAAATATTACATAAAAAATAAAGCTTTCAAAATAAAAAGTCACCAAATAAAATTTGTAACATAGGAATCACAATGGTATTATTAGTCTGTCTCGGGAACACATGGATGCTGAAATGAATTCTAAAAGAAAATTATTTTTATATCAATCTAAAAGTCATAGATGAGTGACACATTCCAAGTACAACTGAACAGCTTTAAATGCATAAATTGAAATAAAATAATAAAGCATTCATATTGTATTTGAAATAGTAAAATCCCAAGTAACAGAACTGCTGGTAAATTCAATCCACATCCGGCAATAATGGTCTTGTCTTTATACAAACTTTAGCATAAATTTTCAGCTTCTGGAAAATACACAGAAAAAAACAGAGACTGTGATTATTATTTTTGAAATACTTGGAACGATTCCCTTAATGATTGTTTTAAAATAAAATAATAATCTCCCTACAAAACTACCAGTTTTTAGTTTTAAATATATAACCCTTACATTTCATGAATTTTTAAAGAATTATACATAAAAAAATACTGTAAAAGGGGAAATTTAATTACACAAAACGCCAAATAATTTTAACTCATTAATTTAATTTTTTTAATAATAAGCTTAAGAAAAAGGGATATAAAATAGAACTAAGATAAGAAAATTTAATAATTTACTAGTTGTTTCCTAAAGATATGTAGGAATTTCCCCCCTATCAATTATTTTTGAATTTATGCATTAAAGCAAAATATTTAATAACCTACAAGGACATTCCTTTGCTTTATAAGTGACAATTTAAATAAATATGCATACACATCATAATTTGAACAAATTCTAAACATAATTAAAAGTAATTTATTTCCAATCACAGGCAGCAAGCTAAAACAACTGAGCAGACATCAGGAAGTTTCCATACAGCAACAAATGGATCATCTGAAAAACCCATAAAAGAAAGAAAGAAAAAGAAATGAATACCTCGGTCTACTTGAAAGAAATAATTACACCTTTATAAAATAAATGCCACATTAGAAATGTTGACATAATGCTAAAACTTATATATTCTTAAAGGCATTATGAACATTTCTGCAAGGATGTTGAAAATGTGAAGTTAAAAATAATACCAAGATATACCAGTTATTTTGGTTGATCTCATTTTATGAAGATGTCTATGCAAAATGCCCATTTAGAACAAAAATCACCAAATGAAGATTCAATCCTTTCGCACTTTTGTTTGAGCAATCTCTTAAAAAAGCAAAACACACAGATTCATATTTTAAATATAAAGCAGGTATAAAAACAAGCAAACTAATTATAGCCTGAATATTCAATAAGAATTACCTTCCGATTTTAGTTTCTTAGCAGCTGGTTCTTCCAAAGTACCTTTTAAGCCATTCTGAAAGAAAATGAAGCACGTTAATCTAAAATATAGAAGAAAATAAATATGGTAGAATCAGATATGAAAAGTTCAGAAGAGTTAAATATTTTTAATCCATCTGGTTTTTAAAACATTTAGTGACATCTATTAAATACTCTAATTAAGATTACATCAAAAATAAGAAATATAAGTATGTGCATATAATCTGAACTAGTCACTGATTCTAATAAAGAAAGTTAATTGCAAAATGACAGAATTAAATCTCTTCATACTTTTAACTATGCCATAATCTATAAACTTTACTTTATAAAAACACACCTAATGAAGAATATCGACAAAATGATAAAAAATATTAAAGAGGTTACAGGGTTTCTCAAACCTCTTCCACAGGACACTCATTTATTATTTTTTAAAGAACTAGTCAGTTTGTGAGCCAACTAGAGTTTTTCAGATAAGAAAATTTAGAAAAATCTACTTTCATAAAATAAAAAAAAGAAGTCATAAATAAGAATAAAAAAACTATTTATGTACTAAAAAATAAGAATATTTGACTATTGCTAAATAAGGAGGAATTATATTTCAAAATGTTTTAAGTGTGAAATTTTATAAAGAATGTTTGTTTAAATGTTATTTCTTTTTAGAGATATTTAAAATTTAGAAAAAAAAATTGTATTAAGTTCTTATTGGTATCATATAAACATATCTAAATAATTAATATGTTTTAGCTAAATCTTGGAAAAGAACACAAATGATGCAAATAACATAATACAATAGTAATAATATGATAAAAAGTAATGTAAGTACAAATCTATGGAAAAGAACTTTTTTTAAATTTTTTATTGATTAAATATTTATGATTTTTTTACAAGGATTACATGTAAACATTAATGTGTTTATTTTTTTTAACAACTTGCATAGGTAAATATAATGTAACTCATAAACTTCATCAAATTTTCTTTAAAAATTTAAATATTTTATTAATCAAATACATACATTTAAGTTTAGTTCCTAACTAAGGAATTAAAATCTTTTTTCAGAAAAACAGAAAAATTAAACACCAGAAATGACAACATATTTATGCAAGATGTATTTGGCTAGCCCAATGTGGACAAGTGCCTTCCTATGAATTCTGTCCTCCACATTCTATTTTTGACACATGTGCACCAGTTTCTTTCCTGGGAAGCTGGGAGGTCTGTCTCCATTTCATTTTGGGTCTACCTTTTTTCCTACTTGTTAGAGGCTTATGTATTTTTTTTTAAATATGAAATTATCATCCATTCTAAATAAATGAACCACTTAATTCATCCAATTTATATTTATGATCTATATAATATCTGGTTCTTTTTCAATTTTATATAGTTCAAAGTTATATCTTTTTCAACCATTGTTGATTTCTATCAAACTAAGAATGGCTAAAAAAGATTTTTTTTTCTTTGAAAATAGCTATTTTATTTTCTGCGGCTTCGACCAGAGTCCAAGTCTCTGAGTCAAAGGTATTAATCTAATTAAAGTTTTATACAGTAAAATTTTTGTATTTCTTGATGGTAGTGAGGATTTAAAAAATTGTTTTAGTACATAAGATTCTATTAGCATTCATTAGATGACCTAAATGTCTTCTAAAGCTGCTTTTGAAACTGGTTTCTTTGTCTGGAATCAATAATTAAGAACACATGTGGTGATAACGAAGGAAACTAGAAGATGATCATATTTTATTGATGGGATGCTGGTGGAGACCTTTTCCTAAAGCTTTGAAAAAATAATGGAATTCATTAAATTATTACTTATGTCTGAGTTAGAATGCAAGTTTTGAGAGCCGAATGTGGGAAATATTTTCTATTGCTATAGAAATTAGGTATTTTAGGGAAAAAAAACCATGAAACATGTTTCCATTATAAATGAGAGGTAACAAACAAAGCCAAGAAAGGGTTTTAGAGAATGAATATTCTCTGAAGGAACTTGAATCAGGAATATAAAATAAGGAACCATAGAGATGGATTTAAAAGCAACAAATAGTTTTCCACTGCAAAATATTTTTTTCTCAAAGGCAAGCAAATCCTCCTACTTGTTTCCTAAAGGTAGATTTTTATTATTACTACAGTGACCCTCAAAGGATTAATATTACAATCAAGCTGAGGAAAAAAAATTAAAACATGCCAATTTTTAAATACATCAATTCTTTTCTGTAATATTAATTGGCTAAGTAAACAAAAAATTGTACTTTTCCGTTAGTCGGCCGGCAGTGAAAAATCGACAAATAATGTAGAATTCCGGCAAATTTCTTTGGCTTTTTTTCGCTGCCGCCCGGCAAGAGAAAAGGAACCCAAAAATTTGGGAAGTGCACAGAAAAATGATCTGAATGTTATAAGGCTTCTAAATTAGTGCGAGTTAAATTTCAATAAAAATGTGAAATTTAGAATTATTTTACCGAGGAAGTCAATTAGCTATAAATTCTTCCATTAAATTTCTGCTATTATTAATCTCCTTGAACAAACCGGTCGATAAAAAAGAAAAGTAAAGATATAAAATTAGATTTTAATATTTTTTTATAGAATAATATAACATATATACACAATGCTTATCAATATAAAAAATTTACAAGAATTTTGGTTACAAAATTCTATTTCTTATTAATAATCATATTTTTTTTTTTTCATTTTTAACATGCAGTTAATATTATTGACTTCACTGATTGAATCACAGTAAATTATATACAATAGAGCTTTAAAATATTTAAAAAATTAGACACCACTTAAGTCCAAATTGCGGATGATTTAGGCCAGCAAGTTAAATTTTCAAAACGCATCAAAATTTAATAATAAAGCATGCTAAGAAGTAAAAGAACACACGATAGGTTACAAATTAAATTATACTATGAGTATGAATGTGTAAAAACAATTATATGAAGTAGCGGTACAAGGCTTAAGATAATAGTATGAAAACCGCCATTTTTCCATCCATTAATGTGACAATTTGTAGTATATTAATTACCTCAAGCACGATCTGCCCATTACCCAAAGAAGTCATTGTTATTTCCTCTTAAAATATGAGTAGTAAACACAACAATGCTAACTTTAGGGAATTATTTGAAGCACAAAACGCGCATCTCATATCCCGACAAAACGCTGCAGGTAAATTCTGACTGATAGAATTAGTGAAGTTGAGATGTTCTAGTGAAATCGTACATTTCGGTAGATGAATTTCCCTCTCTTTTTGGTATTCTTAGGCAGAAATATTCCTTCCCTTTGCTTTAAAAATATGAAGGGATGTATTTTTTACATAAAAGATTTTAAATAAGGATTTTAAGGGTATAATTTACTTTGGACTTAAAACCATTTAGAATGTTTGTCAAATTTTAATATTTCTTGGAAATATTGGCATCATTTGTGTTTACTGTCAATGTAAATAAACAAACTTTAGTCATGGTCATCTGTCGGGTGTTTCAACTTGAATACAATTCAAAGGATTACGACAAAATCTGTATTTTCGGTTAATAAATAAGTAAACACATACGTCAACTTGAATAGAATTTTTTCTGTTTATGATTAATAATTAACGCTTATAAAATGGTTGTTAAAGCAAACAAATGTTTGTTTGGTGATGACTGGTTTAAAAATTTCTGTGCCTTTCGAATTCATCCGAAAGTTTTTTTGCATAAAAGAAAATTGACGAGAGATGCTTTTTGTCTGGATGTTTTGAAGGTATATAAAATCACTTCATTCAATTTGAATAATTTAAGAATTTCTTCTGTAGATAATTATATTTAAATAATTTTTAATTTTAGCACTTTTTCTAGTATGTTGTTACGCAATTTTTTTTAAAAATTACGTGTATAATTGCATTTTTATCGTGTATTCTCATAAGTGTTTATTTACTTTCGTCTTTAACGCTATTTAAAATCATGTGGTTGACTGTCTGTAGTTTGTATATGAGTATATCGATATTCGGATGTATATTTCTTTAATAGTTTCTAACAGTTCTTTTTTTATGAGCCTCAATATGTAAAAAAAAAGGCATGGTAAAATTAAATACTATAGAGAAAAACATAATTTTTATTCTTTCAAGTCGTATGAATAAAGTATTTCAAGAACACACACATATATATATTGTAATTCATACAGAAAGTTTTTTTATCAATGAATTAATAACATTTGAGAGATAGATCATATGTTTTCTTGTGTGGTATTACTAATTTTAAGGTGACATTTGGTTAATTAATTTTAGTAATAAATTTGAAATAAAAAATAATTGCATTTTACATTTTGAATTTTTTAAAATTATAATTATAAGGGATAATTTATTTTAATAATTATCTATGTTTTTACTGGTTACCAAAGCTTATCAGAAGTATATTTTCAGCAGAATATTGAGTCATTCCATACAACTTAATTTTATTAATGATAGAATTATATCTTCAACTCTTGCTTCCACAATCCACCTTGTTGCAAACATTTCTATTGTTTAACTGAGGGGTTATTTTACTTCAAATTTAGCTTCTAAAGACATTATATTCTCTTTTAATGTCTATGGTAATGAAGTTTATGTATTCAAAACAATTTTAAAAAATTTAATTAAAAAAATATTATTGAAAATTTTTGATATAGCTATGAATTAGAGAAAAAAGTAAACTTTGAAATAATAAATTTAATTGAGACTGCATATTTAAAATTTGCTTGCATTTTCTTACACATTAAAAGACAAATTTTTGTAATATAATTTCTAGCAAGGTAAAAAAGCAAAGTCTAAAGCTATTATGCAGGAGGCATTTCCCCCCATTCTTTCTAGATGATATTCAATTTTTTATTTTGCATACATTTTCTGGGCTGTAGTTGTAAAAATTTCTGTGAAATATTTTATTAATGAATACAACAAATATGGAGATTCTTTTCTATATGTTTCTAGCCAGAGCCAGGCTATTAAAAGGTCTGGGTGCAGGAAATCATTTGGGGCCCTAAATTTTTTGGTTAAGTAAAAAATAAACATAATTTCACTATTGCCTGATTATTTATTATGTGATTTTGTATTTTCTGTTAATTACTTCAGAAAAATTGTAATTTTTTTTTCCATTTTTAGTTAGTAAGAACATTTAAGTGTGTTTTTACATTTTCATTCAAAAGTGTGTAGTTTGTATTGAATTGTATTTTCCATTTGGAGCTTTGCTTGTAACTTTGAAGTCAAAGCAATATCATTCTCAGAATTACTTCATAGACAAAAAAAAAGTCTTTTTTCAGTAACCGAGCATCAGCAAAAAATTGCCAAAGAAATTTGGCAGAATTCTACTTTATTTGGTGACTTCTCTCTGTCAGGAATTTGGTAGAATTCTGCATTATTTGGAAAATTTTCACTGCCACCTAGCTAATGGAAAAGTATTAAGAAAACATATCTACTTGTGAGTTCTTAAAATTTAGCTTTTTTTCTTTTTCCTTTTCTACTGATTTTTTTTTCACCCAAAGGGATTTTTCCTTGGTGTGGACATGATAAAATCTAATAAAATTAAACATTTTTGGGCATGAATGATAAAAATACTTACTTAAAAAAATGAGGTAAAGGACTGCAAATTTACTTGCTTTGTATTTATAATGTGTTGCACACTTACACCAGACTATAATACATCTGAAAATGTCCTAAGTTTCCAAATTCATTGATTGTTTCAGTTAAATTTATTCCTCTTTCTTTTTCATATCATTATTATTATTCAGAACATTTCTTTAATTTTTCATCTGGTTGATCCCCCTCAGTTGCAAGGCCCTGGTGCATTGCATCTGTTGCACCCCCCAGATGGCTGTCTCAGTCTCTAACAACATGTAATTCTTGTTGCAATTAGAATAATGGTTCATAGATACGAAACATTTCTGCCATATTTTTTTAATATTAATATTCCTTAAAAAATATCTGAGTGAAATTATTTTTTAATTTTTTCCCTTTTTGTTGCTTTATTGTATTAATAACTCCAAAGTATGTTATTATTTTTATGAATTTCTTGAGATTCATTTATATATATACATGCATTTATATTTTTGCATTCATATTCATTCATATTTTTATTTTGAAAGGATTTTTTGACTATATCAGTATTGTAAAGAGAAATAGATTTCTATTATAACCAGACTGTTCAGAGCAGAATGGCAGTTAGATATAATAACATTACTTTTTCATCGACATCTGTCTCATTATTTCTTTCAAGTCATTCTTTGACACTAAGCATAAACATATTAAAGATCAGAATAGTAGTGAAACACATGCACATTTCATTTTTACATTTCTGACATATAGGTAAAATAATTATTAACTAAATTTTTATATTTGTCAGATTTCTTTATTAAACAGAAGATACAAAAATTGTCGTTGAAGGATCCACGCTCATTTTTCCATTGATCATGTTTTTGATTTTAGTTGCTTAGTTCAAAGTGTGATAAATAATGTTTGAAATCTTTAAAACAAGTATTTACTTGATAAAAATAGGAAAATTTGAGAAATCCCCATAATGCTATGCAGAAATTAAAATTCCTTGAGATTTGAAATTGTGGGAGTTCCAGTGTTTATTTTTGGATTAGTAAAAAGAAAATAATACTACAGAGCTCTGATTATTTTTAAATTATCATTCCAATTTTGTTCAAATTAGATACATGAAAAATAACACATTTCTTTGGGATATTTAAGAATTAATTAGTCAAAAACTTGTGTGCTCCAATTTTTCTTATAAATGCATTGATCTTTGATCATACACAGATCATTCTTTATCTTATTAATAAGTAACTTTATTTTTCAAATGATATTTTGTGTTTCTGATCACTCAAAAATGAATTATTATGAATTTTTGCTATTTAATAAATAAATAAGCAAATATTTAATTTTGTACAAAACTGAATTATTTGACATACAAAACTTTTGTTTATGTAACTGCATACAATATTTTACTGCAATATCAAATATGACTGATCTGTAGAATTTTACTACTCTGTTTTAAGTTAGTTTTTAAAAATAAGTTAAAGTGTTTTTGTTTTTTTTATCTGTAGGAAATGATATTTAGCTTTTAAATTGCACCCAAAATTTTAATTTCGTTTTACTTTGTTTGCTTTTACTAATATATTTTCTTCTTTTTAGGACCTCTACTTAGATCATGTTGAAGTTCAATATAAGATTCATCTTCTGTTATTACTGCAGGAACACTCGAATCTGTTGATAATAGATTCTAATTTGTGAGTTTCGTAAAATAAAACTTTAATCCTTTTAATTAATTAACTAATTCTAATTGCCAATGTATGTAATGGTCTACCTTTTTTTACTGTTTATTATGTATTTTTAGTAATATTTATAGTAGGTAATATTTTTTTCAAATATACTGATTCTTTTTTAAAAAATGATTTTGAATCCAATAATCCTGATTTAGATGATTAGACATTATTTATATTATTATAAAGTTAGTTGGTGGTTTCAGTTTTCAATGTTGAGAATAAAGGTATTAACTTTATGACTGTAAAATTTTTTCAGTTGATTTTTATTTCTGTATTTTACAATGTAATCAGATATATTAACATATAAAGGTTGTTTTTTTAATTATTGGAATTCCTTTGCTTCATTTTACAAGATTGCATGAAATGTTATTTAAAAAATCCTCTATCAAAAAAATGTATATATGTATTAAAAAAGAATATTAATGAATTAATATTAATTAATATATAATAAATATTAAATCTAGTAACATAAAATTTAAAAGGAGATTGTATATATACAATTATTATTTGTATTTTATTGTTGTCATTCAGGAAAAATGCTGTTTAAAAATATTGTGCTTAATATGCAAACTAAAACTCGAATAAAAGAAATAAGTAACTAATTTTTATTCAGAAATATGTAATAATAAAGAAATTTCTAATTATAGAATGTGTACATTAATTTTAAATTAAGCATACATTTGTTACTAATTTTATTTTTTCAAGAAGCACTGTATTCTACTAAAGAAACGAATTCAATTTAAAGGTCTCATTGGAATCTGATATTATCAAAAAATGTCCCTCTAATTTAATTTTTTTTAATATCATTTTCTCCTTCTGGCAGTAATTAATCCTTAGTTTATGAAACCACTTTCATTAACATCATGAAAATATTTCTATATCCTATTGATTTCTTTACTTTGTTGGAAAATCCTATCCTTTCAGCCATAAAATAGAGCACCAGACTTGAGAATTATTCTTGGTCAGTAAGAATTTTTTTTTCTTATAAGTTTCTGGAGTGATTAAAGAAATATGAAATTTGGCCGTAACACTTTCACTCAAAATAATACACTTTTGTGACTGAAAAATTGGATTGAAATTATTAAAATGTCTGTTATTTAATTTGGTTATGCTATAGAATTTTCTGTTTGGAAGCATTTGTAACTAAGACTAATAAAAGAAAAAAAAACCTTTATAGTTGAAAATAAATTAAAAAAAAAAACTTTAATAGTTGCAAACAAGAAAAAACTTAGCATTATTGGAATACAAAAATGAAGCAATAATTAACATGAACATATGGAAAATAAAATTTGCAAAACTTTATTAATATTCAAATGATTAGAAATTCACATGTAAAAGTGAATGACATGCAATATGAAACTCACAGTAAATGACTTACTAATCAACATTAGTCTTCTATCTCCTGTTAAATTTTCAAAATACTTAACTTTAGAATATACAGTGTATTGCATTCAGAGTGGGAATTTTTCTTTTACTCTTAAAAATGGCTTTTTTGACATTTATAATAAATCTGTTATTTATTGTATGATATTGCTTATATCTTTTACCAGCTTTAACTCTTAAACCCAACTTGACTTCCAGTTTCTTTAAATTCTTTTATCATAGTTCCCAGCATTGTTTTGAAAACATTCAAAACTTTCTACATTAAACAAGAGCCACTACAGCTTTCAATTGTAAAATACATTGAAGTAGCAGTAACTCAGTTGGATGCATATTGAGCATGGATCAACAGTCAAGAAATTGCTGACTCTTCTTTATCTAAATAAATAATTAATTTTATTTATTTAGAAAAAAAATATTACTTTTATATTTGAATAAGAAAAGTGCATGTTTTATCTAATTATATAAATTTCTTTATAGGTACATGTCAGTTATGCCAAAATTTTCTCCTGTAATTACTTTTGATATTAATTTACTTTTGTTGCCTAATTTGTTTGTTTGTGTTTTCCAAAGCCTGTATATACAATTTTGTTCAATTTCTTTAAATTTCTATTTATCATACCTCCAAATAGGGAAATTATTTTGTAGTCACCATATATTTACTGTCAAATTTACTTTTTTTTTTCTTTTTTTTTGGAAAAATAACATGAAGTTAATTTTTTTCCTATTATAACTGAGCGAAAATTCATTTCACCTCTTTCAATTTTTCTGAATAGACTTTAAATCATGCATTTATTACTGTATTATTGTGTAAATTCCTCATGCAATCTTATAATTTCTATCTGGAAATTATGAATTTTATTTTGTGATTATAATACATTTTATGGAAATATCAAAAATATATATAAATTATATTACTTTTTCATTAGTTCAAGAATTCTTAAAATGGACAGATTTCATAATGAATTCCTTAATATGCATATTTCTAGACACATTTTGTATATCAATAGTATGTATGCTAATTATTGAACAGTTGAATGTAAGATATTTGTTGTATTATTTGATCTCTTATAAATATATAAAATTCAGACTTACTTCAGATTATAAATCAATACTATTTAGCATTTTTCCACTCAATTGGTGTTGCTTCATTGTGTCATGTTTGTATTTTAGTTTAAATTTTGTTAAATATAGTAAGAATATTGAAATAATCAGCATATAATTGTGAATGAAAAATTTATTTATTACTTAAGCTAAGTAGATGCATTTAAAAAAAAGTTTGTGTGAATTCTCTTTTATTTTCTTTTTTTACAGGTTGGAACAAGTGATTGGTTCTCTCATGAATTTGTGCAATATTTTAGGAACAAAATCTGATAAGAGACTTCTGAAGAATCAGGCACTTGTGACAATCATGACAATTCTTTTGTCACAAAATTTGGTTTGTATTTTTGTTTTTCACATGTTACTTATTTGTCATTCTTTTACTTTCTTTTTTAAAAATTTCTATTTCAATTTACCCATTCTCTTAGCATTGAATTATTTTCTAATTGTAAGAAAAACTTCACCATACAAAGATGAATACAATATTTTTATTTCCCATGCTCCTAAGATTTTGCTTATCTAAAATAAATACTATTTCAGGTAATTTTCATATAATTTCCTTTTAAAACTATTTTATCTTGGAATACATTTTTACATGCTTCTCTTTATACTTTGTGTGTTGATGCTCAGTCCTTTGAAAGAAAGCCTTAAAAAGCATTTCAGAAGTGAAATTTTGACTAAAATATCATGAATTATAACAAAGTTTTCATTTTAAAAAATTATTTCCTACTCTTTTCCAAAATTATTTTTTTCATTTATCTACATATTTATTGCGAGATTAAATTTCATGAGTGTATTTTAAAAAAAAAAAAAATTATTTTTATTTTAGGATACTTCTAAACTGATAGTGAAAGTGAAGGCTTTATTGTTAGAAATAATTTATAACAATTCAGAAGATTCAACTGTCTTATCTACTGCCTGTAAATGTCTTGAAGAATTAGAAGAATTTTCTCCTGTAAGTTTTTGAATGGAATAATTTATTAATTTTTGATATATTCCATCTTTTTCATTGATATGTCAGCCCAGATGATCTTTAATGCATTCATTTTGAGTGCTGCCATCTTTTTGGTACAATGGTAGCATGCCTTCCTCGTGTTCTGGGAGTTTGAGTCCCGATTTGGGCATGGTTGTTCTTCTGTGTGCTATCTGTGAGATGTGTGACTGTTCCCCACTGTATAAAGGGGTTGTGCAAGCTACTGTGATGAGTGTGTAACTAAATTCGTACTCTTGGTCCTAGTTGGCTCTACTTGAAACAAGAAATGCATATCTTCAGCTTAGAATCTGCTGATGTATCATTGGGGCTTGTTCATGGCAAGTGTCATTAGTAACAACAGCAACAACATTTTGAGTGCTCTATTCTGTTGTAGTTGACTGATAGAATTTTACAGCTTGTGTTTTTTGTATGTTTTATCTGGCTTTTGCTACCAATGTTTCTTATTTTCATATAGAATAAAACATCACTATCCTTTATTGACACTATAGCACATTTTATCAAACAAATTTTTTTCCTTGTCAGTGTATTTAAATAAAATTATTATTTGTATTTAAATTTAGTTATAATATAGTTACATTTAGTCTTTTATCTTCACAGTTTTAGTAAATTTTCTGTATCTTCTCATTTTAGACATATTTTCTTGAATTCTTTTATTTTCAAATTAATCCATTTCTGCCCATTTTCCTTTTGATACTTTCTTTACTATAAAGTAAAAAATATTTTTGAATAAATTAAATAAATTATATAAAAATATAAAATAAAATACAATTTTTACATATTTTTAATTATTTATTAAAAATTTTATATCATATATAAATAGATTATTGCATTAAATAAAGGCATAAAATAAATATTTTTTACTGTGCAAACAATCATTTATGTAATCAGATAGAAACTGGTTTTAAAAGGAACCAAAATGTTTAAACTATAATTTTTTTTAAAATTTGCTTCTTAATTATTTTAGTTTGTATGCATTTTTAAGTATTCTTATTGTACCATATGTATTCAAATCTCTTATAATGGTTGTGATGGGACTCTCAAATTTCATTGGACAATCTTGTATCTTTGCAAACAGAAGGGATTTGTTATCTTAAGAAGGTGTGGAAATCATAACTGGAAACAAAATAAAGTTTGTACAGTGAAATACATGATCCAATATATATATGATATCATACAATTTATAATAAATTATAAAAATTAAAATACAGAAATAATTTCATTCTTAACCATCCTGACTATCTACAATGTGTATTTACATAATTTTGGATCATATCCAAAATAATTTTACATTATAACAAATGCTTTGGGTTTGAATTTATTACCATGAATCTTTTTAAAATCGTTCATAGCATTTTTTAATGTTCTTTTATTAAATGAATAGAAAGTAGTGAAACAAAGAAAAAAAGAAAAGAAAAAGAGGAGAGAAAGCTTAATATTTATTATGTAAACAATGAAAAACAAGCACAAATGTCTTTGTTGATTCAAATACCAATTCATGCTAATAATGTCAGAATTGAAATTCATTCAGCCTTTGTTTTGTATTTTCTTTTTGACATTTAGATAAATTTTACTTTTGCATTTTGATTTTACATTTGAATTAATACAATTTTTACCTAAGCAAATAGTTTTTTTAAAAAAATTTTTTAACATGATAATTAAATTTAGTTCTTACATTATACCATCTTCACCAACGGTTTAGTAACTCATTGGCAAAGGATTTCAATTTGGCAATAAAAATCAATAGATTACACCATTGCCTGATTGGCAATTTAGCAATTCATTGGCAACTGCTTCAAATTTGGCGATAATGTTGGACAGTATAACATATAAGTACCTTAAATTTTACATTATGTTTTATTATTTTATTCATCATTTTTTATGTTTTTCATTCACAGCAAAAAAAGCAGTGAATATGACATATGCTGTATACTTTAGTTTTAAATTTCTAAAAAAGAATTTAAATCTGCATTCTGTATTCATTTAAAATCTTTTTTTTATATAATTAAATATTTATTGTATTTTCAGGGGAGTTTGGAATCTGAAATGACAAAAATATCTTTAACTTGTGAGAAAGAAATGTCTCCAGCCTTTCAGAGTTATGCCCTCTTACTTAGTGTTTGTCTAAAACATTTTACTTCAAAATTACATTCAAAGTAAGTAAAATGATTTTTAAAATTAATTTTGTATTTAACCATTTGAACAATCTACACTATTAATTGGATCTATGTGTTATCGATTGTTGTTGTTGTTTCTAATGGCATTCGCTATGGACAAGTGTGCTGACAGCCTTCAGCAATTTTCATCTCATTCATTTCACAGACCAAATTCAAAAAATGTGTGCTTAGTTATATAGAATCTTTTATTATGTACAGGGAAAAGTTTTGCATATACATGCTCTTTTAGCAACTGTGAACAGTTTTTATCTCAACGTATGAAGACTTAAAATGCAATTCAGTATAATATTTCTTCAGTTTATAACCTAGCAGCTTTTGTATAATTCTGATTTAACTTCTCTGAAATTTCAACTTGCCTTTTCTAATTCAAAACAAACACCACATGGGTGTATATTGCATCACTCATTCATTGCTGAAATATCTTTCTTGCAATTTCCTTGGTAATATTTTATATAAGTTCAATAAAATTCAGTAGAGTTTGAGAACAGGAATTCCTGTAAAGACACCCAGGAAGATCTTCAATATTTTTTTTTTTAATTTTAGACCTATTGCTGCGGATAGATCTAATTGTATATTTTAAAATAGTCCTTAAAAGTCCTTTAAAAAATTGATGCATATTTTTGTCTGCAAAATTAAAAACGGAATTTTCTTTATATAAGATGTTTTAGATCATATTAAAGAGGATTGATTAATCCAAAATAGTATTTAATATAATCTGATTCCATGTAGGGAGTTTGGAAGTAATCACTTTCCATTTTCATATCAAAAATATATCCTTATTCCATACTAAAAACATTGCACACACTTGCCATTGGTGTTAATCCCATTGCATTCCTCTGCACTCCCCGTGAGGTGGATATATTCAGCCATGCTACACCTCAAGGCCATTTTATAATTGATGGAAATGAAACATGCCACACTTTGGTGCACTATATCCAAGAAAATTAGAATGATCGCTACAATATAAATTATTTTCTTTGCATTCTTTATCTTTCATTTCTCAGTGAAGTGCTTCAAGTGGTCAGTGTAAAAGGTTTTGCCCTCAGTTTCGGAAAGTATTAATGCTTTACACTGGGAAAAGAAATTCAAGCATGATTATTCGTCTAATACAAAGGCTTGTGCATTGCTCCAAAAAATAAATATATGCAATTACTTTAATTTGAATTCTATCATTTAATTAGTTTTCATCGTCTTACTACTCTGCAGGTTTTCCTAACAATCAAAATTAAATAAATGAATGAAATGTCAAAACAATGTACCGTCTTGAATGGTGATTGAGAGTTACCATCCGAGTACAAGGGGTTAATGTGGTGGAGAAAATATATCCCTTTCATTGACTTTTATTTCATCACTTTTTGCTTATCTTGGTGGGTGAAAAACTGTTTCTTTTCAAGCATAATTTTATGCGTTGCCAGAGCTTGTTTTTCAGTGACTTCAGCTAATTATTCCTTTTTTTTGTATGTGAATATTTCTTTATAAAGCATCTTTTTGTTGTATTTAAATGGTATTATTAGTAAATTGTTTATATATTTGTACTGTACTAACAATATGCTCGAAAAATTTGTGTTTATTTCACAGGAAAAATTTTCAAAATACATTAAACAATTGAAAATTGGCAAATATCCAAGTAAAGTATTAATAAACAATTGAGGATATCATCAACTTTATATAATCATATTACCTATTTATTGAGGAATTAAGGGACTAAAGGAATTTTCTTTAGAATAAAACTCTTTCTAATAAAAGGAAATTTCTAAAAGATTTTATATATGTTAATGCTCAAAAAATTGATTTTTTCTTACTAATGTATTCTGAAAAGATGTTAGAAAACTGAAGAATTTAAAAAGGTAGACATCAAAAATTTTGATAAGGAATTGAAAAATTTCTTTACATAATTACTAAAATTTGCAGATTTTTATATTTCACATTTATTTATTTATGCTCTTAACTTTTTTTCTTTCAAAAATTTAAAATGTTTTGCTAACTATTGTTTGGTAAGGTAATTTTATACATTCAATGAAAATGCTTTAATAAAATTTCTTAAGATAAAAAAAATATTTTAAATAATTTCATTTCAATTCTTGGCAAAAATATTTAGTAATTGTTAATGGCATTCTGTATTTTTATTTGTAAAAAATTGGATATTTTCTTGTTCAAAATGAAAGTTGTCATTTTTCGTAGTTATTTTTAAATCAAAGCTACTATGTTAACAATTCTTTTTTTTAATCTATAAATGGACTTAGTTTTTAAACTAGAATTTGACTTTCAACCTATAGTTTTTAATTTATATTTTTATCTACACTAGATATTAAAGCCCCCCAAAATTATAAGTATATATTTTGTTGATATTAGTTTTTATCATATATTTGTAAAGATATATTAACAGTTTTGTACAAAATGATACACAGCAGCATATAAAAAAATTGTGTGGAAAAAAAATTCAATATATGGATGCTTTCATTCACTTTATAATTTGCATGATCAGTAATTGCAGACATCCTACATTCCTTAACAGCATATATTTGACTACCCTTAATAAACCTTAACACATTTTAGCTTAATATTTTTATGCATTTTAAATTTAACCATCATGTTGATTTATTCTTTATTAATTGCTTTTATTTTAGTATCTTTGTGAAAATGTGTATTTTTATTTATTTATTATGATTTATGACTGCATAACATCCTCACCTGTTGAGAATATTATTTAAATTAACACTTGGTATTTAATAAATATTATAATAGCCAAATGAATATTATGAACCAGATAGGAACTTGACCAATTATATTTGACAAAGTATGGATATTATCTGAATATTTTTAAATCCAGAATTTTATATTCAATTATTTGGCAAATGACTTAATTATATCTTTTTAAAAAATTTGCATGTGACCATCTTCAGCACAATAGTCTTAGGAAACAGCCTTGTTAAAAATGTGTCATGTAGGAGATCTGATTTTATATTGATGACTTTTTAAGACATACTGCAATATATTATATGATACTAAATACTTTTGACTTTAATATACATATTAATAGTTGGAATTTTTTAAAAATAAATGTCCTATTGCTTATATTTCTTAATGCAATTAAAGATTTTTTAAAGTCAATATTGTATTTACATTTCCTAAGAATGGTTGAAGTACTAACGACTTAACATAAGTATTTTACATGTTATTGAAAAAAGAGTTTAAAATACTAAGTATTCTATATAATTTTACTGTTTCATTTTTGTTATTTTCAGAATTATATTAATTTGAAATTTTTTTATTATATTTTTATAGGAACAGCACTTTAGGAAACAAAGAAGAAATTTCAGTGAGTATATCAAGCTGTTGTTTGAATTTATACTTTAATTAATCAATTGCATTCTTTAAAATACCTGTACTTATAGCGTAAGAAAAGTAATGGGTCTGTTTCTCCATTTGCTGCTCTCTTATTTGAACTTCTACCATATATGACTCATGCTGCTACTTATCGAGTTTTAAGAGACTTAATGTTTGTTGTACAACGTATTCCAGAACTTTCTCCTACGGTAACTATAAAATTTGTTTTGTTTTTTAATTCATGTCGATTTCCATTTTTTAAAAAACCTTTTAAGCTTCAAAGTGTTTAGTTTTTAATTTTTAATTTATATTTGAAAATAATCTAGCAAATTTTGAATTAGATTTAATGTTTAGTTCTAAATATATTCCCAAATATGTTTAGTTCTAATTCCCAAATATATGCATTATTTGGGAATTGACCAAATCACACATGTATGGATTAGACTATAGGCAACAATGAGACCAGCATTTGAACTATATTTTTTCAATAAATCCATCAGAATCTGTGGAAAGTATTATTCTTATGATAATTTCTTTTCTATAATTTTTATAGTAAAATATTCTGAATGAATTTACCAGATTACAAATAATGGTGAAAAATTAATCAGAAGCATTTATGTATCGATGGAGTTTACTGAGGTTTCTAAATGTTGTTGATCATTTTATACGATCAATTTGTCTTAATTTAAAAAATAATTTTGATAAAATTGCTTTAATGTGAAGTATTTGTATAATTATACCATTTGGGAAAAAAACTAAATAATCAACAATCTATGGAGGAAAAAAATATGCACATAGGCTTAAAAATATATTGTGTTGTGATTAATGTCACTTGCCATGGACAAGCCCCCGCTGATAAGATCAGCAGATGATTAAAGCCTGAAGATGATAAAGCCTAAGCCTAAAAAATGCATCTCTTTGTTTTACAAGTTGTGCCATCTAGGGCCAAGAGTACGACTTAGCTCTTCACATGTCACAACCCTTTTTAGGGGGCGGACTTCATTCATGCAAATTCATTCATTCAGCTCAGATTGTAATTTAGGCCTGGAACAGAGAACGATCATCTCTGACCCAGTACCCCCATTGGTATTACTCTCGACATGGAGGACTTTGCAACCACAAACAGATTTAACGAGCGCAAGTTGCCACACTCTAGGGGAATCTTTTGTCCGGTGAGCGTCGAACCCGTAGCCTAAGGAGTATGAGTCCAACGTTTTACCAACCAGGCCCTTAAAAATTATACATGCAGTATATTGTTATTCCTTTTTTTTTAAAAAAAATATACATACAGTATATTATTATTCCTTTTTAAAAAAAATATACATAAAGTATATTATTATTCCTTTTTTTAAAAAAAATATACATAAAGTATATTGTTATTCCTTTTTTTTGCATTCAGTATTTAAGTAATAATACTGTTTTTGTCCTCTACTGCATCGTTTTTGTTAGAATATTTTAATTTTTTGACTTAAAAATAATTACAATTTGTACTGTAATTGAAATGCATGAAAACTGGCTCTAACAATTTAAAAGAATTTAATAGATAACCAATTATACTTTATACTTTATTACAATTATAATTACACAACAATAATTCTATATTTGGCCACTATTTAAATTTACAGCTTAATATAATTAATTCTCGAGATTGGTAGGTTTTACATTCTCAGAGTATTGCAGCTGCTGCAGTACTTTAAATTAACAGAGAGGGTGGGATTTAATTTGCACACTGTCATTATTAGAAAGTGTTATAATTCGAGTGGGGTGAGGGTTGGTGCTTGGTCTGGGCATTGGCTTTGTTACAGGACTTAAAATGAATTTTATACACATTTTCATTTCTTAGCTTTTTATACCAATTATTTTAAATTTACTGACCGAATAAAGAAATATCTTTTAGTTTGTTTAGAAAACAAAGACCTAAACCAAATAGATTTTTTATATTGGTCGGATGATGTCATCTTTTACAAAACTTTATTCTTTGATCTTAACATTAAAGATCCCTTTTCCTCTAATTGAGATCTGAATATTTGTAATAAATGTTTTTAAATGGTGTAGAAAAATATATAGGTTTCTATTATACCATGGGTTAAAATGATGGTTATTTAACAGGTTAAAATGCTTATTAATAAATTGACATGTTTTCATATTAAGTGCAAAAGTTTATATGAAAATAATGCCTGTATTAATAATTTAGATTTATAAATGATATTAATTTTTTTAATTATGAACTAGTCAAATAAAAAGCTTTATATTTTTCCTGCTGATTGCAGCAACCGTAAATAATGTATAGCATTTTACACATTGTTTGAGAAGTTTTATAATTTTTTTAATGAAATGAACTTTTAAGCCTTTGCTTTTGATTGCTTATGTTTTTTAATAGCATTAATAAATAAAAAATCATTACATGTTTTTAAGATTTGTTATATTTATTCATATTGTTCTATTAATTAAAGTAAAAATATGTATTAAAAAGCAAGTTATCACTTTTTTTTCAATGCTATGTTTTGAATCAATTCTGGTTGAAGTACTTTTAAGTTTCTGCATTTGATCTATTCTTTTTATATGAGTGAAAACGTATTTTAATTTATTTGCATATTTGAAAGTTATGGATACATTTAATGTTAACCAACATTATTATTTTGATTCCTACTTTTATGCTTGAATTTCACAATTATGAAGGAATTTTTACCATTATATTAACAGAAATAATTATAATCATATTTTAATTTTGGTATAGTTAATCCTGATGAAAGTATTTGCTTTTCTGGTATACATTAATAATAAATATTTGTCCTGCATAAAATTAGTAGCCTTTTTTTTTCCTAATTTAGTCTTTCAAACTTTATCTGCAAAATCTAATGTTATCATCGGATGTGTCACTTTTTCATCTTCCTTTTGATTTGCTGGTAAGAAAATATTAATTATTATTTTTATCAATATAAAATATGCTATTTCAATTTGTAAAATATATTTAAAATCAATCGAAATCATATGTAGTAATGTAGTATTAATGATACTCTATTTACTTCAAATCCATGCTCTTCTTCTTTTTTAAAAAATATAATAATGAATGGGATGTGGATCTAGGAAATAATGAAAATTATGGTTTCAATATGGTGATTAATAATTTGTCTCTCTGCAAAATAAAATTAGCATATCAAAGCATATCAAATTAGCACTATTTAAAGATACTTTTGTTCAGAACTTGCTGCTTATAATGTATTTTATATTATGAACATGAAGCTTTAGATAACCTTTTATTAATTTATTTAGGGTAATACTAAATAAATCAATAATTAAATTGTAAATTATTTTAGCAATTTTTTTTCTCCTTTTGTTTTAATAATAACTTTAAAGGTAATAAAGTATTTTTTATGTTAAAATATATAAATTACAATAACTTTGATTAACTGATTTAATAAAACTGTGTAATTTTAAATAATTTTGATGTCATGTTATCTCCCCTCCCACAATTATATTCTGAAATTGTACACTGTATCATTTTTTTGTTACTTTTAAATATTAAATAATCAATCTAACAAAATAAAATAGTCCTATGTGCTTTTAGAGATTTTTGGAAGTTAAAGTGCTTCATTCTTTTTTTTTAAGGATGCTTTTCATTCAGATTTATTTTCACCTCAAGATGAAAAATTCCTTTACAAACAACTAATAAAACTGTCAACACATCCATGCCTTACATCATCTCACAGACTGTTGTTTTTAGATTGGTTGAAGAGCTGCATCATAAACAGTAAAAGTGTAAGTGCTTAAAAAGGAGATGATTATTTTTACTACAGTTTATATTTTTATGCATTTTTTTCTGCCATAATAGAGTCAGTTTATACCTATATAATAAATATCAATAAAATGATTATGTCAATTTTTTTCTAAGATATCATTGATGGCATCTGAAAGGTAAATGGCATCCAAATCAGTATGCTATCAATTTTTCCATAGTTTAAATTAAAAAATAATGCAATGATAGGTGAATGAATTAATAATTATCTTCTATGGTATCTCCAAGGACTAAGGCCTGAGGTATCTAAATCCTTCCCCTCATTTTGTAATTTAAAAAGTTACTATATTTTTTGTGGTGAAAAAAAAAATGCTACATTTTATGACTATGTGAGAAAAAATGCAATTAGATATTAGAATACTTGTTATTTCTGTGGTATGAGTACCATGCCAACTTAAAAGCTAATCTAATGAGTTTTTCCTGATATTTCACATTTATTATTTAAATTTGTTTGTGAAAAATATTCTATTAATTTCTTAATTTTTTTTATGTACATGATATTTATGTATTTTTTTGTGTATGTTATAATTTTTATGTGTATTATTATAAATACTGGAAAAATATCACTCACAAGAAAGGTATGTTGAAATGAAGGGAATGAAATATTTTTACTCACATAAGAATACATGCATGATTGAACTGCTGGCTTCAGTTTGGCTCATTCCTCTCGAGAACTACTTAACATTATGCTTTGTTAAAATTGCCATTACTTGTGTTCTTTTCTTTTTTACACCTACTAAATGAGATGTCTTCACGAACCGCACAGAAATTTATTGAAAATTAACAAGAAATTGGTAGCAGTCAATGGTTATGGTTCGTTAAAATTCTAAGTGAAATACGTGGACTAAAGCGAAATTGTGAGAAACAAAATTTTCATCAAGAACAAGTTAAATGCCTTTCAGCATAATCGAACTATTTATTTTATTTGTACATTGAAATTACATTCAACACTGAGTTTGAAAAGATATCTGTGGTAAAGCCAGACAATCTGAATTTAAAAAAATGTGGCAGGATGGAATCAGAAAAATTCTGAGGTCATTAGAGGCAGTTGAGAAAAATTCAAAAATTTGGCGGAATAAAATAAAGTTACATTCACGGGTCAAACAGAAGACCGCAAAATTTATAGGGCTGTCGCGAGTGAAAGTCGTGATACTAACCTGCGACGCTAGGGCCGATAGCCGCGTAACATAGCCACTACACCAAAAGTCGACTTCAGCATCGAAGATGTTATCTGGCTTATAAGACTAGCGCCGCAGGGCAATGAAATGAAAAGTAATGAATCGTCAATAGATTATGTTATCAGAGCAAGAGAAATGACTACGAAATGTCATTCTTTAAGACTGGATGTCACACCTAGGGAGCTTGTTTATTGTTCAACTAGCCGTAACCGCACGGTGTTGCCCATGGCATAGCATCTAAGTTGAAAAATTAGCTTTAAACTTCAGTCTCGCCTCCACCCGATATGACATGGATAGGTTACTAAAAATATACTTAGAAATTATCGAAAATAGCTACAAAACAATTTTTTTAATACACATTCAGAAAAAGTTTAAAAATATAAAATATTCATAGACAAAACACAAGCAACCATTTCGCTCCTCAGGAGATTCATACTGTTTCCGCAATTCAGTTGCAGCAATGATATAAATATCTCCAATATCCGTGAGCTATTTCTTGAGTTTTGGGGGCTCAAACATGCAGACGCTTTCCGGAAACTTCATTTTATGCAATGCATAGACGCGTAAACTGAAAGGAAAACTCTAAAGTGAAGAAGAAAATTCCTGTGACTCGCCGACGAATACTCGTGCTGGAGGAATCAATGCGGAAGTGTTTTACTCTAGAAAAAACAAAAATTCGGGCTTAAGGCTGCTACATCTGCAGACATCTAAATCATATCGCCAAGTTAGGTTTGGAATGTGTAAAAAAGCCTTTTCCGTTGGATTTCTTTAATGCGAGCGGTAGAGACAGTGATCTCATCCAATTTTAATACCAAATTTTTATTTTCTTGTAGATACGAGACACAAAACAAACATAAAGCAAAAATACCAAATAAACACAAAACCTATCTCATCTTCGTTCGCTTCTTCAGTCACAGACTCAGACTGACCTGTCTTCACTCTCGAACTGATCTCTCATCACCCTCGCTCAACTCTTCTCTTCCCGCATTCGGCAAGAAGGGTTGCTATATGAGGTGAGAAAGGTTGCTAAAGTTGGCGAACCTTACAGAGTGACTTTTGGACTTTCCTGTTATGAATAAATATACTTCTTTATTAGATTGTAATCTATTCTGTTGAAGCACTGGCGATATTTTATGCATTTGTTGATGGCTTGTCTTTAAAACTGATGCAGCTCATATTTATAAAGAAGTTCTCTAATGATAGTAATAATGTAAATTATAAATATATTCACTTGTGGCGTTTGCCTTATAAGCCAGATAACATCTACGATACTGAAGTCGATTTTTTGGTATAGTGGTTATGTTACTCGGCTACTGACTAGCGCTGCAGGTTCGTTCCGTGATCTTCACTCGCTACATTGATGACATTGACAACGTAACTTCTGATCTGTCGTGACGCCATCTACCAGTAAACAAAGCCGTCGCTCACTCAGTGCAACAACCAAATACAAAGTCGTCTCTCACTCGACGCATCAACGCACTCACACAGCCGTCGCTTACTCGAAGCAATCAACGAACTCACACGCTCGCCATAACACTTGGGGCTATCAAAATCGTTCGTCTCTCCGCCGACTCACTGGTGGTGGAGTACTGTGGCGCTAGCCTTATAAGCCAGATAACATCTACTGAATACCAGATACTGAAGTCGACTTTTTGGTATAGTGGTTATGTTACTCGGCTACTGGCTCTAGCGTCGCAGGTTCGTATCGTGACCTTCTCTCGCTACAAACTTATATACCTGGTATTGTTTGGAAGAGCATATTTTTAAGATTTTGCTTATATATATTTAAAGTTTAAAGCAACGGTTAAAACAAAGTATTTAAAAGTTAATAAGGTAATTTTTCACATTCTAATTTCTGTCAAATTTTGTATCTATTTCCCTTATAATCTCCCATCTATTAAGGATATTTTAATCCGAAAATCTTGGTCCAATGTGTTGAGTGTACATTGATTTTGCATGAAGATACGACACACGCTGATATCGAACTAGTGCAGAAGTGTATACAAGATCAGTGATTGCAATAAGTAAAAGAACACATGCAACAAATCGGTAACAAATAACCGTAACAGCACGAAGCGCTCATTGAGAACTTGTCAAAGAGGGACTTCGCATAACTATTCCCACAGCTTCAATCATCTGTTCTCAACTGATTGAGCTAAACTCGTCGATTCGCTACTGACTCAATGCTGTCCTCAATATTAACTACTAGCTCCATCGCTCGACTTATAATAGTTCTTGTGATAGGAAAATTAATTTTTTGAAATATCGAAGAATCCCCGATTTCGTCGTCAAAGCGAAAGACTACTGACCCATATCCATTAATCCTCCATAATTATTTCTATAAACCGTCTTCTTTACCTTAAGACTTACTGCGTGGGAAAGAAATATTATAAATTCTCATTTCATCATTCTTTTAGTCACCATTCTTTGAACAATCTGTCGTTATTTTAAGAACTTCTGTAATTTCATTTTATTCCCTGCCACTATTTCTGCCGTGACAAACATTCCTTTAAATTGTAGCTTATTTAGCCATTATTAAACTGCTGTGCCATTTTATCTTTTATTTTATTTTATTTCATTTCATTTCATTGGAATTTCTTTTCCCAGAATAAAAGATCCAACTAAGAGTTTTGCTCATTTTTCTTCCTAGGTCTATATATAGTAAAATTGTAAATCTGAATGAATTTATCGTTAAAAAATTTGTGAAAAACTAAATAAAAAATTTGCTAGATTAATATATTATTGTGTGTGCACATTACAACAATAAAAAGTAATTTCCATATTGTGTTGAAAATAAATTTTGAAAAATTTATAAAAATTAAAGTGATATCATTGAATTCAATTGTTTTTTAAATTGGTATATCAATCATTTTCATGCATATAGTATCCCTGAAATTTTTAGATTTCTGAAAAAATGTGAATAGATTTTTTTTGGAAAAAAACAATAACATTGATCCAGAAATTTACTTTAAATTTTACATTAATGAGCTTATGCAAATTTCCTGTTTGTTTATGAATTTGGATGCACTTTTGATAGACATTTGTATTTTCTGCTATTTATTATTAAATAATCAGTTTGTTTATGGTTTGGATGAAAAAAAAATTATAATTAATAAAAAAGTATTCATATGATCAAATATTTATGTGTTTGTAGGAAACCGTAGAAATATCCATTATTAAATACGTAATTTATAATAAAACTTCTGCTATATATTTAGAATTATGTTCATACTTTTACATTGAAAAAATTTCTTTAGAATTTAATTTTTTGAATTATTTCTTTCTAGAGTAGACATGATTTCTTATATGCCACATATCTTTACCTCAATAAAATGAAGAAAAAAAATGTTTAAAAATGGTGTATAAATACTGAATAAATTTTTATGTAACAATAACTTACTTTCAGGATTATTTCACTTCATTATCTCACTATCTTGATCTAAAAATTCTATTGCCTTCTCCATTTGATGGTCCTCTAACACAAGAGAAAAAGTCTTGTATTTTGGCGCTTTGCATTCCTTCTAAAACAAAAGAAGGTGAGTTTTTAAAAAAATCTCTTTAAAAATTTACTTTGCGATTAAAAAACACTTTACATTGTATGATATTTTAAAAAGACAATATGGTTTTAAAATTATTCATGTTAAAAATACATTAATTTTTATAGTATTTTTAAAAGGATATATGGTTATATTCAAATTCTTTTGTGGTGAGTCACAATTCTTGTTATGTGATGGCAAAATAAGAAATAAATCATTTAGATGTTTAATATGACTGCAGTATTTTGTGTTTGTTTTGTATATTATTACATTTTGGAGAGTTCATGAATTTAATTAAAGAGGGGCAAACAGAAAAAAAAATCCAGCCTTCAATAGACTACAACAGTAACACTTTAAGTTATTCCCAGAGTGAGCAAGAGAAATATGTAAATAATTTATTAATTATGTGGTACTTACATATTAAACCATCTATCTTTATTGCCAAATTTGAAGGCATCACCAATGAGTTGCTAAACCCCCAATAATGGCAAAAAAAACCACCATTATTTAAAAAGGGTTCAAAAATTAACTGTCGTCTGCCATTTTGTTGGTTTTGTTGGCATTGACAGTTAATTGCTAAATTTGAACCCGTCGGCAATGAGTTACTAAATTATTGGCATTGACAGTCTAATATGTAAGTACCCATTATTTATTTATTTCAAGACACTGCATGGCAAATTGGGTCAGATTCTTGGGCAAACTCAAATTTTTCATGATCAGAAACAAAAATAATTGCACACCACTTTTACTCAATGAAAGTACAATTCGTATTTTATTGATTGATGTAAAGCTTTTTTTTAAAAGAAAAATTCTTATTTTTGCTAAAAAAGAGAAGAAATTGCACGTTGCTAAACCATCAAAAATATCATTAAATTTGGCGCTAACACCTTGCCAAAGAGTCGAATGTTTATTTACAGAATTTGTAATGTTATATTTGTGGGTGCATGCCAATATTTACATTTTGATCAGTTAATATTTACTTTTAGATTACATATTTTATTTCTTAACTATCAAAATTTTATTTTATTTCTTAACTATTAATTGTTATAAAATATTACCTGTGATCTCTGGAATTTTTTTTCAATAAATGTATTTTGAATTTTGTAAATTGATTTTTGATATTAATAAATCTATAAAAATCGACTAAACATTCTGGAGAATGAATAATTTAATTAACTTAACACCATATAAATTATTGACAGTTAAATATCATTAAATGATTTTGAATATTTTATTTAATAATTTTTTATTGCATTCAGTTTAATTTCAACTCCACAAGTTTTTTATTCAATTAGTTTGTTGTTATTTCTTTTTATTAATAATCTGGTAATGTTATTTTTATTAAAATAAGATCCAACATTCATGTATTTTAAAAAATATTTTAGAAGTAGCTACTGACTTTTTAAATGAAACTGTCAGTGGATTAATCAAGTGCTCCTTACTGTCCGGTGGAACAAAGGCTGCCCCTTCTTTGTTTCGAATTTTGTTTCTATATTTTTCATCTCAAAATTCTGAGATGATGCATAATTCTATATATAGGTAAGTTGTGTCTTGTAAAACTAAATACTTTATATTTCTAAACATTTAAAATTTTATGAATATTATTAATTTTTTTAGAATAAAATGTTAGGTCCCCTCTTATTTTAAACTAAAAAGAAAAAAATCTAAAATTTGAAAATTTATATTAAATATAAATTTAGATGCTGTTGGGTGACAAATTTCTCTTTATAATTTAAAATTGTTTAAAGGGATTTTTATTCCTTTTATTACACATTATATCCAATCTTATCATAATGCAGTAGAATTTTTTTTAAAAAAGACTAGATTTCCAGTTGGAAAAATGCTTTAAATTATGAAAAGAATTATATTTTATATCATTCAAGCATATATATATATATATTTCAAAACTTTTTATACAGCTCTCGGTCCTATTGGTCATTTTAGCAAAGTATTCTTGATGCTGAAATTTCAAAAAATTTATCTTTTTTTGCTACAGTTAAGTTATAAAATGTTGAAAATTACCATTTAAAACAAATTTTACAAGTAAATTCATTGCCTCAAGCATGATCTGAAAGGATTGTCTGCAAATTGAAATCAACACTATTGTGTTATTATTATTTTTTTTAAAATAAATCTGTTTATTGGTATTATATAAGTTAAACAGCTTTTTAGTAAGTGCGACTGATAGAACTCAGGACATTAAATAAAAAAGTTAGAATTTTTTCTCTTTCTTTTTAGAAATACATTTATTAACTCTGTTAAGGTATGCCTCCGTTAATTCTGCTGTCATATTTTTTCCAATAACAATTATGTGGTGTTTAGAAACTAATTACTGATCCATGGTGAGAGGGGATACCTTGTACATTTATACATTATGATCAATGTGAACTATTAGTTAATAATGCTAACCTAACTGGTTAGTATTAATAATTATAGGTCATAATTAATTTTAACCAAACCGGATTAGTATTAATAATAACCGATTATTCACATTGACTGTTACATATATGTCATGTTTATATTTTTAAATGAATGAATATGTTTTAGAAATCACTATTTTCTAATCTGACCCATTATTTAATTGTTAATATCAGGACAAGGAAAAACAGTTTATAGAAGGAATTCTTATTGTATATTTCTGTCATTAATTTCCTGCTTACTTTAATTTACTTAGGTTGCTTTCTGGAATGATGAAAACATCTCCTCATCTTATGCCTTATGCTTTGAGCTTCTTACAATCAGTGAAAAGTGAATGCCAGGAAAGGTATTGAAAGTTATTATTTTATGTTCCTCAAAAGCTTAGAACAATTTTTCTCACATTTTTAATTGCCTGTTTCTGTTGACTAATGTTTTAGCTCATTTAAAAATTAATTAAATTATTCACTATTAATTATTTGTCAAATACTACTAATAACAAAGTCAATTTTCATGAAGGCAAATATAATAAATAGAAATTTGAACTCATTAAAAATATGAATTATGTATAATGTTAAAATCTCAAACATTGTCTCCTAACATAATTAATTTCATAATAAGAAAGAGAAATTTGCCAATACTTTTTAAGGAATAATAGGTCAATGGCTTTGTCCTTAGTGATAATTTGATAATAAAAAGATTCTGGAAAATACAAGAATTTTGACTTTAACTCTATTAGGAACTGAGATCCAAAAAAAATTTTTGGAAAATTTTATCCTTGTTCGATAAATCTATATAAATATGAGAAACTAAAAATAGTCAGTCATGTAAATTCTCTCATTAAAATTTCATTGCTTTGTGAAGGGGCTTGTCAAGTGTCATTTTATTGTTGAGGTTTAATTCACATTGTGTTACTTATTTCTATAAATGGTACTCCTGTGTACGTCTTGAATGCACTTTGCTATCTACATTTTGTCTTTTATTTCCCTCCCCCTCTCTCTAAGTGTGTGGAATAAAACATCATTGCTTGTTATCCAGCATGTTTGGCTCTTTATGCTATGTACCTCCTAGATTTTTTTTTCTTAAGTATATATTCGATATTTATATCGGAAAACTTTTAGAGCTAATTACTTTACTATTATTTTACTATGACTGCAGAATTTGGCAGAGTAAAATAATTACAACATTTAAATGATGTAAAATAATTATATCATTCAAATGCTTGCCTGATAAAAGAAAAAAAAAGATGTAACTAATTGAATCAAATAATTATTTCAATTTTCGAATATAAAACCTACCTAAAGCATTTATTTATTTATTATTTGTAAATTGTATAAAAAAGATATTTGTTAGCATACAATTATTGAAAGAAGGATAATTTGTTTTGATATGAAATTAAAAGAATTTCTAAATAGATTAATTTTTCCCCTGTTGTTAAAATATCTCATTATCTATAGGAAGATTCTTTAAATTAAAACAGTAAGGAACGATAAGGAGTTTCCTGATTACCAATTTTGTTTGATAACTATCTTAAGGTTTTTAATTATTATTTTGAAATACTATCAAATTGTTATTTTAATTTTTTTATTACTATTAAATGCTGAATATTTTCAAAATTCATGTTTATAGCATTCAGTTCAATTTTAAAACTTATTTTTTTATTAAATTTTATATCTTCCTTATTTAAATTGTGAAATTGAAAGTCATGTATATTTTTTCAGCAAGTTTCATGAACGAATTTTGGGGCACTTAGTTGAGCATATTTTAAGCGTCCCAATGAAACAGTTCTATAGTAATTTGCAGTGTTATTTAGCTGTTCTAGAAAATGCTTCTCAAGAATGTGCTTCCATTTGCAGACCGAGAGTAAGATATTATTTATTAATTTTTAGATTATAAACTTTGTAAAAAGCTTTAATATTTTTTTCTCTGTAAGTAATTTAAATTTATTTTGACATAATAAGCACTTTTAAAAAAAATTCTTCCATGTGATTTTAATATTATCAAACCAACTCCTGTTTCAATAAATTTGTATTATTCTATTGAATTGTAGTTTCATGTAACAATTTATAATTAGTATATCTTTACTGATGGAAATTTGCTTTAAATCTAAAACATATATGTAATTAGTATCATTTTTTTCAGAATTAGTCCATCTTTATCCAAATATAGTATAACTATAGAATTTTAAAAGTATTTAAAATCATTCAAAATAAAAAATAACTTATTGTTAACTTTAATTAATGTTAAGTTAGTGTTATTAATTTCATTTCTTGCTTTTTGTTGCATAAGTTTGAAATTTAGATATCGGGCCAAAATTCCTTAATTTAATATATTTGAATAATATCTGTTTATAATTTTTGCCTTCGTTCAGAGATATATTCTTAAGAATTTTTTTATGTTTATATGGTGTCTTGAAGGAAAGATATTTTTGTTTGCTCACCAATGGCATAGTGATTAAATGCTGTAAAGTGAAAAAATGTAAGAATTACAGACCTTATTAAAAAGATAATTAACCTCAATATGACCCCAATTTGTGCTCTTAAACAGCATTAATGAGAGAACTTGTGAAATTGATGTGTTCAAGATAGTACTTTTTGTTGTTCTGTCAAATTTGGGCCCCCCCCCCATTCTAAGATAAACGCAAATGTGGGGTAATAACCTTGGAAATCAGTGCTGAAAATTGACTTATTCCCATCTCAGAGCTAAATCAAATTTCTATTTCATTTATTATTGAAGTTTTCCAAGTCCGTTTAATCAATAGAAGATACAAGACTTTCTTTTTATCCCATGCCCTTGACTAATGAATGAGTCTAAGTATTCACAAAACCATAGTACTTTTGTATTTTCTTTCAGGTTGAATAATATATGGAATAAAATTTTAAATTTCTTCCTCGTTATGATAATAGTAATTTATTAAATTTAAAATGCACAGTTTCTGAAATTTAGTTTTTTTATTACAAATTGTAAACATTATATTTACAATTATGAGATTTTTTTTTTACATTTGAAATTACATTAAAAGTAGCCAAGTATTTAAAATTTTCATTTTTTGAACAAGTAACAAGATTTTATGAAATTTAGTTGGAAATTTTTTAAATAATAGAATTTTCTTTTCAGGCTGTTCTTAAACTTTTGCAAAAATTACTTAATAATGCTGAATTAAATTTAAGAAATCCGTGGTCAATTGGAAATGATATTCTTTCTATATGCCGTTCCTTTATGAAGCATCATGATGTGCAGATATTTTATTATGGTAAGTTTTCAACATATTTAAAGTAGAATTTGGGTTAGAAGGAGTAGAATTAGAGTTTAGTGTGCCTTTACATCACCAACAAGGCCAAGTCGCCTAAGTTAAAAATAAAGATGGATGTCGAGGCAAACAATGCATAAATCAGTTCAAGTGAATGGTTATTGTTTTTTTTAATAACAATTATGAACTTGGTGGATCAGAATTATATTACCTGAAAAGTCAATTTTTTAAACTGTTTTCTGAGCTGCTGTTGTTCAATCATCTTTGAATCTGGAAGTAAAGATTGTTTGCAAACCATTTGAGCCCGTTTATGATGTTGGCTGTAGTATTACAGCACACGATACCTTCAGCGTTTGAAGAAAGCACCGGGTAAAATTTTGTAATTAAAAAAAGCCTTTTGTGGCTTTTTCTAATGCCATAACCAAATACCTTTGCTAGCACATTGATATTAAGGATTTTGATGCTAACAAACCAATGCAAAGGAGCTAATTTGCTTCTAGGAATGGGTGTTTTTCTTAAGGTAATTTAAAGAATTTATTCACTTGCTCCGTTCAACCAACCGTTCATTTGGATAGGGAATAATTAGAACATTTCTGTATAAGAAATGGTGAATTTTCTCTGTAAGGATGTGTGGCAGATGAAGGTCGAGGTTAGAACCTGTAGCTGAGTAAGATCATCATAACACAAAAGTATTCTTGAGTATCGTATATATTATCTGACGTATGAACCTAACGCCACAGTACTCCCTCAACAGTGAGTCGGCGAAGAGACGAACGATTTTAAACCGCCAAGCGTTATAATGAGCGTGAGAATGTGTTGGCAAGCGAATGTGTGAGTTGCTGTTTAAGTGTGCCTGACGGCTTTGTTTGGTTGATACGTCAAGTGAACTTGAGGGCTTTGTTTGATTGCTGCGTCAAGTGAGTCTGTCGGCTTTTGCTGCGGTTAGATGGCACCACGACAGTTGCACAAGATTACATTGTCACCAATTTGGCAATTAAAGGTATATATAGAATTGTTAGCTCGAGGCCCAAACTCGCAATCTGAGGATTTGTAGTGGAGTAACATTACTGCAATACAAAAGTATACTCATGTATCGTAGATGTTATATGGCTTATAAAGCTTTCATCACATACTCTCCCATTCGTGAGTCGGTGATTAGACGAACAATACATTTGCGCCAAGTGTAGAGCAATCCGCATTTGCTTCAATGGCGAACTTGAATCAGAAACCTTCGTACGCAGCTTTGTATAGCTGTTGTGACGCCCTCCACAGGCAACAAAAGTCTTCAGGCGCATTAAATTCAACAGCCAAACATCACCACCAACTCACACACAGGCTCGCCCTACATACACTTGGCGCAATTGTAACGTTCGTCTAACCATCGATTCACAGATGAAAGCTTTATAAGTTAGATAATATATCCGATACATGAGTATGCTTTTGTATTGTGGTCATGTTACTCGGCTACAAACCCTCAGATTGCAAATTCGGGTCTAAAACTATCGGCATCTGCCTCAGATGTTTTTCTGTTCCTCTGATATAAGTGGCATTAAAAATTCCACGTAGTGGGTCTGTTTCCGTTGAAATGCCAAGAATGCAACTTTTTTTTATACTTAAAAAAAAAACAGCAAAATAAAGAAAACCGATCCCAGAAAGCTCGTGCATATGCTTTTAATATTCATTTCGGAAAAAGTTCATTAACAGACGATTTTATTTAAAAAAATTAATTCATTAGAAATTGCAAAAGAATAACTTAGTTTCCTAATTATCTTTAAAGATAGTTCTCGAATCTTTTTAGGTTTCATTCCATTCCTAATTATAAAAAAAATTAAATGGAACATTTAATTAAATTCTTTAATCGATATTTATTAAGCAACTACATGTAAATTTCTGTTCTCACAAAATTCTTATAACTCAACAAGGACAATCACTTGTCAACAAATCATCATTAGAAATTATAGAAACACTATTCTGCATGCTTTCCAACATGGCTACTACATTTGAAACTGAAGGTGATGAAAATAAATTGGATTTCAAAAAGACAAAACTAAGGGAAACGATATCAATTTTTCGCCAACAGTGGAAAACTCGTTACATTTTAACGAATGAATAGAGTTATGCTGCTGTATTCAGCAATCCATTGCTTTTAAAATTGTGGTAATTGTGCCATATTCTTTGGGGTTAACTTTTAAAGTTCCTTTTATCTCATTACTCCCTCTCCATCAAAGTATTATAGTGAATTTTATTATATTTTTTTCTTTTAGATTTGGCTGAAGTATTATGTTTATTGGCACAAAAGATTGATGATGTCGATGTAAAGGACAGAGCTAAGATTTATTACAGTATGCTTACTTCATTATCCAGCTTAAAAGTATATACAAATTTTGAATTTTTTAAGTGACTTTTTTTATAACTTTACTGTATACTTATTACAATATTTATATATTTATTTTTGAAGATTCAAGCCATTTTTCAACTACACTCTTCCGAAAATAATATCACCAGTGCCTTAAGTTCTTTTGTAACTGGTAAGTTCAATTTATACAAGTTGTATATTTGAAATAAAGAGTATTCTTTATTTTTTCACTTTTATTTATTATAACTGATGCTAATAATTTTTGTTCACTTTTAAAACTGATTTCATTTTTTAAATGTCATATTTTATTATTTTAGAATGAGTTTTACTTTTTAAAATTGCTTTCCTGTTTATTTTTATTTGTTAATATTATATTGAAGAAATTGTATTTGAATTTTACTTTTTTATGATTTTTCCTCTAATTAAATATTTAAATAACGAAATATTTAATTTATTTATAAACAGTTAATAAATATTATTGCTAATGTTAGCATCACTTCTCAATTTTTTGAAGTTATTGTGCATTCCATTGTATAATCTTAAAATATATCCCTTTAGTAGAATATATATTTTTTATTTTATCATTTTTCTAAAAAGAATTATATCTAAAAAGTTTTTTTGCACCATAGGTATATCTTATATTTTTTTATTAGATTTGAATTTAAATTCATAAAGTTGAAAATAAGCATAAAAAGTATTTATTTACAAAGCAGGAATTTACAAATATTAATTATTAATTCTTCATTGTTGCAGAACTGAAGAAAACAAATTATTCAAAACAGTCACAATATTCAAACAAACAGAAAAACAATATTCAAAACAGACAGAAATCCAATTAATTATAATTTTTTGGATATCTTAAATCTAAAAAATTGTTTATTTGAAAGAAAAGCAGGAAAAAATGTTTAAAAAAAGGATATAAAAATTGGAATCTGCTACCTGAAATTTCATGTTATCATATGAGAACATTATTATTTTTGTGACATTGTTTTTCTTAATTAATTTAAGTCAGAAACCAATTTAAACAGGTTTAAAACAATCATGTGACTTTCAGAATACACATGCAAAAATATATATTGAGAATCGAGTACATGGCAGACAATAACTTTTGTAACTTGTTGTTGTAACTTTTTGTTGTTGATAAATTGCCAAATATGACAACCATCTTTACCATTTTCTAATAACCCTAAAGTGGAAAATTAATGCCCTAAAAGCGATAAATCGCCCATTTTCTGCTTGTTTATTTTATGGTTTCTCAAAAAAAAAAAAAAAAACTGCATTATGATCAGTTAATGTTGTATAAAAATACAGCATTGTGTTCTCACATGATACAAACATTTTAACAATAAAAAATGTAACAACAGCAATTAAATTTTTATTTTAGATTATTTTTTGAGCAATAAATCACCAAATTTGACAGTTTTCTGCATTATTTTCTAATAATCCTGAAAGCAAAAAATTAATGCCTCAGTTTCATGTCTCAGGTTTTAGTTTATTTGTAATTCCAATTAAAGAAACGTTAGTGGGACTTTTGTTGCAAATTAAATGATGAATAACTTTTATTAGGACAGCAAGGTTATACTTTTGATAAAATGCATGCTGAATTGGAGTCATCTGTCAAACTGTTTCTAAGAGAATTTTTAAGTTAAGGTTTCATTTCTGAAAATAATAACTCAAGGCATAGGTAGATAAAAATAGGGTTAAAATAGTGTTAGGCAGCTTCTCCAAACAGCTAAATGTGTCTGGAATCAAATTCCATGTTTCCGAAATTTCATTACTGGCATCTTTACGTATGTTGCTAGTTAATCTTTCTGTTTCAATCAATTCTAATTCTTTACGTGTTTCAATAAATTTTTGAATCCAGATTGAATTAGACTGGAAATCAATCAGTTGCATTTCAGATTCTTCAATTTTCAAATAATGGAAATGGAACAAGTTCAGTTTATGAAGTCACATCAGGGTACATGGCATAGGTATACTCCGTCCCGGCCGAAGCCATTCGGATATAACGATGAGCTGCCGTAAAGCAACCCCCACCGAGCACGGAAGTGCAGGTTAATCAGCTTAATTTTCATAAAACAATTCAAAGAACCGGATCGGAAAGAGATACAAATTTAGATTCTCAGAAAATGTCACCTTGTCTCCAAGTATAGTAATTATCAACCATATCAACAGTTATTAGAGGAACATAAAAATGTAAACAGCATTAACTAAGAAAATGCTGTTAAAAAAAAAGGTATAAACATTTCAACAGATATAAGAGGAACATGAAAATGTAAACAGCGTTAACTAAGAAAATACTGTTAAAAAGAAAAAGTATAAAACAATTGTCACATCAGGGTACATAATAAACTAGAACATTTCCAATTATTCTTGAAATGATCTGGCTGAATATTCCTTGATTGACCAATCAAACGCAGAAATAAATTCTTCAATAAATTTTTCTGCATCTGGTTTATCATGTGCATCAAAACCTTTGATATATATATATATATGTAACGGAACTGTGGCAACGTCACCTAGAGGAAACATCAGCGCCACCTAGATCAGTATCCACCTAGGCCACCATAGCCAGTCGACCTCCAGCCAACATAGAGAGAGCGTCTCGATTGAGGACTGTCTTTTGTTTTTCGTAAATGTCTTAATTGTTTTCGTTATGTTGTCCCTTTTGTTATATAACTGTTTGTGTATGTGTTTATGTTTAGTGAATGTCTACAAATAAATAATGTTAAAAGCTAGCCGTGGTAGTTATTGAAGACAAACGGTTATATAT